>JAEMWC010000061.1:700000-740000 GCA_016490735.1 Pachyseris speciosa
TGTTCTCGTGTTGGCCAGAAGATGAAAGGGTTAAGTTCTAATGCAAGAAGAGGAGCCCTGTGGACAGAATAACTGTCACAAGACTTGAAGATACTCCAAACAAATGACCAAGGAATTGGCTATTTAAACTAAGTCTTAACTTCATCAGTGTTATCACATGCTTGTTAACTTCCAAAAATGCGAGATCAGTTCTTTAAAATCACATGCGAAAAATATCACCTTTCTGGTTTTCTCCGATCTTTGGAACAGCCAAACACGGCGCAGTGGTCACCTCGATATCATTGCGTGCGAATTGGCAATAGTAAAATTTCCACAATCCACAAGTTCACAGCGTCAACAACGAGCCAGCGGCAAAGCAATGCTCCCTTTGCCCCCAATGATCCCATCCTTCGAGTAACGTTTCCGGGTCAGGAAGATTGATTCTCCCTTCTTCTAGACTTAATTTTATTACACATTCTCTCTCCACTTCTATCTGACTTTCTCGAACACTTTTGACTACTTTAAGCCCCAATTTACGTGCAAAAACGGCAAGGTTTCACAATCCTTCTTTGTTTGTGTTTCCTACAGGGACTTCTCTTTCTGACAAATAGTATTTCAACTTTTCTACTCCTCAGTCTTTAAAATAATCTACATCATTTTCCGCATCTCCACGCTCAAGCGACGCCATCTTGGAAATTATGCCCCCTTTTTGACCCATAGTCCATTGCGAAATCAATTTATTCAATATGGCGTCTAATATCCGTGAAACGGGCTATGTGGTACGGGGGAGCCCCATGGTCCTGTAGCTGTTCGCACAAGGCTGGATTATGTTTTGAGTGGTCCAGTAAATGTACCTGGTGCAAGTCAACAAACGAGTGTTAACGTGTCTTATGCCATGAAGACTGAATCATGACGAGCTTTGCCCAAGAAAAAAATTCTCAGCAGGTTCCGTAAACTGATGCCGAGTGTAACGAGTAGGGTTACATGAAGTACTAGTCTAGTTCCCGCCTTGCGCGTCACGTGACCAAGCTCGCCGGGAGCCATCTTGTAAGTTTGTTGTTGCTGCTCCAGTGCAATAAATAAGTTGTGTTTTGCGGACTCTGTTGTCTATCCGCTTGCCGTTACATGGTGTCAGAAGTTTCCCGAATCCACGAAAAGTGAATGATTTGTGGCAGAAACTACCGAATTTATGAGTGAAAGCAGTGGTGAAGATAGCGAACAACTCCGGCTTCAAGTTTGATAACCATGGCGAATTTCCAAATACCTCCTCCTGACATACTCGAGCTAAACGATGGTTCGACAGCGTCCAATTGGCGAACGTGGGTCTCTGCTTGGAAAAATTACAGGTTGGCTACGAAGCTAGATAAAGAGGAAGAAGCACGCCAAGTAGCAACACTTTTGGCCGTAATTGGAAAAGAAGCGAACAAGGTGTTTCGTACTTTCACATGGGCCTCGCCAGACGACGCGAAGAAAATCGCTGCGGTTGTAAGCAAGTTTGAAGAGTATTGCATTCCCAGGGAAAACACTATTTACGAACGTTTTCTTTTCTTTACGCGGGATCAGCGGGAATCTGAAACTGTTGATCAATATTTGACGGAGCTTCGCCAAATTGCAGCAAATTGTGATTTCGAGTCAATCACACCCGATCAGCTTCTCCGGGATCGACTGGTGACAGGTACCAAAACTGCCAAGGTACGTGAAAATTTGCTCAAAGCGAAGAAATTGACCCTTGAGAAAGCTATAGATATCGCTCGTGCCGCCGAGAGTACGGCTGTTCAAATGAAAGTTATGTCTGCTGAGTCTGGATTGAGTGCTGTGAAAGAGAAAGAGAAAGAGCAGTCAGAAAATGTCCCATCTGTCAGCAGTGGCTGGATCAAGGACTGCAGATTCTGTGGTAGAAACCACGAAAGACGCAACTGCCCTGCCTTTGGTCAGATTTGTGCGTATTGTAAAAAGAGGAATCATTTTGTTGCCAAGTGCCCAGCAAAAGGCAAGGTGTCTTCTGTCCAAGAGCGATTCTATTTAAGTACTGCAGGTGTTGGAAACGGATGTCGTGAGATGGTTACCCTCACTGTATCAAAGGAGTCTAAGCCCCTTTCGGGTCATGATGTAAGCTTCTTGATGGACACGGGGGCTGAATGCAATCTTTTGCCTTTGGATGTGTACAAGAAGGGGACAGGCGATCTACACTTAAATTTCCTCAATGCACGCGGCAAGTCAGTCCTGGTTTTAGCTAATGGAGATGAGCAACCCATCGAGGGCAAAGCAAGAGTGTATGTCTCCCGCAAAGGAAACGCACACAAAATTGAAGTCAATGTAGTCAGGGGCCATGGGTATGAGCCCATACTGTCTAGGCAGACAATGCTGGAAATGAACTTGATAAAGATTCTCGACAGTGACCGAGATCCACGCGTCAATGTACTGAAGTCCGACACAGAGCCATTGCTGGAAGAGTATGACGACGTATTTGAAGGCCTTGGAAAGTTGGACGGACAGTACCACATTGTGACAGACGAGTCCATCAGACCTGTAGTGCATCCTCCGCGGCGTTTACCTGTTGCGATGACTGAGCGAGTTCAGCGGAAACTCGAAGAAATGGTAGCTGCTAACATAATCGAACAAGTTGACCATCCTACTGACTGGGTATCCAGTATGCTAGTGGTGACCAAGCCTTCCACCGAAGCTGAGGGGGAAACCAAGTTACGCATCTGTTTGGATCCCAGGGATCTGAATCTTGCCATAAAGCGTGAACACTTCCCGATGCCCACAATTGAAGAAATTGCAACTAGGCTGAATGGGGCAAAACTGTTCAGTGTTTTTGATGCCAGTAATGGTTTCTGGCAAGTGGAACTTGACGATGAGTCTAGTAGTTTAACAACATTTAACACCCCGTTCGGGCGCTACCGTTGGAAGCGAATGCCATTCGGCATCAATAGTGCACCCGAAGTCTGGCAGCGGAAAATGCGAGAGCACATTGAGGGGCTTAAAGGAGTAGAAGTAATTGCAGATGATTTTGTGATTGTTGGATTTGGCAACACACCTGCTGAGTGGCAGACAGACCATGACCGAAATGTGCGTGCCTTCCTGGACCGTTGCCGTGAGAGAAACCTGAAGTTGAACAAGAAGAAAGCCCGATTGAGACAGCAAGAAGTTCCTTTCATCGGACACATTCTAACCCCTGAGGGACTGAAACCAGATCCACACAAGGTTGAGGCAATTGTGGGGATGCCAGACCCGACTGATGTTCAGTCCTTACGTAGGTTCCTGGGCATGGTGAACTACTTGGCAAAGTTCCTCCCACGTCTATCCGAAGAAACAGAAGTCTTGAGAAAACTCACTGAAAAGGATGCCGAGTGGTGTTGGCTGCAAAGTCATACTGATGCTGTGGCCCATGTCAAGAAAATGATTGTATCTGCACCTGTACTTGCCTACTATGACGTGAATAAGCCAGTGGTCATTCAATGCGATGCTTCTCAAAGTGGACTTGGTGCAGCTCTGCTACAGGAGGAGCGCCCAGTGGCTTACAGCTCGCGTGTGATGACTCAAACTGAGCAAAACTATGCTCAGATTGAAAAAGAGCTACTCGCCATAGTTTATGCGTGTGAGAAATTTGATCAGTACATTTTTGGAAGGAGCAATGTAATTGTGCAGTCAGACCACAAGCCACTGGAAACCATATTCAAGAAGCCAATCCACAGTTCGCCAAAACGCCTACAACGCATGCGTCTCCGCCTGCAGAACTATGACATCCAAGTGGAATACAAGAAAGGAGAGACCATGTTCTTGGCTGACACATTAAGTCGCGCATACTTGGAAAATGAACTAGTGAGTCAGACCCAGGACAGTGACGTCCATTCTATCAGAGAACGACTGTTTGCTTTTGAGTTAGAGCAGATTAAACATGGTGAAGATCTAAGTGTCTCCCCCACTCGTCTGGAAAAGCTGCGCGAGGAGACTGCTAAGGATGAAGAATTACAGATCCTGTCTGATGTTATTCATGAGGGTTGGCCAGAGACCCTGTCAGAAGCTCACAAATATGACCGCCGTCGGAGGCAAGTAATTGAGCTGTATTGGAACAGCCGTGATGAGCTGACCATAGAAGATGGATTGGTATACAAGGGTCATCGCCTTGTGATACCATTTAAAGAGCGTTCTGGCGTTGTAAAGAGCCTGCATGAATCACATATTGGAATAGAAGGAACTCTGCGTCGGGCCCGCGACATTGTTTACTGGCCTGGAATCACAGCCCAGCTCAAAGATCACTTGTCAAGGTGTGGAATCTGTAACCGTTATCAGCCTGAACAATGTAAAGAGCCCTTAAAGCCTCATGATGTGCCTAATTTGCCATGGGAGAAAGTTGGTGTTGATCTTTTTGTGCTGGACGGGCAATCATTTTTGATAGCCGTTGATTACTATTCTGGCTATTTTGAAGTGCAAGATATGAGTAGCACCACCAGCACCCGTGTTATCACCGTTCTAAAGGCGTGGTTTTCCAGGCATGGTATTCCTGTGACTGTCATCAGTGACAATGGGCCCCCCTTCAACAGTGAAGATTTCAAGACCTTCAGTAAGGAATGGGATTTTCACCACGTCACATCAAGCCCTTATCACGCACAAAGTAATGGTCGTGTTGAAAATGCAGTTAAGACTTGCAAGTCATTGCTGACCAAAGCCCGAGCTGATAAGCGTGATCCTCTGCTGGCGTTACTTGAGTGGCGCAACACACCAACTGAGGGTATGAATGCTTCTCCTGTTCAGCTACTATATGGTAGGCGAACACGCACCCGTGTCCCAGTAGCCAAGCAATTGTTAACTCCACAGGTGATAACTGATGTCCCCGAAAAGATCAAGATTAGGAAGCAGAAGCAGAAACACTACTATGATCGTCACTCACATGAACTGCCAAAATTGCTTGACGGTGATGCCATTAGAATGCGATTGCCACGCGAGAAGGAATGGTCACTGGGGCGCGTCATTGGAGAGGAGGGGACCCGTTCCTACTTGGTTGAGGTGAACGGAAAGCATTATCGTCGGAACCGCAAATGGCTCAGAGCAACACCCGAGGAGTTACCGGAGTCAGTGGAGACAAACCTCGTCATGACCGATCCTACTGAACTGGTTGAGTCAAGTCCAGCTGAGCCGCCACAACCAATGATACCATCATCACCAGTGGTTTCTGGGCCTCATACTGAAGGTCGTCCAGTGCGGGACCGCCGCCCCCCAGTGTGGCTAAAAGATTACGAGTGCTGAAATAAGACACTGACTCTGCCTTGTTGCCCTTTTTTTTAATTTGGCTTTATTATGTACTTGTGCAGGGGCGTTTAATATAGGAAATTTTCTAAGGTAGATATGAACATTATGTTATTGCTTTTCTTTTTTATATTCATTAACATTCTGTCTATTAGACTTAGGAAGGGAGATGTAACGAGTAGGGTTACATGAAGTACTAGTCTAGTTCCCGCCTTGCGCGTCACGTGACCAAGCTCGCCGGGAGCCATCTTGTAAGTTTGTTGTTGCTGCTCCAGTGCAATAAATAAGTTGTGTTTTGCGGACTCTGTTGTCTATCCGCTTGCCGTTACACCGAGGTACAAGAGAGCAAGGTGTGTGGTAGGTGTCGCCAAATTAATTACACCGGAACATAATTGTATAAACCAGACGCTAAGAATCCGCGAGGGACACGTCTTTTACACGCAAGGCAACGCGAGACAGCGCGATGCAACTATTGTTGCAAATTTCAATGAAAGCCATCAAATTCGCTCTGCAATTAAATGTGAAAATAATAAAATGCTGACTTGTTACTGAATGTTGTCTGATTTCTTCGAGACTATATTTTACAATGTCTTTAATCGTGGATTTATGTAGAATCGTGAGATCTCGGTTTCGCTGAATGGTGAACAAGCGTACTTCAAAGAGCATCTGATCATGATAACACAATTTTGATACACTGTACTTCGCTTGTCTCTTGGTTTGTTTGGCCAACAACAAAACAGGGACAGGCGTGCCACGTGACGTGCGAGTAACGCACTGCAGGACAATTGTTTACATCGCTGTGGACAAATATTTTATTCTTTAGAGAAAGTCACGAAGTGATCGCGCGATCTGGACAATGCATCCGAGTTACTTCGGCGGGATTTTGAAATTTGAATAGCATCATTGTTTTGATTTTTAAACCATTCGAAGTGAAGGCATGGAGGTTGTCGGATTGCATGTCGATGGGAACTTTGCCTTTGTTTAACATTTCGAGTCTTTCGAGGTTAAAAGTGCATCACTTCAGGCTTGAAAGTATTGGTATGTCCTCCAGAAAGAAATCTGTGGGATCCGTCCGACGAATATTTCTCCAATTTCCTGACGAAGTGCGAAATGCGGGAACTTCATTTTAACCCGCCAAATCGGCGTTTGCTGCCATGGAGTTAAGCAGCCCAATACCCTCTCCTGTTCCAGGTTCGGTTTGATTACCGATCTTCTTCGTCAGACAGTGTTTCCACCGCATTGTCATATTAATTCGCCACGCTTAGTGCCAATATTGAAAGCGTGCTGAACTCTGTCAAATTGGAATTTAGAGCCCGATCGCGCGAAGGACTTCTCTTTCGGCGGGAAAGCCCGCCAAAGCTCGGAGGAGCTTATTGCCTTACTCGCCGAAAGGACCGCGAAAATCGACTCCCTTGAAGTGGAACTAAAAGGGTAAGTTATAATTTTGTTTCTTTAATATGTGGAGCCAAGCTAATAGGCTACAAATCATTTGGTTTGTGTTGTGTTTTCTTTGACCTGTTTGTTAATTTTTAGTTAACCCCTACCCCCACCCCCACCCCCTCCCCCTTAAATTTTAACTTAATGAGTTTCTTCTGTAATGTTTTTAATTATATTTTGTATACAGTATAAGCTTATAGTTTGCTCTCAGTGGGAACTATTGTCAATTTTGTATGTAATTTAAGTTGTGTGCTGTGGAGGTTCCTCAGTGCCCCTATTTAAGGGGAATATAATTGATACCCACAGGTTTTAAGGCTCAAAATGGACATCCTATAGAAAGCAATAAATTAGAATTGTGCAAATGGCTCGTTTTTATTTATAATTTCTATTGTTAATAATTCAATGGACAGTTAAATAAATAATAAAGTAAAATATTTGTACAATAAAATGTTATATCTGTTAAAACAGGTTTCGCATAGTCCTTAAGTTTAACTGGCAAAGAGTTTAACAGCGTGGTCCCACTCCTACAACTGTAGATATGACCTTGCCTTTTTTTATGCCGACCGACGTACCCACTTTTACAAAAAGAGAGGATCATGGGTGTAGTGTACACTGTATTAGACCGGAAGTTTACCGGAAACCATTAACGGGGTTCCCAGGATGCGTAGTGGGGTTTGTTGTAATGTGTGTGTGTTCAGGAAAGCCATATTGTGTTAGCGTTAGGCGTTGTGTTCATCCTGTAACATCGAGGCAGCTAGCCATTAAAGGACGAGATTTCACATGGGAAAGGAAATACTCAATGGGCATGGCTTAATACAATTTAAAAGAAACCTGGGGAACATACTTACATGTATACTTTACATACAGTATACAAACAGGCATTAAAACTCTCAGGAGTTTGCTCCACTGTCAATGTACAAATTAAAAATAGGGTTTCTATTTCATAGTGGAATAAAGATTAACATATCCAAAAACATTAATAAAACTGGGTACATGTAACTCATTACTGTAGCTGAGTGTTTTCCTTTTTTATTTCTCTGCAGAGATCTGAAGACATGTGTGCTGCTAACAAAGAATGAGATTAAAGCAGTAAAGGAAGTGGTGTTCTCTGTGATACAGAAAACTTTGAAAATTGCTTGAAATCATTGCTTGTGTGGGCAATAAGGGAGAAGTGCCTTCTTGTGACACAGAAGACTTAGAGTTTGATATTAAACTTGATGGATGTCCTCTTGGAGGTGTGTTTTTGTTTTAAGATACTTTTTGGCATAGTCTCAAGTGTGAAACTGTGTTCACTATTAGATTATTATTATTATTACTTTGTTACGCATTTTTAATATTACTTTGAAAAGCTGAAAAAGATATCAGAATCAAAGAAAGCTCACAAATAATGGTTCAGTTTTGTTTAAGATTATCTTACCAATTTAGCATAACTTTAAATAGGCCTCTTTGGCTTCTAGGCTGGCAAGGATTGAAATCTAATGGATTGCAACTTGAAAAAATTGAACCAACATTTTCAAGTTCTCCTCTTGTACTGTGGGAAAATAGCTATATGTACATGTAACTACAGATTAGGGTTTTCTTCCCCTTTGAGAAAAATAACTAAAAATAAATAAATGACCGTTATTTACCCTCGGCAGTATTTATAGCACACAAAGGCTTGTGGGGCCTAGCAAATACATGAAACAAATAATTCAAATAAACATAACAGGTTAAGAAATTCCAACTTGGACAAGAGGCAGACCAGTTGGCTATATATTTACAAGCGTGGCCATCAGCTGGAGCGGGACTTAAACCCGGGGCCTCCGCATTGCAAGTCCAGCGCTCTAACCACTCGGCTATCTTGCCTCCAGATAACAACAGTCTTGGAGGGTATAGTACTTGTAGTCTGTGGTGGTCTTCCAAATTATTAACAGTTGTGGTGGTCAATCCAGCACTCTAACTGCTCGGCCACCCTGCCTCCAGATAACAACAGTCTTCAAGGGTATAGTAGATGTAGGTTTTAATTTCACCTCCAAGACATAAGAATCACCATGACATAGTACCTTTAAAGATGCAAAAACTGTTAAAAGTATTACCCTCTCATTAAAAATGACTTCACATAATAAATACCTAAGTTTGGTCTCTACCACTCCAGGGATTAATGTCTTTATATCTTAATATTTCTGGAAAGGATTTACAAAAGCTGCGCTGCAATTAAAATTGTTTTCTTTAATAAATATGATCTCTTTGTACTAATCAGTTATTTTTCTCTTGGGTGGCCAGTCCATTTTTGGACTGTTGTTATCTGAAGGCAGAAGTATAACCCCACTTTTTTTCCACCTCAGGGCCCATACCTTGTCATGGTATGGTGGATTGTGTACCTCGATGACCTGGAGCAATTTCAATAAGAAAGTCAGCACCAACTGGCATGGTGTGTTGCTTTTTAAGGTAGAGGGCAGACTATATTATAAGAGGACTATGTAGGCTGCTAGTTGGATACCAGACCTGAGGTAAGCACTTTTTTGCTCATACATGTATCATTCCCAGATAACTAAAATTATTGTTGTGTTTATGTTTCCTAGTCACTTCAGTCCAATCTTTTATCAACACAGAACTTATTTTTAAATCATTATTTTGTAACTGGTTCTATTTCTCATGGGTGGTCAGTCCCTTTTGGACTGTTGTTACATATCTGAAGGCAGAACCTAATTTTCTTTTATCATCATTTTGTACTAACTGGTTCTGTTTCTCTTGGATAGTCAGTCCCTTTTGGACTGTTGTTATCTGAAAAGAGAACCTAATTTTCTTTCATCATTATTTTTTATTAACTGGATCTGTTTCTCTTGGGTGGTCAGTCCCTTTTGGACTGTTGTTATCTGAAGGCAGAACCTAATTTTCTTTTATCATTATTTTGTACTAACTGGTTCTGTTTCTCTTGGGTGGTCAGTCCCTTTTGGACTGTTGTTATCTGAAGGCAGAACCTAATTTTCTTTTATTATTTTTTACTAACTGGTTCTGTTTCTCTTGGGTGGTCAGTCCCTTTTGGACTGTTGTTATCTGAAAACAGAACCTAATTTTCTTTCATCATTATTTTGTACTAACTGGTTCTGTTTCTCTTGGGTGGTCAGTCCCTTTTGGACTGTTGTTATCTGAAAACAGAACCTAATTTTCTTTTATCATTATTTTGTACTAACTGGTTCTGTTTCTCTTGGGTGGTCAGTCCCTTTTTGGATTGTTGTTATCTGAAGGCAGAGCCTAATTTTCTTTTATCGTTATTTTGTACTAACTGGTTCTGTTTCTCTTGGATAGTCAGTCCCTTTTTGACTGTTGTTATCTGAAAACAGAACCTAATTTTCTTTTATCATTATTTTGTACTAACTGGTTCTGTTTCTCTTGGGTGGTCAGTCCCTTTTGGACTGTTGTTATCTGGAGGCAGAACCTAATTTTTTTATCATTATTTTGTACTAACTGGTTCTGTTTCTCTTGGATAGTCAGTCCCTTTTGGACTGTTGTTATCTGAAGGCAGAACCTAATTTTCTTTTATCATTTTTTTGTAGTAACCAGTTCTGTCTCTCTTGAGTAGTCAGTCCATTTTATGCTTTTGGTTATCTGAAGACCAATCCATTAAGCTTGCTTTTATTAATAATGATTATTTTCTCTTTTACACAGGGCTTGTTCCACAGTCAATAGCATAATCATGTCTCAAACTTTCCACACTTTCTCAAGAATATGAGCCTGTAATTGGGGTGAGCAGGGTTTGCGCAGTGGTGATAGCGCTCGCATTCCACCACTCGGCATCATAAGTGGGCTGAGTTTGTTGGTTCTCTACTCTGCTCTGTGAGATTTTCCCCGGGGTACTCCGGTTTTCCCCTCTCCCCATAAACCAACATTTGATTTGATTTGATTCTACTTTTTTTAGATTTGATTTGATTGGTTCTCCCCAGTTAGTAGAGCATCTGTGCTAGGCTAGAAAGATTTGAGACTTTAATAAAGTGATCACGCCACCAGATTACTTCAAACTCTCCAGTTGCCCTCCCTTCTCCATACCCAGCAACCATTTGGATTTGCATTGTTGGAGTCCTTAGTCCGGAGTCCGGAGTCCGTAGTTTTGGAGTTCCAGAGTTTCAATTTTTTGCTGAGTCCGACTCAACGATGGCCAGCCGAGAAAAAAACGACATCAGTTCGGTTATTTTTGGAATTACGAACACAATCCGAAATTGTTGGCTTACAGATTCTGATCACATGCATAGTGGCGTACTGGTTTAAACATGTTTAAAGTCAGTAGCTACAAAAATTTTACAAGTGTCCTTGGTCATGAGTTATTCTTGAATTGAAACAGCCCAAAAAACATTGAATTGAACAAAAGACAAGTTTTGGTTCAGTGACACGTGCGGAAGCTTGACCATCCTTAGTCGTGAGATCAGAAACGTTTTTGGGCTGTGGAACATGTGGAAATTGCTACCTGACTTGTTATAGGGATCTTGGTGGCCATCAAAGTATTTAAACCTGGACAGGTTAGTTTCCATTACCTAACCTCAAGAAAGAAGTGCGCCACGAGGCAAGAATGGTCAACCACTGGGATGATCACCGCAGCGTCCCTCTACTATTATGTCGGTTGTAGCTATGAGCGAGCCCTTACGTCTGATAACGATGTTTCACGGCCAGAAAGACAGAAGCTTAACTTTGTTTAGCGCCATAAAGAGGCAACAGGAATAATGTAGAATTTAATCGAAGCTTTGGCCACGTACACTTGGTGGTATTTCACACAACGTCTTATTATATTTCAAAGCGCAACAACGTTGCGATGGAGAAACGTGAGTAAGATTGGAATCCCGTAATAACAGATTTAGGCAAAGCGCGCTTTACTTTGGATCCCAAGCCAATCTTTGTCAGTCACCGAACAAGAGGAATACAGGAAACGATATTCTCACATTGCCCCTGACTGAAATTGTGAACGGAAGTGGTAGAAAAAGTAGCTTATCAGACGTTTACTCTTTGGGTCGTTTTAGATTTGCTCCCTACAGCGACTGTAAGGTCAATAAAGGTAGCAAGAAGTGCAATTTGCGATAACCCCGATTAACGAACCTCGCTAAAGGAATTGTTTGCTGTGCTGTAAATATGAACATTTGGCTTGGAGATTAACTAAGGCATGAGTTTATAACTGCGTTCTCGGGTTATTTTTTCACAAGTATGTCTATAAATTTATGTGACGAGAATTTCGTTCGTTCCTGTTCTCGGAATCACAGTCTTTGTGAATCAGTAATTTCATTTTCATTGAACCTCCTTTTAGATTTTAGGTCGTTTTGGGTTCTCGACAATTTGTGTTTTTGTTCCTCGATGTTTGATTATCTTTAGTTACCAAAAATCGATTCATTGTTAAAGTTCTTTTGTAACCTTTTTCTAGTTATCATCTATGGTTTTAAAAAGACTGAAGGAGTAAACATACGATGCATGTTGAACGCGCGAGGGGTAAACTTAAATAATGTCTCCACGCGAGTGACGCCGACAACTACACGTGTCCATATCTGGAAAACATTTTTATTATGTCAAGAAATACTAAATTAAAAGGTTTCGTGTTTCTCTCGGCTTGCGTTTTGGACGCCAAAAAGTGTGAAAAAAGTAATTACCGAGAATGCCTGAGCAACACCTCGATCATACTAAAGCGGAAATTAAGATCTTCAATTACAGTTAATAATAAGCCATGGGTAGATTCAATCCACCCTTAGCTTAATTTGCATAATTTTTTTTCTGGGGCAAAGCTCGTCATGTATGTTGTCAAGGAACACTTAGACCCAGATGATGTTTCACTGAAAGAGGTACTGGGCAAGTTCTGGGACTACGAAACTCTTGGAAGTAATGGTAAAGAAGAAGAAGACGAATTCTATGAAGATTATCTCAAGAAAGTGGGGTTCAATGCAAACCATTATGAAGTTTCTCTCCCATTCAGAGATGAACACCCTACCATTCCAGATAACTACTTGTTGGCACGAAATCGTCTCAGCTCTTCTTTGAAACGATTGAGGTCTAAGCCAGAGTTGTTGCAGAAGTATGACAGTGTCATCAAGGAACATTTGAACTGTGGTGTTGTTGAGTTGGTAGATAGGAGTAAGGAGGAGCAAGTTCATCCAGGAACTGTGCATTACATTCCCCACGAGGAAGTGGTAAAGGAAGACAGAACCACTACCAACTTAGAATAGTTTATGATGCAAGTGCTAAGATCTGTGGTGAGCCCAGTTTGAATGACTGTCTTCTGCCTGGACCTGCTTTAACTCCATTGATCTTTGACATTCTGTTGAGATTTCGTCTACACAAGGTTGCACTGATTGGGGATCTGGAGAAAGCGTTCTTGAACGTTGGAGTTACCCCAGAGCAATGGGATTTCTTAAGGTTCTTATGGGTAAATGATATGAATTCATCAAATCCAGAAGTCATTTCGTTGAGATTTTCACGCCTTGTATTTGGCCTGGTCTGTTCTCCATTCATTTTGAATGTGACACTAAGGAATCACTTACTTAAGTATGAGGACATTGACCCAGAATTTGTACACAATGTCATCAGATCCTTGTACGAGGATGATTTTGGATCAGGAAAGAGTTCAGTGAAAGATTGTTTTGAACTCTATCGGAGGTTAAAGACACGATTCCAAGAAGGAGGCTTTAACATGAGAAAGTGGGCATCAAATGATCAAGAGCTGAACTAGCTAATCGAGAAAGAGGAGGCTATGCAATTGTCTAGACTTGTACAGTTCTCTGAGATCACATCTGCATCAACCAGTTTTGACAAGATTGAAGATCATGACTGTTTAAAGGTCACATCAAAGAATGCTACCTGTGAGGAAACCCTAATCAAAGTGATGGGAGTTCCATGGGATCGGATAGAAGACTGCCTCAAGTATGACATCGCCAATTTTGCTAAGCAAACTCCGGATGATACTTTAACAAAGCGGAACCTTTTGAGTACAACAGCACGCTTCAACGACTCATTAGGTTTGCTCTCACCAGTCGTCTTGCCCTTCAAATGCATTTTTCAAGAAATTTGCCAGCTAAAGATTGGTTGGGATGAAACTCTGCCAGAAAACTTCAGTTTGAACTGGAAGGAGTTAAAAGAGGACATGGAGCGAGTCTCGAGCATCGCAATCCCTCGATGCGTTCTAGATGGCATAGAGGCTGAAGAAGTCACATCTATTCAGTTGCATGGATTTGCCGATGCAAGCAAGCGTGCCCATGGTGCAAATGTTTACATTCGGGTGTCAACCATTGATGTCTGCTCATCCCTTCTACTGGCCTTCAAAACCCGAGTTGCACCTTCGAAAGGAGATACAATCTCTCGTCTAGAACTGATGGCAGCTATAACACTGGCAAACTTGATGACTGCAGTGTATGAAGCATTGGTCTGTACCGTCAAGATTGATGCAGTGTACAATTGGATTGATTCCCAAATTGTCTGGTGGTGGATTCAAGGAGAGTCGAAGCAATTCAAGCAGTTTGTACAGAATCGAGTTAAGAAGATTCGCAGTCTTTGGAGTAAGGAACATTGGATGTATTGCCCCACAAAACTTAACCCAAGTGACATTGCTTCACGAGGTGCTAAGAGTTCAGAAATTGTATCCAATGATCTGTGGAGGAAGGGACCACAATTTCTAGCGAAATTGGAAGATGAGTGGCCAAATGTACCGAACAATGGAATCAGAGTGGGCACAGTTCCAGAAGAGGCTACAAAGGAACTGCGAAAAGGAAACTCAAGTGAAATTTCGAGTGTATTGAATGCAACTGTTGAAGCTCATCAGTGCATTTCTGAAGGTATCCAGCCTGACAGGCTCAGCAGCATCAGCAAACTTATCAGAGTAACCGTCCTTGTCCTGAAGTTCATTAAACGAATCAAAAGAAGTCCACGAATACATCACTGTGGAGGAGATTAATGTTGCTGAAAACCTCTGGTACAAGCATGTCCAAAACCAAACTGGAAGAAGATGAGAAATCTAGTTCAACCTGGGAACAGTTAGGAGTTTTAAAAGATGAAGATGGAGTGTTACGCTGCAAGGGAAGAATCGACAACTCCTCACTACCTTATTCAGCAAAATTTCCTGTCCTGCTTCCGAGAAAACAGCATTTTACGAAGCTGGTAATCAAGCAGTCTCATGAGAATGTGAATCACAATGGAGTTGGAGAAACTCTCGCCGAAATCCGAGCTCAGTTCTGGATAATCAAAGGGAGACAAGCTGTTAAAGACATGCTTTCCAAATGCGTAACATGGAAGAAATACAAGGAAGAGCCTACAGTTCTCCACCTACTCCACCTCTACCTTCATTTCGGGTATCAGATGTTTTCTGAAGTTGGTATAGACTTGCGGGACCTTTGTATGTCAAGAACATCTACCAGTCCACTAGAGAGATGTTAAAGTGTTATATTGCTCTGTTTACACGTGCAAGCACAAAAAATGATACACCTTGAACTCACCCCAGATCTTTCAGCAAGGTCCTTCTTACGGGTACTCAAGCGAGTCTTTGGAAGAAGAGGATTACCAACCTTATTCATCTAGGATAATGGCAAAACTTTCAAGGACTCTGAGGTGAGGAAGTTTGTTCTCAACATTGTTTGGCACTACAATGTACCCACAGCTAGCTGGTGGGGTGGCTTTTTTGAAGTCTTCGTGAAACTGGTGAAAATGTGCCTCAAGAACGTGCTTGGTAACGCGAAGTTGAGCTGTGAAGAACTAGAGTCTGTTTTGATCGAAACTGAAGGCGTTCTAAATTCCAGGCCCTTGAGCTATGTCTATGATGAGTTATCAGAAGCCCCTCTTACACCTTCGCATCTTGTTATTGGTTGACGGCTGTTGGAACAATCTCCCATCACGAATTCAACGATGAATACACTGGCCCGGCGGGAAAGATATTTGAATCGTCTACTCATCCATTTCAGAAGTCGATGGAAGAAGGAATATCTGACTGGAATCAGAGAATACCAGAAACGCAAAGGAAGAGAACCAAAAGGAATGATTCAAGTAGGAGGTGTCGTACACGTTTATGCAGACAAGACAGCAGTGGAGAAGGGGAAAGGTAGAGAAGCTGTTGAAAGGAAGATATAACATAGTCCGTGCTGCAGAGGTGATAACGGTGGATAACTCTCTTCGAAGGATTCTCATGAAGCATCCCATTCAGAAACTCTATCCTCTAGAATTTGATACAAGTTCAGTGGACACATATCCTGTGGGAACAACACAGAGAGTCAGAGATATGAACGTGCAGATGATTAGGGATGAAGACATTCTAACAGTGGTTACTGCACCATGAACTGTGAAATTCTAAACTTTGAACATTGAACTTTAGTCTAAGTTGTTGTCGTTTAGTTTCACCTTATGATTGACTCTGTCAATCAGGGAAGAGTATGATGTAACCGTTAGGAATGGTAATGAGTGTCGGAGAACATTCAAGAACATTCAGGAAAAAACGTTGATTCAATTCAGGTCGGAATTCAGGTCGGATTATCTCAAGTTCAGTAAATCGGAGTAATTTTCGGAGTCTAGTCTCAAAGGAATCTGTATCTATCGAAGTCATCAATAAAGAGTATGGTCGTTACAACAGATGATTAAGGACGCTGAAGTATAGCTATAGGGATGACTAAGGACGCTCAAGTACAGCTGAGGATGACTAAAGACGCTAAAGTATAGCTATAGGGATGACTAAGGACGCTCAAGTACTGCTAAGGATGACCAAGGACGCTAAAGTATAGCTATAGGGATGACTAAGGATGCTGAAGTGCAGCTGAGGATGACTAAGGACGCTCAAGTACTGCTAAGGATGACCAAGGACGCTAAAGTATAGCTATAGGGATGACTAAGGACGCTAAAGTACAGCTGAGGATGACTAAGGACGCTCAAGTACTGCTAAGGATGACGAAGGACGCTAAAGTATAGCTATAGGGATGACTAAGGACGCTGAAGTACAGCTGAGGATGACTAAGGACGCTCAAGTACTGCTAAGGATGACCAAGGATGCTAAAGTACGGCCAACGATGACTAAGGACGCTTAGGGTACGGCTAAGGATGATTAAGGGCGCTAAAGTATAGCTAGGGATGACTAAGGACGCTAAAGTACGGCTAAGGATGACTAAGGACGCTAAAGTACAGCTGAGGATGACTAAGGACGCTTAAGTACGGCTAAGGATGACTAAGGACGCTAAAGTATAGCTAGGGATGACTAAGGACGCTAAAGTACAGCTAAAGAAGACTAACGATGCTTAAGTACGGCTAAGAATGACAAAGGATGCTTAAGTTCTGCTACGGATGACTAAGGACTCCAAAGTACAGCTACGGATGAATAAGGACGCCAAAGTACAGCTAAGGATACTTAAGGATGCTAAAGTACTGCTAAGGATGAATAAGGATGCTTTAAAGTACTGCTAAGGATGAATAAGGACGCCAAAGTACAGCTAAGGATACTTAAGGACGCTAAAGTACTGCTAAGGATACTTAAGGATGCTTTAAAGTACTGCTAAGGATGAATAAGGACGCCAAAGTACAGCTAAGGATACTTAAGGATGCTAAAGTACTGCTAAGGATGAATAAGGATGCTAAAGTACTGCTAAGGATGAGTAAGGATGCTAAAGTACAGCTAAGGATACTTAAGGATGCGAAAGTACTGCTAAGGATGCTTAAGGATGCTTAAGTACTGGTAAGGATGATTAAGGATGCTAAAGCACTGGTAAAGATGATTCAGGATGATAAAGTACTGCTAAGGACTAGTGAGAATGTTTGAGTGTGGTTAAGGAGTAAGGACGAGCAGACCTGGATAACTAAGAATGTGTGTCCGCCCAGACAAGTTTCTTTATTCAACCTTTATTCAAAAATTTCAGGTCCTGCAAAGAGGATACGATCTCACAAGACATCTAACCAATAAATGAAAATAAATTAAAAATAATGATAGCCTTAATAAATATTCCCTACAAAAGATAAAATAAATCAAAATATCATAGCATTAATTATTATACAATATTAAAAATCATCATTAATTAAAATGCTGAAATAAGACTTTTTTAAATGGTCTGCAGACTTAACAATTTCGCTTGGCAGCACATTCCAGTCCCTGACAGTTCTACAAAAATAACTATTCTTATAAGTCTCGGTATTTGGCAGTAGTTCAATAAAATTATTCTGGCTAGAGTTCCTTAAATGTCTTCTGCGCTTCATAACATAGCCTGGAAGACTCAGGCCGCCATCACCATGGATTGTTTTATGGAATAAGGTTAGCCGCGAGATTGTTCTTCGTACTTTCAGCGGTATCCAGTGTAACTCATCCAATAGGTTTGTAACTGTTCTAAGTTCCCGCGTATAACAGTTTTTACCGAACCATGCGGCTCTTCTTTGAACTCCCTCTATTTGTTTGACGTGCTTTTTCAAGTGTGGGTCCCAAGCTGAGCTGGCGAATTCCAGGTGGGGCCGCACAAGGACTTTGTAAGCTGCTTCTTTTACTCCCTCGGGGCAACTGTTCAGGTTTCTTCAGAGAAACCCGAGTGATCGATTGGCTTTCATTACTTTGTTATTTACATGATGGCCCCAATCGAAGTTTCTAGACAATTCTACGCCTAGATAGGGGTGGTGGGTGACCGAATCTAACATTTTTCCCATGAGGACGTAGTTAGAGACGACAGGATTTTGCTTTCTCTATCTTTTTAGGACGTCGTCCTTACTGGGGTTAAATTTCATTTTCCATTTCCTTACATCTCTTGCGCTTGTGGTCCTTGCATTGTGACACCAATTCCAGCTCAAGAGCTGTCATGATGGGGAGTGGGGCATACACCCTATGCAAAAATGGCTGACATTTTGAAATTCCCCTCTCCCCAAAAAAGAATATTTTACCCCGAGTAAGGTTAGTAAGGTTAATTTGAATACTAAAAAAACAAAAAAAGAATATTAAAATGTCAGTCATTCTTGCAAAAATCTATTATACGGCACTCTATTTTAGCGTTCCTCTTATGTTTCGCCAACAGTTAAAAAGCGTTGCAGCAAGTCGTTTTTCGCTAAGGGCTGGCAAATGCACAATTATATTAAATTTACAGATGAACAACTTGAATTTACTGTTGGCAAGGTGGACTGGTTTGAAATCAGGATTCGGGAATAAAACGCCTTTGTACTCTGTGTATAGTGGTGTATGGCCTTGTCTAGCACTACATAGCTGTGCACGCCCCTGTGTAGCACTAAATCGCCTTGCATCGACATGTATAGGCTTTTATAGCCCTGTATAGCCTTGTATAGCACTGCAAAGCCCTGTATAGCTGTGTATACCCTTGTAAGGCCCTGTATAGCTGTGCATAACCCTGTACAGTTGTGTATAGTCCTGGTTAGCTCTGTATAGCCCTTTATACGCTTGTATAACATTGTATAGCTTTGCATAGCCTTGTATAGCTCTGTATAGGCTTGTATAGCCCTATAGAGCCTTGCATAACTGTGTATAGGCCTGTATAGCTATGCATAGCTTTGCATAGTCCTGTATAGGCTTGTATAGCCCCGTATAGCTGTGTATAGCCTTGTAAGGCCCTGCATAGCTGTGCATAGCCCTGTATAGTTGTGTATAGTCCTGGTTAGCTCTGCATAGGCCTGTGTAGGCTTGTATAGCCTTGTATAGCTGTGTATAGGCCTGTATAGCCCTGTATTGCCCTGTATATCCTTGTATTGCCCTGAATAGCCCTGTGTAGCTTTGTATAGCCCTGTATAGCCCTGCATAGCCTTGTATAGTCCTGCATAGGTGTGTATTGCTTTGTATTGCCTTGCATACCTTTGTATAGCTCTGTAAAGGCTTGTATAGCCTTCTATGGCCTTGCATAGCTGTGCATAGGCAGCCCTCTATAGCTTTGTATAGCCTTGCATAGCTTTGTAAAGCTCTGTACAGGCTTGTATAGCCCTTTATAGTATTGCATATTCGTCTATAGACCTGTGTAGCCTTGTATAGCCTTGCATAGCTTTCTATAGCCCTATATAACTCTGTATAACCCTGTATAGCTGTCTATAGCCCTGTAGAGCTGTGTACAGTGGTGTATATCCCTGTATAGCTTGTATAGCTCTGTACAGCTGTGTATAGTCTGTATGCAATTGTGTCTATTATATATGTTTAATGTGGTAGTGTATGAATACAATATACGTCGGGACAATATACGTAGGCCTATACCAAGTACCGACCAAAACAAGAGTATACAGGGCAAGTACTTCTAAATACATTATCATGGGGGATACATGAAGTACCTACACGGAAATGGAAGGGGAGACTGCTGACCGGATGTTGGGCACAAACTTCGCTGAAATTATAAATGTTACACTTATGAGGAATAGCCATATTTTGACGTGAGAATTTTCAACGTTTGGTGGTGATGTTATAACCAATGGTTTTACATGATTGCATCAGGCAGTTATATAGTAAATTGGACTCAGGTCCAAAGCGGAGGCATGGAAAAGAGGAATGAAGGAGGGTCCCTGGGTCAAGCCTCCTCTCAGAATTTTTGCGACTTGAATCGTTGTTGGGCTTGAAAGGAGTTGTTACAATTTATTAAGATCCTTTGTGCAGATAACGTCAAATCTCAGTGTCAGCATCTGGGCAATCAACACTTCAAATTCAAAGTTCTGCACGTTTGTCCGGGGGAGCGGTACTCCCTTGTTTGACGTTAACGGGTATGTGCCGCCAGGGAGGTTCAGAGTCTTGAAACTTAATTAAACAGGGTATACAATTTCGCTATCTAGCGTCCTCAACAGGGGGTCTTTCTGGACCAGTATCCTTGAACACAGTGTAAACGTTGGCAGTGCGAGCTCTACATGTACCAACAACATTTTCAAAAACATAGAATTCTATGATGTCAGTTATAGAAAATACTTGCTGTATGTGAAATTGAAACTGAGACTTTCATTTCGATAGGTTAGAAAAAGGATGCGACTTAGAACAAAAAATAGTGTGATTCGCAAATAAATTACACTTTCGAGAGTCAATCAGATTGAATACATTCCCAGTGATTTCAAAATGGGTGTAATAATGTCTTACACAGGATCAGGGTTTGGAAGCCTCGCCAGCACATCCCCACCCAAGTTTCCCTTAACCTCATCCCCCCTCTCCTCTCCCGCCATTGTTTTAACTATTACAACTGTCAACTTGAGTTGTGATAATTTAGTGGAAACATCAAAAAAGGGGTTGAACTTTACAAATTACAGTCTCTGAAGGGACACGAACATGAAATTCGTCTAAATTTCCACATACTGTTACTGTTCCAGTCGCATTTGCTAAACTAGGCATAACCCTTATAATTTCTACACTGTATGATGTTCATAAGTTATTGAGAGTCACTGAAAGGATCAGTTCTTAACAAACGGTATGCAAACAAAACAGCCAACTAAAGCGAAGGAAAGCACATTTCCGTTCAACGTCACGGAGTAGTTTTAAGTGAATTAAAAATCCGCGATTTCAAAACTGCAGTTTTATTAAAGCCCTCGTGTGGGCGCCCTAAGTTTGTCTCTCTTTTCACTAAAATGTAGGTATCACCCAAAAAGATTTTATGCTGTAAGGCAAGACTACACTCTTGCTTTCAGAGGCAAATGAAAGATACTACTAGTGTTAACTTGAAGAGGGAATTAACATACAGTGTATATGGCTCCCATTTTCTTTCCGACAAGCCCCGACTGCCGCGGGGTACTTCAGGCATAAACTTTTCAAAGTAAGCTTGGGCTATGCAGGGAACACATGTTTAACGGCCTCTTGTATGCATAGCAGCAGCTCTGAATTAACTCGTCTGGTACTGCGGCTAGTGTAGCATTTTCTCAGTTCCTCTGTAGCTAGGTTAACTGCATCTGGGACATTCTTATGACTGGCACCCTTGAGAGAGAGGTATAAAGAGATCTGTTGTGGCGTTAAGAAATCTTCACGGCAAATAATCGTTTGACATCCTGGCCACAAGCTCGTTTTATCTGCCTGACTACATCCTCACCGCTGATTTTCTTTCCGGTCTCCTCACTAAGATTTTACTTGAGAGCCACGAGCCTCACTTGAACTTCTCGCGGTTTTTACCTAGTCCGTGGGTTTCCACATGCCCGGTATTATCTCTGTCGCATTATAACGTTATAACGCTTCCTGTGTAATCAGTCCCCCCCCCCCTCTCGCCGTGAAATTATTAAACGAACAGCTTTCCATCCATTTTTCATACCTCTGCCCTCTGCCCTCTGCCCTCTGCCCTCTGCCCTCTGCCAAAAGCAAAAATTGAAAGGTTCACTGCCTCTTCTCATTACAAAGAACATTTACGGTGCAAATTCGCCGAATTCTTCCTTTCCCAATTAGTCATGCATTGTGGCGGTATATGCTATTGAGCAATTTATATTATATCTGGCAAGTTATTAACAAAACAACAAAGCACGAAGAAACGTAAAAATAGGTCCGCAGTGCGTACATGTGTGGCTTACGAAATTTAGCTGCTTCGATGAGAAGCTGAAAAACTATTAGTATGTATCTGTTCTCTTATCAATTTTCCATTAGTATAGCTACTTGTAATTACGGTTAGATAGCTTTCCATGTTGTTCCTGTCAATCAATAAAACAAGATAACTAGCATACAATAGACCATTTCTGAGTTCCTGAAATCCTCATTTTGAAGATGAGGGTTATTGGCCAATCTTTGTTATGGAAAAGTCTCATTTTCACAACAAAGGTTGCACAAGTAGCGTCACTTTGAAAGTGTGGATTTTAGGAACTAAAAAACTCAGCATCATCTCCCATAGTGGCCTGATAGATTCAGTCATGATTTTGTTTACATAACCAAGTGGAATTCTAGGGAAGCATTTCATATGTATATATTTTTTGTTTTTTTTTTTGCATTTTGTGTACCAGCACAGAAGGGCCGAGACATTCAGCAAATGATGTAACCTACACTAGAAGCTATTGGGAGCTTGATTTGGTTTAAATGTATGACTAATTTTGGACAATACATACATGTAAGGTAACATAATGCTGAGCCTAGGATTTGCTGTCCATCTGGCCAGAAAAGTTCTATTTTCAGTTGGTTGAGACCAAAACGTTCACAATTGTATAATTTGGGTTTTGTGGGACTGTATTTTAAATAAAGAGCACAGAAAAAATTAGTTGATGTAGGCGGATATGGGGTTGCAAATGGAAAAATTTGGGAAAAAAAGATAGGTGCATAACAAGATCAGAACACAAGCAATATTTTTAATGAATCATATGTTGAGTAGTATTCTGAACATTACATTAACATTGCCAATAAATTTTAAGCCAACAAGATTTACAATTTGACCTGGAGTGTTTTATCTGACAGAAAGTTCAATAGAGATAGCCTGTCACCATAATAGATTCCAGAAACAGTAAACAGAACAGAAAGCCTGCACTCTAACTCATTCAAATACAAAAATTCTGGTTTCATCACTGGAAACAGCAATCCATTTTTAGCTGCCCATGGTGGTATTTTCAAATGTTCATAACAACAGGAACATATCCATTATCAATCCTTCTTTTATTTATAATAAGCAAATATTGTTCTACAATTGGGTTTGACAGTCTCAACTTTTCAGCAGTTAGTTGTAACACTATGTCTATGCCAGATTATAAATTCGGTAAACCAAAACACTACTTCATTCGACATTTTGTATTGTCCAACAACTTGTTTCAGTGTTGGTAAGCTTAAATGAAAGACATTCAAATAAAACATCAATAGCATTATATTCCAAAAACGATCTTTGAAAAGGCAACAAAGCATCTTTTCTTATAAGGAAATTGTCATGAGAGCCGATTCTTGATCGGTATTGTTCAACAGAGATTCCAATTTCACTTACTTCTGATGAAATCGTGGGCTAGCAGACTCGATCTTGTCAACAAGTTAACTGTGTATGCATGGTTCGTCCAATTCAACAGCAACAGCATCGCAAGGACAACACAAGCAAAGAAGAATATCCTTTGCTTTCAAGTAATTTCAGAGGCTTCCAAATGTTATCTTGCGAGAGTCAATAAATGACTCCAAAGATTCAATGTGAGGTCCAGAGTACATACACACACACACACACACACGCACGCACGCACGCACGCACGCACACAATACATACATATACTTTATTTATGCTCGAAATTTACAGAGTAGCTGTAGAGCTAACATCTTTCAGAAAATAAGCTAAAATAAAATAAAATATGGTATCTTACAATTCCAATTCCAATATTATTTATAAACTATGTACAACATTATGCATGCAGAGGGAAATATAACTTGTAGATCTACTGTGGAAAAACTTCATATCTGAGGATCTCCTGCTTGAATCTTAGAAAATCTAATGTTTTGTAAGTGTCTGGGAGAGAGTTCCATATTTTGCTAGCTAAGTATGAAAAAGAGTGCAGACCGTAAGTCGTTTTTGGGTTGGGAAGGGCCAAGATATGATCTCTGCGCAAATTATAGGATGACGACCGTACGGTGAACACTGATCTTTTAAATAACCTGGATAATTCGTAAAGAACAGACTCTTATATAACGTGATCATGAAGTTCTGGAGGCGTCTAATGAATAGAGATTTTAAATTAACTTTGCTTAGTAAAATGTCATATGGAGAGCTATAGTCCTGTAGTATAAAGCTAAGAATGAGTTTAATTAGATTATCTACTTTGTCGGCATTGCGCGAACCACAGAAATGCCAAACAGAAGAACAGTAGTAAAAATGCCGCAAAATAAAAGCTTTATAAAGCTTCAATAGCGTCTCATTATTAATAAGTTTCCGAAATCTAAGCATTACGTTTAATTGTCTATTGTCATTCCAAATATATCTATCGAGTTATTTACTGGGAAACAAAAATTATGCTCACTTTTTCAAAGGATTAGAGCTTGGTGCTTTTTCTCGTTAACAATCATGCCATTGTTTTTATACCACTGATTTGCGACATTAACCTCTTGACAAATGCGGCGTCGACAAAACCAGCATCGGATCGGACCGGATCACGGACCGGATCACCGATCTGATCGGATCACGGATCGGATCACGGATCGGGAAAAAAGTACATGTAATAAACAAAAAGTATATTACAATGAACATTGGAGAAATGCTGACATACTGTGACATATTGCGTGACATATTGGAGCTCAAGCCCTGCTGAAGGTGATTTCCTGCCATGGAAAGTGACGAAAGTGATTTCCCGACATGTAGTCACCTTCATGGCTTTCGCCATGGATGAAAGCAAGCGGAAGGTACGCATTATTTTATCATTCAGTTATAAATTCTTTTTCAATATCATCTTACGTGTTTATTTACTTTTTCTATATTTGATATTATTTTTGCAAGGGCAAGAGAAGAGACGAAAAACGAGGTGGGGAGTAACGTTTTTTAGATGTGACGATTAAAGTGTAGTGTACGTGAGCGATTAATTTAGCTAAATCCATGTTGGCTTCTTCTGTAAACTCGCTCAGCTCCTCTTTACCTAAATCGCAATTATTACACGCCAAACGACTTAAATTCCACGAGTATATGGAACTCAGTGATGAACCTAGAGATCGCACAATAATTTTGGTCGTCTAGTTGTGAAATCATCACGCATTTTTCGTATTGTAATATTATAATAATCTTCACAAACCCCTTGGCTCTTTTAATAATTATATACTATAACCACTGTGACCAAAAATATGCTCGTTGATAAATTATTTTATGCGGAAAGCGACAAGCATTTTTTTTAGCGGCGCGAATTCGCCAGCGGAGCTTCTAGGAAACCCCCGGAGGGCTAGGCATTTTCTTAAAATGAGTTTTCTCAGTGTGTAGAATAGAATTCGATTTATGGTTTTAAGTTTTCGAAAAAATGTCTTAAAGTCTAAAATCTGGTCGACCGTCATTGAAACATCCCAGACAAAAGCCTCCAGACTGTAATGGCAACGTACGTCCTCGACCCGTCTGACGCCGTTCTGGTCGGCGATCATGCGAATTCGCCCCACTGAAAAAAAATATATATTTGTCGCTTTCCATATAAAATAATTTATCAACGAGCATATTTGTGGTCACAGTGGTTATAGTATATAATTATTAAAAGAGCCAAGGGGTTTGTAAAGATTATTATAAATATTACAATACGAAAAATACGCGATGATTTCACACCCGGCGATATCAATCAATGAAAATCAATCATTGATTTTAATCAATATAATCAATAATAATCAATAATAATCTATTGATTATTATTTATTGGTTCAACCAATCAATAAAAATCGATACCCACTCACCAAATCGTCTTAATTGCTATTGATTATTATTGATTTTTATAGATAATCAATAATTGATTACGCAACTTTATGGCGCGTGGTAGCGTGGACGTGCGTCATAAATCACAGGCGTATTTATGTGTCCAGTGTAATTCGATTGCACTCGTTTTTCCCGTGTTTTGATAATTCCTTGCATTCCCACGGGATTGTCACAAAACACTTGTTTCCGGAGTTCACTTGTTGGTGTTTCTTGTTGGTGTTTGAGATGGCGAAGCAAGTGGAACTATCTATACGCTACGTAGTTAAAGGCTTCCACGAATGTCCCTTTAAAGTGAATATTGGGGAAACATTTTACGCATTCAAGAAGAGAGGAGAACGAGGGAATGGACGTAATCTTGTAAACAGTTGTGGAAATGCTACAAATTTCAAACATCGATTTGTAATAATATGAAGCATAGCAAATAAAGTTTAGTGAAGGGTTTGTTATTTCATATGGTGCGTTTTTTTGAAAATAAATGACAAATTTCATAATCAATAAAAATCAATAATAATCAATGATAAACAATAAAATTCGATACTCACTCAACTTTTAGACATTGATTTTTAGATTTCCAATACCAATCAATTAATTGTTATTGATTACTATTGATTTTATTGATTATTGATTATCATTGATTGATATCGTCTGGTTTCACACTAGACGGCCAAAATTCTTGTGTGATCTCTAAGTTCATCACTGAATTCCATATACTCGTGGAATTTAAGTCGTTTGGCGTGTAATAATTGCGATTTAGATAAAGAGGAGCTGAGCGAGTTTACAGAAGAAGCCAACATGGATTTAGCCAAATAAATCGCTCACGTACACTGTACACTTTAATCGTCACATCTAAAAAACGTTACTCCCCACCTCGTTTTTCGTCTCTTCTCTTGCCCTTGCTAAAATGATATCAAATCTAGAAAAAGTCACACGTGAGATGATATTAAAAAAGGAATTATAACTGAATGATAAAATAATGCGTTCCTTCCGCTTGCTTTCGTCCATGGCGGTGACAGTCGTGAAGGTGACTACATGTCGGGAAATCACTTTCAGTAGGGCCTGAGCTCCAATATGTCACGCAATATGTCACAGTATGTAAACATTTCTCCAATGTTCATTGTAATATACTCTTTGTTTATTACTTTTTTCCCGATCCGTGATCCGATTCGATCCGTGATCCGGTCCGTAATTCAATCCGATCCGTGATCCGATCCGATCCGATCCGATCCTGATTTTGTCGACGCCGTGACAAATGCTCTCTTCCAATGCGAGTGGGTCTAGGTTAGACGAATAAATCTGATGGTCGTCTGCGTCTGCGTTTAGTTTTGCATATTTCACATGCTGAAACAAGTCATTGATAATTATATTTCAAAACATCGGTCCTAAAACGCTCCCTTGTGGAACTCCTCTTCTGTTGCCCGCCCAGTTGGAGAAGGTATCTCCAATCTTTACTCGCTGCTGTCTTCCTGACAAGTAGTCTTTAAGTAGCGCGCAACTTTCTTCGCCAACTCCATATGCTTTGAGTTTTGCCAGGAGTAAGTCATGTTGAATGACATCAAAAGCTTTAGAAAGGTCCATAGAGACAATCGCAACCAGTTCCCCCTATCACGCATGCGCCTCCAGTCCTATGTCAACCGCAATAATGCAGTTTCACAACTGTAGAACTTCCTATATAAACTAATAAATTCCGACAGAATAGCGCTATAGAATTCACCCAACTGTGCTGCCAGTAGTCTCTCATAGATATTATTAAGCACAGGTAACACTGTGGCATGCGTGTAATTTGCCTTATTAGATTCGTCGTCTTTTTTAGACAGAGGTGTGACCTGTCCCATTTTCCAGGCATTGGAATGTTGGCCTGTGGGAGTACAAATCCCCGCTGTAATCCGCACTAAGAAGACAAGCCGACTGTACGAAAGCCGGCGTGTGAAATCTAAGTAACAAAGATGAACGAGTAACTGAATTTTACACAAATACAAAATGGCCGCTTTCTGAAGCTTATGTAACTTAGCCGAGCGTAGACTGGAACCTATCTTCGACCTCGTACGTAAGCCACGTGACAAGCGCTTTGTTCACCGTGACAAACATCGGCTCACGGTGACAAATTCTTGGCTTCCACATCACGCAAGTATCATGCAAATAGAAAATAATTTATTGAAGGATAAGCGATTTTAAGTCAAGAAATTGAGATAGTGTAGAAGAGTGATAAATAAACAACGTATCAAAGTTTCAGGGTTGTGCGATGTTCCTAACTCGAGTTATTCGGTAAAGGGTACCACTCAAAATTGTACTGTTTAGGATGGAGACGCCATGCTGGTGTTCCTCTGAGGAACCGCAACTTGGCGGTCGGAAATTCATGGCAAACATCTGGAGCTCACTTTGGCTCTTGCAAAAGATTTTTTCTCTCTGCTAAACTTCAAAACATTCGCATAGACACTTCTCTTAACATATTGGTTATTCAGAACTCGAAAACACAACGTAAATCGATATTTTCATGTACGTGACATGTTTCTCAGACGCAACCACGATGTCACGCATTGTAACAAAAATTCAAACTGCTCTATTTTTCAAAACAAAGCATGCTACCGAGCTGAAAACAGACCAGCAGATATATCTTTAAAATGTCTTTAACCTGATGAAGTTAAAACCTCAAAAGTTTTAATTTTAGTTTGAACACTTCGTGTAACCCACACAAAAATTGTAGCCACAAACAAATAATGAAAAATAACTCCATCAACATCCGGTCAGCAGTCTGCCCCTTGTCATTTCCGGTCTCTTGTCACACATGTTGATTCGAGAACAACTTCTTCGCTTCTCGACGAACGCAAGGTTATGTACCGATCGCTTTTATCCAAATACTCTATTCCTTATCGTACAGGCCTTCGTTTACGAAGCATGGCGAAGCATTTGTGTAACTCCTTGAATCGACTTTCTTATGGCAGAAACCACAACATCATGACAGTGTTCCGACCTTGTCAACTGTACGCAACAAGAAGCTGTGGATGCTTATAAATACACAAGCATCTCAGTGTGGCTCAAAACATCCCTATAAGGCCCGTTTCAAACGTCGAACTTTTCATGTGCCGAATCTAATGCAAATGAGAAAAATCTATTGTTTTCGCTCATTTGCATTCAATTCGGCACATGAGAAGTTCGACGTTTTGAAACGGGCCTAAGTCTATTTTAGATGGAAGAGGCTATACGTTTTGACCTACTATAAGAATTTGCGCCCGAATCGGTGAAGAAAATGGAGCAAGCAAACACGAAGGCGTCGCACTAAAAATTTGCCAAAACGTACAAGGTAGGCTCTATGTCAACTTCGTTTCAATCAATCGTAATGATCTAAAACATCATACATCAAGTTCATTTCACAGACAAGATGATAGAAAACATGTTTAGAGCTTAAAAGCTTACTCTAATCCATTTTGGAGCAAACCAATCCAGTCTGGAAATGGCCAAATTTGAGGTGTATTCAAATTTGCATCAAACGTGTTTATAATCGATGCCCAAAATATAATTTTCCCCAAATAGATTTTCTGATATTTAGAAACTCTAGTATCTGTTTAAGCTCTGCTGCGAATTTGCTGTCTGGGAAGAGAATACTTTTGGAGAAATTGCGGAACTGATCCAGCCTGTTTTTGATGTTTGTCAAAATGGCCGACAGGCAACATAGTAAAGCCACTATTTTCCGCTTTTCTGTAAAAGTCAAAATACTATAACAGTATCTGTTTGAAAGTAGAAGAATAGCCCTACCTCCTGGTGCAATGTCGTTTGAATTGGTTCCCATTCACTCTAGAAATTCTTATATTTGTTGGCCATTTCAGAGCAAAATTTTTGCTCAAAACATGGGTTGGAGGCGGGTGTGATTAATTGTGGTTGCCACGACAACGATACATCAGGTGACCCGTATATGGCCATTTTCGTTCATCACCTCAGGAAACCTACCTCAACACAAAAAATGAAGGAGGGTTAAAAATTTTCGTTTCCAACTTTGCTTCACTTTCTCAGAGACCTGCTCTTAAGCTGTGTGATCGATTGTTTGATGGAGTTAAATTTTAGCATAAACGACCAAACACGATCAAACATGACCAAACATGGTGGCCAAACGATAAAGTGTTTGGTTATTAAACGTGTTTCAGAGCTTACGGATGTTTTGATACACTGTGTTAAGAAGTTATCCCCAAATGCTGAGGCGGACAAGATTAGCGCTTAAACCTTAGACATCTACGAGGAGGAAGGAAAGCACTACTTAAGTCACAGTCCAGGGGTAACATATGAAACAGTGGAACATTCGTTATAACTGCATGAATTGGAAGCAATTGAAGGAAAAAAGATTAGAAAAGACTGGCATGGCACTTAGCCGCCATGTGTAATGTAAGTGGATATAGTTCAGCTGTCAGACGACCGTGTTTCAGGGTTTACGGATGTTTTTATGCTGAAGCGGACGAAATTAGCGCTTAAACGGTTAGATTTGTACTAGGAGGAATATGAGCAGCACGTGACATGCGTGAGTTATAGTCCAGGGATAGCATATAAAACAGTGGAACATTCATTGTAACCCCCAGTAAGCAGTGGAAGCAGAAGAAGGAAAGAAGATTTGAAAAGACTTACAACGAACTAGCAAACACCCATCTAGTCTGGTCGCTATGTGTAAGGTAAGTAGATACTGACAGTTGAACTCTCATACAAAGGGGTCGTTTATCCTTTCCATCAAGCCCCAATACCACATTATCAGTCTCCACTAGCTTTATTCAAAGGATACTTCTAGGAATTTAGGCTTCTCTCGAGACAATCATGCAACATGTGCAAAAAAAGTCGCTGTGCATGTATGAATGAAAACAGCTCTAATAATAGAAACTATAACGTTTCCGTTGCAGAAACCTTGTGCATCTGTGCTCCAAATGTCGTGCCTCTTGATGATGTTGCTTGTGTTGTCAAGCTCCACTTATGGCGAGGATTCTTCGACAAACAAGGTACGACGTTCCCTTTCGTTTAGTTGCCACATATACCTTTGATCTTGTATTTCTAACGCAGCCACTCCCCTTTTTTGTCCCACCCTCTCTTAATAACATTCACTTGTTAATTACGTGTCTGTTGCTGGAGTAACTGTGGTCTTGACTTTCGTCTCGGAGGGAGGCTGCTCGCATTTTCTTAGCATCGAAACTCTCTTGTAAACTGTAAAGAGCGAATCTTCCCAATTGCCGACGGCGCTTTAACTTCCAATTCTTCACTTAGTCACTCCTTGGCTGGTTTTTCTTTTGGTTCTCTGAGGGGCTTAAACGCAGACTTGGAGCCTGAATTCCAAAGAACTGCCCAAAGTCCAACTGTTATCATTTACTAATAAACATCACCTCATGTATATTGCAGGTTGTGGGCTTCAATGTTCACATCAGTGAATCTGGTGAAGAATTCGACGAGAAAATCGAAGTCAACTCAGAGAAGCAAACGGAGTCGTTTGAAGTTCCAGCTCAACCTGGGGTGGACCGCAGTGATGTTCTGCACGATTTCAAACAAGTAAGTTAACCCTAGATAATGCAAGACTTGCTTAGTCCTATCCACGCCATTATGGGTTCGCAACGTGTAGTGCTAGCTTTTGTCACCTCTATTTCTGAAAATTCCCACGACTTGAAAGCAACCTTCAACGTATAAAGTTGTTAAGTCCCTGAAACAATTCTTCTTTAATCAATTTCAATATTCCTGTTTGCTGATCACCAAAGACTTCCTGGTAAGTTTAGAGATTTCTTAAAGTTACTCACCTTGAATACCCCTCCGTCTCCACCCCTTTTTTCCCTCGATCACCCCGCTGAGCAGCTATGTATAATATGCATAGTCAGCCAAGCGTAAAAGCGGTTCTCCACAACAATTTTTATCCTCATTTACGGACGTTTGCTTATTGTATGTCCCGTCTGTCTGTCATTTGTCGTTTTTTTTTTTGCTCTCTCTTTCTCATTCTGTCTTTGTTGCTCGGCCGTCCGCCGTCTCTTTTCTCGTTTTCTTGTTTTGTTCTTTTTCTCTTCTCTCCATGTTTGTTGACATAATGGAAATTTATCTGATTATAAAAAATTGCAAGGAAACATTATTGAAAAAGTTTTAAAATTTGAAAAGGGCTAAAACTAGCTTTTTAAGAACAATATCGACACCGATAAAATATCATGAGTTCCTTTTCTTCTTGTTGTCTTCAGCTTGTTATTTTATTTTTCAAAAACGAAGTTGGACTCGCAATTTCCAGCCAAAAAACATGGGTTTCCTGTATGATTTCCAGCCAATATGCGAAATATACAGCAAGGGTTTTTTGAGGGTAAATTTCACATTGGCTTACATGGAGGGGTGAATGTAGGTACGAACGTGCGGAGGCGTCATAAGGAAAATTTTTCGCACGGGAAGATTATCATACTAGGTTCCATGATAATCAATGATACATTTACAAGCAAAACATCCTGAATTTGTTTTATATTACCTTGCTCAGAATTTAACCATGCTGCGGTTCCCGGAAAACAAGACTTGTTACCTGTTGCCTCTTGATAAGAAGATGTCAAATCCAGAGAAACTGATAAGAGATCTTGAGACAAAGGAGCAGGTAAGAATCCGTTTACTTCTATTCCCCTTTTCAACAGGGTTTTATTTTTCCTTTTTAATTCAGAGTGAAAATACATTGGATTAGCAAGACTTAAGTTTGTTTACGTCGCTACATGCTTAGAAACAGAAGATAAAAGGTTTGCAGATCAGAGTCGAGAGAAATATCGCTCGTTTCCCTCGGTGCCGCTGTGATTGAAGAGCACTGAAAGCTCGCGACTCTTTCTCAGCCAAACTTGCTCGCACACATTTTTCCGCGCTTGTCGCCGGGTACATCTATTTACTTCGAATTGCGATTGGTCCTTCGCGGAGTTTACATGTATTGTAAATGGTCAGAGTAACTCCATTGTTTTAGCAGAATGTATTACGAAAAGCCCAAACTTTTTATCGCATATGATTGAAGGAAACTTAAGCCTATCTGCTCTCCTAAAAAGCTTAATGGTGTAGTGGAAACGTTTCCAAGGAGTTATTTAAGTGGTCCTGCTAAGATACCAGAACGAGTTCATACCAGTTCTCCATTGTGGCCTTGTATCCCTTTGCGCGAAGTAGTCGAAAACCATTCAAATGAAAGTCCTCCAGTAGCATGCAAACCCACCCAAGGGATTGCGTTTGCGGCCTTTAATGGCGCTTTTTTTTGTTGGGTAGAAATGGTTGAACCTACACTTACACAGGCTCTATTTAGTATCTCGCAGCTGAAAAAGAACAAATGGATAAACAAATTAACGTGTTTAGACTCATTTTACGCTCATTTGATTGTCAGAAAAATATCCCAGAGGGTAGGCGCACTGACAGCGCATGGATTACAAAAGAGGAATTGAATGTGCGGTCCTTTCTCAGCGATGATTTGCAACAGTTTTGTGCTGACTACCCAATTTACCTTGTGAAAAAGACGCAGGACTCGTTGGTTGCGACAAGAATTGAGAAAGGAGGTAATGTGCAACCAATTACAATGGTGGTAGTCAGATTAATATTCTGAATCTGGCAAGGAGGTTTTCCAGCGAAATCTAAGTGTCTGGTTGGTGAACGCTTGGTGTTAGTTTTTGAAAGAACAAAACTTATAAGTGGAAATGTTGTTCCTATTCAGAATCTACGAGTAATTATCCTAAGACTACCCGAAGGCTTACTGCTTGCTTATAATTTCACACGGTATTTCGCAAGCATCTTTACAACTCAACTCCGAACTTTCAGAACAATTGGAAATGCGGGCGAATCGGTAACCGCCTCCTCAATACCTTGTCCACTCATGTAAGATGGCGTTTATATGCACCGCTACAATTAGGGAGATTAACCAACGACGACAGCGACGGCAGCGAAAACGAATACGTCATTTAAACATATAACTTCACTTTTTCGAAACGTATTGCGCCTTTTTCTTTCATTTAACCAAATCTTGACTTTTTATGGGCTGTAAAAGTTATGAAATCCAGCCATATCTGTCACACGACCGAGCTAGTAAGTGGCATAGGTCTGTTCGTCAGATGACGTCACAAACTGATTTGCATCGCGGCAGGTCTTTGTAAACATGCATGCAAAGCAGTTTGTGACGTCAAATCAAGAATAGACCCACCCCCCTTTAGAGCGATTGGTTTTGCTCATTGAATACTTTATTTTGTGGCGTTCCGTTGTTCCCGTTACCGTCCTCGCTGTTTAAGCTTTTGCTAATGGTTTATAAGAAGTTAAAGATCAAGCATTCTTACAGCTTCCCGTACCAGTGAGCGACTTTACACTTAACATGACAACAATTCCAGTTGTAAATACTCATTGTGGCAGTACGTAATTTATTTCTGCTTCAAGTATCATGATAATGCATGATATAGCTTGATTTAGTAAAAAGCCAAACATCGCTTTTTTGTTTTCTTTTGACAGAAGCAACCGGACGAGCGAGGAAGCGTCGTTGGCCGTGTCGTTATATATGCGTGGTGGTGGGAAGAACGTGCATCCGGTATCGGTATTGTTACCGGCTTTACGGGGTTTTTTTTTGTCAGTGGGCGCACCGCTATATCAACATTGTCAGGTGTGGATACATTTGCTAATAAACCAGGCTTCCCAATTTAAGCCACAGCGATCTGTGAGAGGGCTAAATACATAAATTTGATGGATAGCGTTAACTTCCTTCCCCCATTTTAGTTTGTTAGGATTTTTCCGTGGTTTGTCGTCTTCTGTTGAGTCGAACAAACGCCTCCTTTTGTTCAAACGAAAACGAGTAGTGACAAGATGCAACTGAGATTCGCCTTTTGCGTCGCTTCTAGTGTTTCTTATCCTTATTACTCTGGATGAACACGAAAGGAAAAGCAACTAGCTGACAAGTCGTGTTTAGATTAAGTGCCATACAGAAAAGACACAATACTTCACTATGGAAAGGACTGGGCTCAAGAGTGTGACGTGAGGGATTGTGGGATTGTTTGGGATTACGCGTCCCCCAAATAATCCCAGAATCCCTTGCGCGGCGACTCAGTCCCAGTCTTTCACAAAGTGAGGGATTGTTAACGGTCCTGTTCAAGAAACTGAAGTGTTAACCATTAGACAGGGAAACTGTTTCATGCCGTAATTGTCGGTTGAAGCGCAAATATTTGTAAGACTTTGTAAACATTTTCATTTGAAATTTACCGTGTTTCCGGGGCACTACTTTTCCCTGTTCGGACTACAAGGCATTGTAAACGGATAGCCTTGTCTCTTTCGGTTGGTATGCTGTTTAGAAAAAAAATAATAATACCGTTAGCATTTTTCAAAGGTGATGTCATTCAGTTTTTCTTGCTATTGGAAAGCAGCCCGTGAATTAAGACTTCAGTTTACGGTAGCAGTTGGTGCATTGACAGTATTTTTGATAATAGTGTTTTTTGTATTTAGTAGTTTCGGTGTTGCTCATGTATCAGAGGTGTGATAATTGAAATAGCTGGAGCAATGTAGTGCTGTATGTAATCATTTTGCATATGAAATTAAACTTTTGCCCTTTCAACTTTGCATTCGTCATTCTAAGCAGCGAAAGACTTGATAAAAGGGAAAATACAAGAAAAGTGCAAACAATCCTATTGATGGCCTTTGATGTCATACTCGTAATTAAACGACTTCCTTACGTAAGGTCCGATAATCAATAACAAATGGAATAAGGAATGGATTATTGCATTGTCTGATAAGGTCGTTACTGAATTTAATTACGAATAAGAGTGAAGTATTTGGTAACTGGAGGCACGTCTTATCTTTTAAGGCAATAAACACTAATGGCGAGGCTTACAAACTTTTGCTAACGACATTGCTTATAAAATGAAATCAGGTTCGTAAATCTAAATTCACGGAATAGTTTGATGAAGGATGTGAAGAAAAAAGTTTCATATCAAATGACCTAAACAAACACACTTAGAAGTGGTCAACAACTATCTTACTTCCATTGTGCGTACTTAAGCAAAAAGTATCCGGCATGGGCCATTTTCTGAACGAGCAAGGGCCTGGGAACAAATCCAAACTTTATTGAAAATCAATGAAATTGAACTAAAATAAATTGAACTAAATCGACTCTCACATGAAAGGGTATCTCAAGATAAGCAGTTTCAGCAAGTTTGAACATGTTTGATTGAAAAGCTGCCAGATAACATGCATTTAAAACTTAGAAAAATCCCATACAAATGTCTCTCGGAAAGTGTGTCCCTCCAAACCATACAAAGTCTCTAATTTTTTGACAATTTTCAAACGCATTTTTGTCAGCTCCAATTCAACTGAACAGCATCAAAGTTGGTTAGGTGACCATTTTTGAGATGCTCTTTCATGCAGTGAAAACAATTTTTTTCCAATCGATAAATTTTAAAACCTCATTCCCAGGCTCTCACCCGTTTAGAAAATGGCCCATTGTTGAAGTGTTAGTGTGAGTTGGTGTGAGCTCTGAAAAAGTTACACCCACAAACAAAGCACAACACTCTTCAACAGCATGAATTTGAACGATTACACAGCGGTCTGCCTTGAACAGAGTAATACCACTACCCGATCGATCAACAGTGCTGTGAGCAACAGTGCGGAGAGACTGGAGCGAGCAGAAACAAAGCGAAAAGAGACTGGAAAGAGGCGCGGGAAAACAAGTCTCTTCTCAGCGCGTTTAGTTCATATTTCAACAGTCTCTCCACGTTATTGGCGTTTGCGCGCGATGACGTCATTGAACAGGGCTGAGCTGCTCGAAGCATGGTTAGCGCTAACCATTGGTTAAGATGTATTAAAACCTATTGGTTGTCATGGTATTTAACCCAGGTTAGCGCTAACCATGCTTCGAGCAACTGGGCCCAGTTTGCAAGCGCTTACCAAACAAACCGTGAAACTTATCCTAACTTTCCAGTTGTGTTAATAATAATAATAATAATAATAATAATAATAATAATAATAATAATAATAATAATAATAATAAAATGTTTCCAAGGCTTCGTAGCAGCACGAAGTAAGAAATCGCTTTAATGAACCACACGATATTTTTTTAATGAAAACATGTTTCGGATGAGACATCATCCATTGTCAGTTCTACAGTAAAGAATAAAATGAAATAGTGTAACAGAGTGAGATATTAACAAGAATAATTAAGGGTAAAGAAACTATTTATGCTAAGAAAGGAAACGAATTAATAAGAAAGGGATAAATTAAGGTGTTTGACTTGAGAATTTAAAGAAGGCTGCTCCCAAAGGATGTGCATGGCTTCCTTGATTTTCAATTGGAAGCTAGTGGAAGCAGAGTCGAGAATTCTAAAACAATCTTCAGAACAAAGGGAACGACAATTTTCAGAATTTTTCAGGTGTTTGAAGATGTGGGAATGTTTGTCGGAGGAGAGATGTTTACGGATGCAAGTGGCAAGATGTCTGTTGGTTTCATCTTGCCACTTGCACTGTTACACTATTTATTGCTCATTTTCATTTTATTCTTTACTGTACAACTTACGATGGATGATGTCTCATCCGAAACATGTTTTCATTGAAAAGTGAACTTGAAAAATATCGTGTGGTTCATTAAAGCGAATAATAATAATAATAATAATAATAATAATAATAATAATAATAAAACAAAAAGAAAAGAAATCTAAAATAAAAAAATCAAATAAGAATAATAAAAAAATTGAAAAAATAAAGAATAATCGAAAAAAAAATGGAAAAAAGAAAAGAAAACGTAAATTTATACAAAAATGCAATGGCGTTGATCAAAAATGCTATGGCGTTGATGGGCCACCATACAGGTCAAAGAAAGGAGCCGTTCGTGGAGAGGAGCGTTGCGTGGCGACCCAAAGAACAGCTGCGTAGGAGACTAAGCACAAACCGAACAAGGATTAAATTATATCGTAAAAGATACTTTATTATGAAGGAACTTCACTAAAGCAACAAGGGATCTTATATGCGTGAGAAATAATAGTTTCAGCGTGAGAGCGTAAGATTGAATTTGTTTGCGTGACTCTCACGCTCAATGAGTGAGACTAAAGAGCTCTGATTTCATTTACTTAAGTTCAAAAACTCTGCGTTTTGCTAAACCTCAACAGCCCGGAAAATTTTCTTAGCGTTGCAACAAACTTTTTAGCACGATCCCCAGCACTGTTTTTATGACGTTCTAAAACACTCAGCAATGAAAAGTTGAATTCCATTTGTATTTAGGTTCCAGTTTCGAAATTTCTACTCTTTAATTCCGCTGCGAGACGACTCATATTTTAATGGCTGCCGTTTCGAGGGAAAATTTTATTGAGCTTTCTCTGTTTGCTGAAGCGTTCATTGACCATATAAGGTAGTGCAGGTATATGAGCTAAGAGCCTGTGTCCGGCTAGCCAATAAAAATGATGGAAATCTGATATCCCTAGTTCAGTTTTAATAAACAAGGATATACAGGACTATACGCAGTTTTACAGGGCTAATCAAGGTTACACAGGGATATACACCACTATACACAGCTATGCAGGGCTATACACCAGTTTACACAGCTATACAGGGCTATACAAAGCTATTGATGAGGGTCATGCAAACCTAAAAAAAAAACCGAGTGGGATATTCCACGGTATACCACGAGAAAGGGTGGCATAACTATTTTATACCATGCCATAGAAAATACAGTGGCCAGCAAGGACAGCTTGAGCGGGAATCTCAAAGCACGATGGGAAGGTTGGCTGTGATACCGTTGAATCGCATTGATCGATGGGAAGGTTCAATGGAATACTGACGAATACACAACTGCTTTTCTGCATTCTGATTGGCTGTATTTTCTATGGCATGGTATAAACAGGGATATACACCACTATACACAGCTATGCAGGGCGATACAAGGCTACACAGAGCCCCACAAGGCTATACAAGGTTATACAGGGCTACACAGGACTACACACAGCTATACAGGGATATACACCACTATACACAGCAATATAGGGCCATACAAGGCTATACAACCCTATACACAGCTATACGGGCTATACGAGCCTATACAGGGCTATATAGAGCGAAACAGGACTATACACAATTACACAGGGCTATGCACAGCTATACAGGGCCATACAAGGCTATACACAGCTATGCAGGGCTACACAAGCCTATGCAGGGCTATACAAGGCTATACAGGGCTCTACAGGGCTCTACAGTGCTATACAAGGCTATAAAGGCCTATACACAGCTATACAAGGCCATAAAAGGTTATAAAAGCCTATACAGGGCTATACAAAGCTATGCGAGGCTATGAAAAGCTATACACAGCTATACAGCGCTATACAAAGCTACACAGGGCTATTCAGAACAATATAAGGGTATACAGGGCTATACACAGCTATAAAGGGCCATACAAGGCTATACAGGCCTAAACACAGCTATACAAGGCTATACGGGCTATACGAGCCTATACAGGGCTATACAGAGCTAAACAGGTCTATACACAACAATACAGGGCTATGCACAGCTATACAGGGCCATACAAGGCTATACAGGGCTATACACAGCTATAAGGACTCTACAAGCCTATACAGGGTTATACAAGGCTATACAGGGCTCTACAGTGCTATACAAGGCTATGCAGGGCTATCCAAGCCTATAAATGGTTATACAAAGCTACAAAGGGCCGTTATAAATAGCTACACCAGGCTATAAATGGTTATACACCACTATGCACAGCTATTAAAGGCTACTCACGGCTATACAAGGCTATACATACTAGTTATGCAACGCTTTTGAATGGTGTACCGTGGAATATCCCACGAGTCACTTGTATTTTCTTGGTATACACACGAGTCTTTAGGCAGTGAACCCGACAGTAGAAAACATTACCTCGTTGTATAACAATGTTATCCACACTGATGTAGGCAAATAGTGTGGTTATCCAATCAGGGAAAAAAAATCAAACGCAGGTTTCCAGAAAACTTGCAAACTTAGAAGAGAAGCGGGCAGTTATAACTGCTCTGGGAAATTCTGGTAACTGAAAACCAACGAATGAGATCGCACGTGATATGCACGAGACTTTGACTTTCGTTTAAAAATGTCACAGTGATATAATAACAGTGTAGTTAATCGTTATTTTGTAATTACGCCGGGACTTGAAAGTTGACTTTTGCTGCCCTGGCC
>JAEMWC010000061.1:745000-757500 GCA_016490735.1 Pachyseris speciosa
TGAAAACATGAGAATTTTTATCAGTTGAGAGATGCTCTTTTACCCTGGTTGTAAAGTGGCGTGACGTCTCGCCAATGTAACGGGAGTTACATCCCGCACAAGTAAATTGATACACGACCAGAGATTTTAACGCATCTGGAATAGGATCTTTAAAACTGAAAAAATTCTTGATTTCGAAAGAAGAAAAAACAATTCTGATGTCTATATCTTTGCAATAAACGTTTAACAAGCGCTTTAGTTTTTTGAGAGCGACGGTAGAGAAATCACCCACAAGTGGCAGTTTGAAGTATCGAATACCTGTAGTGTTTTCCCCAGTGGTAGAAGAGTTGTTTTGAGTTGGTCTAAAAGACAATTTGTTTTTATACCCCTTAATGATCTTATCTATGAGATGGCTAGGAAAGGAGTTGCGTTTAAGTGTTATAGATAGTTGTTGAAGATCTATTTCCCGCCCAGTGGTGGTGTTGTTGATTTTAAAAATACTGTCAACAAAAGTGTAAATCAGACCAACCTTATACCTAAAGGAAGTAAAACTAAGGAAATTAGTAAGAAGCCCAGTGTAAGTGCTCTTGTGATATATTGAAGTGATACAAGAAGCTTCCGAGTTATCCACAAGAACATCCAGAAAGGGGAGTTTCCCATTGAGTTGAGTTTCGTAAGGGGAGCAGGGATGGCGCAGTGGTGAGAGCACTCGCCTTCCACCAATGTGGCCCGGGTTCGATTCCCGGACTCGACGTCGTATGTGGGTTGAGTTTGTTGTTGGTTCTCTTCTCTGCTCCGAGAGGTTTTTCTCCGGGTTCTCCGGTTTTCCCCTCTCCACAAAAACCAACATTTCCAAATTCCAATTTTATCTGCTTGTAAAGCGCATTTGATCATATACACATGGAAAATGCGCTAAATAAGTTCTAAATTATTATTATTATTAATTATTATTAAGTAAACCTAATGTTAGGATGTCTAGAGTTGAGATAACTTAAAAACTATATATTTTATATATTTTGAATTTTTTATTCTTGGTATACTGTGTCCTCAATTAGCTCCTTGTCACTTAGGAGCTAGATCAATTTGACACATTAATAAAGTTTCATCATCATCATCATCATCATCAACTGAGCCAGGCAAAGTATTATAGAGATGCTTCTTAAACTAAACCCAGTCATTACTTCAGATCAAAACGGAGCAATCAAGAACTTGGCCGCTTTTTTTTTCCTCGCCGACAAAGCACGCCGAAATGCATGTGCAATATGACTTCGAAAAGGATGCTGAAGTATCACAAAGTTTATGATTAAAAACGCTTAAGTACGGATACGGATGAGAAAGGATGTTTAATGACTAGGGATACATAAGGACGCTAAGGGGTGGTTAGGGATGAGTAACGACGCTAACGTAAGGCAGGGAATGACTGAGGATGGTAAAGTGCAGCTAAGGATGAATAAGGACGCTAACGTACAGCTGAGAATGAATAAGAACCCTAAAATACTGCTGAGGATGACTAAGGACTGCTACAGTTCAGCTAGGGATGACTAAGGACGCTAAAGTACGGCTATGAAAGGATGACTAAGGACGCCTTAGCTGTACTTAAAGTACAGCTAAGGATGACTAAGAACCCTAAAATACTGCTGAGGATGACTAAGGACTGCTACAGTTCAGCTAAGGATGACTAAGAACGCTTAAGTACGGCTGAGAATGACTAAGAACCCTAAAATACTGCTGAGGATGACTAAGGACTGCTTCAATTAAGTTAGGGATGACTAAGGACGCTAAAGTACGGCTATGAAAGGATGACTAAGGACGCCTTAGCTGTACTTAAAGTACAGCTAAGGATGACTAAGAACGCTAAAGTGCTGCTGAAGATGATAAAGGACGCTAAAGTTCAGCTAGGGATGACTAAGGAAGCTAAAGTACAGCTAAGGATTACTAAGAACGCTTAAGTACAGCTGAGGATGACTAAGGACGCTAAAGCGGTACGGCTAAGGATGACTAAGGACGCTAAAGTACAGCTAAGGATGGCTAAGGACGCTAAAGTACTGTTAACGATGGCTAAGGACGCTAAAGTACAGCTAGGGATGACTAAGGACGCTCAAGTACTGCTAAGGATGACTAAGGACGCTTAGGGTAGGGCTAAGGATAATGGTGTAACCGAGTTAGGAATGGTAATGAGTATCGGATTACAACACGAATATCGGAGAACATTCAAGAACATTCAGGAAAAAACGTTGATTCAATCACAGGCTTCCCAAGCTCAACAAAGGTGACGTGTAAACATTTTGTTGTGTTACTGACTGTAATAAAAAGTTTTAATTTGTACGGGAAACAAATAGGAAATATCACACTTTCTTAATAAAATCAACTTACCTCGATACAATGCTGTACCCTTTACTGTCTGGTAGTTTTTAGGCTGGTTTTTGGCGATTTTAGCCGGATTTTCGCCGTTCGGGTTTCCTAACGATAATAAATATGAAAGGCAGTACACAGGCTTCCAGACTGTCAGCCGCTCGGAGCGAAGAAAACAAACATTTAAAATAGACCCACTTGCCCATTTTCCCTAAACGATCAGAGAAGAGATGTAAACGCTTCCTATCAGCCCAATCTCAAGCCAAAACTACCACCACAGCTCTTGCTAGAAATGTTTTTTGCCGGGCTAGCTCGCCCGATGAAGTTTGTCAACATGCTCAGACAGACCGCCATGGACACATCAAACTTTCCAATTGCATGCTGGGTTACAAAACTATCCCGGCAGGGACGTAGGCGGGCAATTGTCGACAGACAAATCAATTTGCTCCAGGGGTCCACACGTGGGATTTTGTCAAGGTCAAGGGCGTATTGTGAGACCAATCGTAATCGTCGCCGCTAGAAGTGCTGTCAAACTTTATTTATTTACTTATTTATTTTCAACTCTGAGAAAACCCATTGCGGTTTCTCTTGATCCAAGTTTCCCTGCCAATCTCTACGATGCCGACACCTTCAAAGAAGACCAGGAGAACATCACCTCGAACGCCAGTGAAAAGACAAAAACTCCCGTTCCTCAAATCGTCCGACTTGTTCCAAACCAGCATTACCTTGCAACCCTGTTTTACTTGTAGCACGGGGACTCCCGGCCAACTCATATTCCTTGAGTTTTCATTTTCATATGATGCATTAAAACTCAACAGTTCTCCTGGTAGTTTATCAATCTCCTCTCTGTTCATTAGAGTGGCGGGCATTTTGCGGAAAAAAATGTGGGTGGCATTTACCTTCAATGAATGTGGCAATTCCCTTTTCAAAGAGGAAAGATAGATTTCGGTTTCCTTTGAACACTGTCCCATTCTTAGATCGGAAAGCGCTTTAAGGAATCCTATCTCGTCCTCAGATTGGCGCATCACTTTGGTTAACGTAAAACGGTGACTTACTGCGCTGTCAAACAAACTGGATTCAAACATATAACATCCCTCGTCGAACAGGTTTGGAACGGGCTGCAATTGCAGAAACACACCCATCAGAATTAATTGTTTTCTTGCAAACGGAAACATGCGCCTTATAGGATCCTCGGCAAGATCATAGTGGAGGACATTTACGAGCTCGAACATCCTCTGACTTGACATGCTTGCTTCGTCCCATATAATATCGATAGCCTTGACGCGGTCGCAAATTAAAGTGTTTGCAAGGGACCGGTCGACCAATTGACGCCATGGCAATTCAGCTGTCATAAGACCGTAGAAGGAGTGAACTGTCGATGCTACTCCACGATCATATACTTGACAAGAAATGCCACTCGCACAGATAACCGCCACATTTTTTCCTTGCGCATTAGCAGCAGTGATAATTTTTTTGACAACCTCACTCTTTCCCACCCCAGCTTGACCAGTAATAAGTAGATTGTGTCCTTGAGCCGCGAATTTTACAATTTCTTCCTGATCACTGTTTAGTTGAATCCTGAAAGCCAATTCAGTGCAAGTTATTAGAGGAAAAAGAACAATCACCATTATATGAAATGTGTTAAAAGCTCAGGCTCCAGCTTTCCAGATCACAGAGTAAAAAATTGTCACTTATTCATCACACTCACATCTTGAACAAGAAGAAATCATCTTCATTTCCCTTTCATTATGCTTCTAATCAGCGTCCTTTCCGTCGCAGATGTTATTTAGTAGCAGTTAGTGAAATCAAATAGGTTTTCTCAGAGTTGAAAATAAATAAGTAAATAAATAAAGTTTGACAGCACTTCTAGCGGCGACGATTACGATTGGTCTCACAATACGCCCTTGACCTTGACAAAATCCCACGTGTGGACCCCTGGAACAAATTGATTTGACTGTCGACAATTGCCCGCCTACGTCCCTGCCGGGATAGTTTTGTAACCCAGCATGCAATTGGAAAGTTTGATGTGTCCATGGCGGTCTGTCCGAGCATGTTGACAAACTTCATCGGGCGAGCTAGCCCGGCAAAAAACATTTCTAGCAAGAGCTGTGGTGGTAGTTTTGGCTTGAGATTGGGCTGATAGGAAGCGTTTACATCTCTTCTCTGATCGTTTAGGGAAAATGGGCAAGTGGGTCTATTTTAAATGTTTGTTTTCTTCGCTCCGAGCGGCTGACAGTCTGGAAGCCTGTGTACTGCCTTTCATATTTATTATCGTTAGGAAACCCGAACGGCGAAAATCCGGCTAAAATCGCCAAAAACCAGCCTAAAAACTACCAGACAGTAAAGGGTACAGCATTGTATCGAGGTAAGTTGATTTTATTAAGAAAGTGTGATACTTCCTGTTTGTTTCCCGTACAAATTAAAACTTTTTATTACAGTCAGTAACACAACAACATGTTTACACGTCACCTTTGTTGAGCTTGGGAAGCCTGTGATTCAATTCATGTCGGAATTCAGATCGGATTATCTCAAGTTCAGTAAATCGGAGTAATTTTCGGAGTCTAGTCTCAAAGGAATCTGTATCTATCGAAGTCATCAATAAAGAGTATGGTCGTTACAACAGATGAGTAAGGACGCTGAAGTTTAGCTATAGGGATGACTTAGGACGCTCAAGTACTGCTATAAAGGATGACCAAGGACGCTAAAGTGTGGCCAATGATGACTAAGGACGCTTAGGGTACGGCTAAAAATGATTAAGGACGCTAAAGTATAGCTAGGGATGGCTAAGGACACTAAATTACAGCTGAGGATGACTAAGGACGCTAAAGTACAGCTGAGGATGACTAAGGACGCTTAAGTACGGCTAAGGATGACTAAGGACGCTAAAGTATAGCTAGGGATGACTAAGGACGCTAAAGTACAGCTAGGAAGGATGAATAAGGATGCTAAAGTACTGCTAAGGATGAATAAGGATGCTAAAGTGCTGCTAAGGATGAATAAGGATGCTAAAGTGCTGCTAAGGATGAATAAGGATGCTAAAGTGCTGCTAAGGATGAATAAGGATGCTAAAGTGCTGCTAAGGATGAATAAGGATGCTAAAGTACTGCTAAGGATGAATAAGGATGCTAAAGTGCTGCTAAGGATGAATAAGGATGCTAAAGTGCTGCTAAGGATGAATAAGGATGCTAAAGTGCTGCTAAGGATGAATAAGGATGCTAAAGTACTGCTAAGGATGAATAAGGATGCTAAAGTGCTGCTAAGGATGAATAAGGATGCTAAAGTGCTGCTAAGGATGAATAAGGATGCTAAAGTACTGCTAAGGTTGAATAAGGATGCTAAAGTACTGCTAAGGATGAATAAGGATGCTAAAGTGCTGCTAAGGATGAATAAGGATGCTAAAGTGCTGCTAAGGATGAATAAGGATGCTAAAGTACTGCTAAGGATGAATAAGGATGCTAAAGTACTGCTAAGGATGCTTAAGAATCCTTAAGTACTGGTAAGGATGATTAAGGATGCTAAAGCACTGGTAAAGATGATTGAGGATGATAAAGTACTGGTAAGGACTAGTGAGAATGTTTGAGTGTGGTTAAGGAGTAAGGGGGAGCAGACCTGGATAACTAAGAATGTGTGTCCGCCCAGACAAGTTTCTTTATTCAACCTTTATTCAAAAATTTCAGGTCCTGCAAAGAGGATACCATCTAACAAGACATCTAACCAATAAATGAAAATAATTTTAAAATAATGATAGCCTTAATAAATATTCCCTACAAAAAATAAAATAAATCAAAATATCATAGCATTAATTATTATACAATATTAAAAATCATCATTAATTAAAATGCTGAAATAAGACTTTTTAAACGGTCTGCAGACTTAATAATTTCGCTTGGCAGCGCATTCCAGTCCCTGACAGTTCTACAAAAATAACTATTCTTATAAGTCTCGGTATTTGGCAGCTGTAGTTCAATAAACTTATTCTGGCTAAAGTTCCTTAAATGTCTTCTGCGCTTCATAACATAGCCTGGGAGAGTCAGGCTTCCATCACCATGGATTGTTTTATGGAATAAGATTAGCTGCGAGATTGTTCATTGTACTTTCAGTGGTATTCAGTGTAACTCATCCAACAGGTTTGTAACTGTTCCAGGTTCCCGCGTATAACAGTTTTTAACGAAGCGTGAGGCTCTTCTTTGAACTCCCTCTATTTGTTTGACGTGCTTTTTCAAGTGTGGGTCCCAAGCTGAGCTGGCGTATTCCAGGTGGGGCCGCACAAGGGCTTTGTAAGCTGCTTCTTTTACTCCCTCGGGGCAACTGTTCAGGTTTCTTCAGAGAAACCCGAGTGATCGATTGGCTTTCATTACTTTGTTATTTACATGATGGCCCCAATCGAAGTTTCTAGACAGTTCTACGCCTAGATAGGGGTGGTGGGTGACCGAATCTAACATTTTTCCCATGAGGACGTAGTTAGAGACGACAGGATTTTGCTTCCTCGATCTTTTTAGGACGTCCTCCTTACTGGGGTTAAATTTCATTTGCCATTTCCTTACATCTCTTGCGCTTGTGGTCCTTGTATTGTGACAGCAAGTTCAGCTCGAGAGCTGTCATTATGGGGAGTGGGGCATACACCCTATGCAAAAATGGCTGACATTTTGAAATTCCCTGCTCCCCAAAAAAGAATATTTTACCCCGAGTAAGGTTAGTAAGGTTAATTTGAATACTAAAAAAAAACAAAACAAGAATATTAAAATGTCAGTCATTTTTGCAAAAGTCTATTATACGGCACTCTATTTTAGCGTTCCTCTTGTGTTTCGCCAACAGTTAAAAAGCGTTGCAGCAAGTCGTTTTTTGCTGAGGGCTAACAAATGCACAATTATATTAAATTTACAGATGAACAACTTGAATTTACTGTTGGCAGGGTGGACTGGTTTGAAATCAGGATTCGGGAATAAAACGCCTTTGTACTCTGTGTATAGTGGTGTATGGCCTTGTCTAGCACTACATAGCTGTGCACGCCCCTGTGTAGCACTAAATCGCCTTGCATCGACATGTATAGGCTTTTATAGCCCTGTATAGTCTTGTATAGCCCTGTATAGGCCTGTATAGCCTTGTATAGCCCTGTATTTCTTTGTATAACCCTGTATAGGCATGTATAGCCCTGTATAGCTGTGTATAGCCTTGTAAGGCCCTGTATAGCTGTGCATAACCCTGTATAGTTGGGTATAGTCCTGGTTAGCTCTGTATAGCCCTTTATAGGCTTGTATAGCCTTGTATAGCTTTGCATAACTTTGTATAGCTCTGTATAGGGTTGTATAGCCCTGTAGAGCCTTGCATAACTGTGTATAGGCCTTTATAGCCTTGCATAGCTTTGCATAGTCCTGTATAGCCTTGTATAGCCCCGGATAGCTGTGTATAGCCTTGTATGGCCCTGCATAGCTGTGCATAGCCCTGTATAGTTGTGTATAGACCTGGTTAGCTCTGTATAGGCCTGTATAGGCTTGTATAGCTGTGTATAGGCCTGTATAGCCTTGTAAGGCCCTGTATAGCTGTGCATAGCCCTGTATAGTTGTATATAATCCTGGTTAGCTCTGTATAGGCCTGTGTAGGCTTGTATAGCCTTTTACAGCTGTGTATAGGCCTGTATAACCTTGTATGGCCCTGTGTAGCTGTGTATAGCCCTGTATTGCCCTGTATAGCCTTGTATTGCCCTGAATAGCCCTGTGTAGCTTTGTATAGCCCTGTATAGCCCTGCATAGCCTTGTATAGTCCTGCATAGCTGTGTGTAGCTTTGTATTGCCTTGCATACCTTTGTATAGCTCTGTAAAGGCTTTTATAGCCTTCTATGGCCTTTTATAGCTGTGGATAGGCTGCCCTCTATAGCTTTGTATAGCCTTGTATAGCTTTGTAAAGCTCTGTATAGGCTTGTATAGCCCTGTATAGTATTGCATATTCGTGTATAGACCTGTGCAGCCTTGTATAGCCTTGCATAGCTTTGTATAGCCCTATATAGCTATGTTTAGCCCTGTATAGCTGTCTATAGCCCTGTATAGCTGTGTACATTGGTGTATATCCCTGTATAGCTTGTATAGCTCTGTACAGCTGTGTATAGTCTGTATGCAATTGTGTCTATTATATATGTTTAATATGGTAGTGTATGAATACAATATACGTCGGGACAATATACGTAGGCCTATACCAAGTACCGACCAAAGCAAGAGTATACAGGGCAAGTACTTCTAAATACATTATAATGGAGGATACATGAAGTACCTACACGGAAATGGAAGGGGAGACTGCTGACCGTATGTTGGACACAAACTTCGCTGAAATTATAAATGCTACACTTATGAGGAATAGCCGTATTTTGACGTGAGAATTTTCAACGTTTCGTGGTGATGTTATAACCAATGGTTTTACATGATTGCATCTGGCAGTTATATAGTAAATTGGACTCAGGTCCAAAGCGGAGGCGTGGAAAAGAGGAATGGAGGAGGGTCCCTGGGTCAAGCCTCCTCTCAGAATTTTTGCGACTTGAATCGTTGTTGGGCTTAAAAGGAGTTGTTCTAAGATCCTTTGTGCGGATAACGTCAAATCTCAGTGTCAGCATCTGGGCAACCAACACTTCAAATTCAAAGTTCTGCACGCTTGTCCTGGGGAGGGGTACTCCCTTGTTTGACGTTAACGGTTATGTGCCGCCAGGGAGGTTAAGAGTCTTGAAACTTAATTAAACAGAGTATGCAATTTCGCTATCTAGCGTCCTCAACAGGGGGTCTTTCTGGACCAGTATCCTTGAACACAGTGTAAACGTTGGCAGTGCGAGCTCTACATGTACCAGCAACATTTTCAAAAACATCGAGTTCTATGATGTCAGTTATAGAAAAATACTTGCTGTATGTGAAATTGAAACTGAGACTTTCATTTCGATAGGTTAGAAAAAGGATGCGATTTAGAACAAAATAGTGTGATTCGCAAATAAATTACACTGTCGAGGGCCAATCAGATTGCATACATTCCCAATGATTTCAGAATGGGTGTAATAATGTCTTACACAGGGTCAGGGTTTGGAAGCCTCGCCAGCACAACCCCACCCAAGTTTCTCATCCCCCCCTCTCCCGCCATTGTTTTAACTATTACAACTGTCAACTTGAGTTGTGATAATTTAGTGGAAACATCATAAAAGGGGTTGAACTTTGCAAATTATAGTCTCTGAAGGGACACGAACATGAAATTCGTCTAAATTTCCACATACTGTTACTGTTCCAGTCGCATTTGCTAAACTAGGCATAACCCTTATAATTTCTACACTGTATGATGTTCATAGGTTATTGAGAGTCACTGAAAGGATCAGTTCTTAACAAACGGTGTGCAAACAAAACAGCCAACTAAAGCGAAGGAAAGCACATTTCCGTTCAACGTCACGGAGTAGTTTTAAGTGAATTAAAAATCCGCGATTTCAAAACTGCAGTTTTATTAAAGCCCTCGTGTGGGCGCCCTAAGTTTGTCTCTCTTTTCACTAAAATGTAAGTATCACCCAAAAAGATTTTATGCTGTAAGTCAAGACTACACCCTTGCTTTCAGAGGCAAATGAAAGATACTACTAGTGTAAACTTGAACAGGGCATTAACATACAGTGTATATGGCTCCCATTTTCTTTCCGACACGCCCCGACTGCCGGGGGGGTTACTACAGGCAAAAACTTTTCAGAGTAAGCTTAGGCTATGCAGGGAACACATGTTTAACGGCCTCTTGTATGTATAGCAGCAGCTCTGAACTAAGATTTTACTTGAGAGCCAAGAGCCTAACTTGAACTTCTCGCAGTTTTTACCTAGTCCGTGGGTTTCCACATGCCCGGTAATTTCTCTGTCGCATTATAACGTTATAACGCTTCCTGTGTAATCAGTTCCCCCCCCCCCCCCTTCTCGCCGTGAAATTATTAAACGAACAGCTTTCCATCCATTTTTCATACCCTGCCCTCTGCCCTCTGCCAAAAGCAAAAATTGAAAGGTTCACTGCCTCTTCTCATTACAAAGAACATTTACGGTGCAAATTCGCCGAATTCTTCCTTTCCCAATTAGTCATGCATTGTGGCGGTATATACTATTGAACAATTTATATTATATCTGGCAAGTTATTAACAAAACAACAAAGCACGAAGAAACGTAAAAATAGGTCCGCAGTGCGTACATGTGTGGCTTTCGAAATTTAGCTGCTTCGATGAGAAGCTGAAAAACTATTAGTATGTATCTGTTCTCTTATCAATTTTCTATTAGTAAAGCTACTTGTGATTACGGTTAGATAGCTTTCCATATTGTTCCTGTCAATCAATAAAACAAGATAACTAGCATACAATAGACCTTTTCTGAGTTCCTGAAATCCTCATTTTCAAGATGAGGGTTATTGGCCAATCTTTCCTATGGAAAAGTCTCATTTTCACAACAAAGGTTGCACAAGTAGCGTCACTTTGAAAGTGAGGATTTTAGGAACTAAAAAACTCAGCACCATTTTCCATAGTGGCCTGATAGATTCAGTCATGATTTTGTTTACGTATACAAGGGAATTCTAGGGAAGCATTTCATATGAATATATATATACTTTTTTGCATTTTGTGTACCAGCACAGAAGGGCCGAGACATTCAGCAAATGATGTAGCCTACACTAGAAGCCATTGGGAGCTTGATTTGGTTTAAATGTATGACTAATTTTGGACAATACATACATGTAAGGTAACATAATGCTAAGCCTAGGATTTGCTGTCTATCAGGCCACAAAAGGTCTATTTTCAGTTGGTTGAGACCAAAACGTTCACAATTGTATAATTTGGGTTTTGTGGGACTGTATTTTAAATAAAGAGCACAGAAAAAATTAGTTGATGTAGGCGGATATGGGGTTGCAAATGGAAAAATTTAGGGAAAAAAGATAGGTGCATAACAAGATCAGAACCGACAAGCAATATTTTTAATGAATCATATGTTGAGTAGTATTCTGAACATTACATTAACATTGCCAATAAATTTTAGGCCAACAAGATTTACAATTTGACCTGGAGTGTTTTATCTGACAGAAAGTTCAATAGAGATAGCCTGTCACCATAATAGATTCCAGAAATAGTAAACAGAACAGAAAGCCTGCACTCTAACTCATTCAAATAGAAAAATTCTGGTTTCATCACTGGAAACAGCATTCCATTTTTAGCTGCACATGGTGGTATTTTCAAATGTTCGCGCTGTCAGGCGCTGTCATGGCTGCCACGTTTTTAGTCGCTCTTATATTTATAGTGCTTCCTACTTCTCTCGTGTCGCCAGGAGCAACTTACACCAACAAAAACCATCGTCATATGCACAATGCTTATTTCAACACTATCAGGAAAGGTACAGGCCCGGGGGGGGGGGTACTCCCATAAAGTCCGGATAGGTGTGTGCCGCGAAGGGTCTTAAACCCTGACCCTATTTAAGGAACAATCCAACGAAAATTGATACCCTATTTAAGGCCCAAATCCGAAAAATGACACCCTATGCAAGGGAAGAACAAAAACTCAAAATAGCTTGAACAGGTCAACTTTATTTCCTTAAAATCGCTTAACTGGGTGTTTACACCCTGCTATTTTTGCTGATACAAATTTAGAAACCCTATCTAAGGATCACACCGGGACACTATGCCAACATAGCCGAAAAGGATACCCTATTTAAGGATCGAGAACCTCCAAAAACCATACCCTATTCCGCGGCTCGTACCTATATAGCCCATATAGGGGAGTACCCCCCCGGGGGTACAGGTACATTCTGTGCTTTTGGTTATTACCTACGAGTTCCTGTGCGGCTGGAACTGTCATTGCATGGTTTTCATAAATCACGTCTTCCCCGCTGCTCATGGACGATACGTGGTTACACCAGTCTGCTAGTACCTGGCCATGATCCTCCTCAAGACATCACGATCTTTATGGATGTTTCCCTGAATCCCGGCCCTGATTTAACTAGGAGTTATATGTTGCTTAACCTGTTGAACACTTCACAAGTTGATGGCCGTAATTCGCATACTAACTCGCATCTGTCGCCTATAAAATACTCCAGGAATTTTCTTCAAAGGTTACGAAAGAGAGCATGTACTCCTTGTCCTCAAGTTCTGAGGGAGCTAAAATTGCATGGTGTTCTGAAGTACAGAGGAAGAAAAAGTGGAAA
>JAEMWC010000061.1:762500-790000 GCA_016490735.1 Pachyseris speciosa
ATTCCGTTATAAATTCTTTTTTAATATCATCTTACGTGTTTATTTACTTTTTCTATATTTGATATTATTTTAGCAAGGGCAAGAGAAGAGACGAAAAACGAGGTGGGGAGTAACGTTTTTTAGATGTGACGATTAAAGTGTAGTGTGCGCGAGCCATTTATTTAGTTAAATCCATGTTGGCACCTAACTCGCAATTATTACACGTCAAACGACTTAAATTCCACGCGTATATGGAACTCAGTGATGAACCTAGAGATCGCACAATAATTTTGGTCGTCTAGTTGTGAAATCATCACGCATTTTTCGTATTGTAATATTATAATAATCTTTACAAACCCCTTGGCTCTTTTAATATTTATATACAATAACCACTGTGACCAAAAATATACCCGTTGATAAATTATTTTATATGGAAAGCGACAAGTATTTTTTTCAGCGGCACGAATTTGCCAGCGGAGCTTTTAGGAAACCCCCGGAGGGCTAGGCATTTTCTTAAAATGAGTTTTCTCGGTGTGTAGAATAGCATTCGATTTATGGTCTTAAGTTTTCGAAAAAATGTCTTTAAGTCTAAAATCTGGTCGACCGTCATTGAAACATCCCAGACAAAAGCCTCCAGACTGTAATGGCAACGCACGTCCTCGACCCGTCTGACGCCGTTCTGGTCGCGGATCATGCGAATTCGCCCCGCTGAAAAAAAAATATTTGTCGCTTTCCATATAAACTAATTTATCAATGAACAAATTTTTGGCCACAGTGGTTATAGTATATAAATATTAAAAGAGCCAAGGGGTTTGTAAAGATTATTATAATATTACAATACGAAAAATACGTGATGATTTCGCAACTAGACGGCCAAAATTCTTGTGTGATCTCTAAGTTCATCACTGAATTCCATAAACTCGTGGAATTTAAGTCGTTTGGCGTGTAATAATTGCGATTTAGGTAAAGAGGAGCTGAGTGAGTTCACAGAAGAAGCCAACATGGATTTAACTAAATAAATCGCTCACGTACACTGTACACTTTAATCGTCACATCTAAAAAACGTTACTCTCCACCTCGTTTTTCGTCTCTTCTCTTGCCCTTGCTAAAATGATATCAAATATAGAAAAGGTAACACGTGAGATGATATTAAAAAAGAAATTATAACTGAATGATAAAATAATGCGTTCCTTCCGCTTGCTTTCGTCCATGGCGACAGTCGTGAAGGTGACTACATGTCGGGAAATCACTTTCAGTAGGGCCTGAGCTCCAATATGTCACGCAATATGTCACAGTATGTCAGCATTTCTCCAATGTTCATTGTAATATACTCTTCGTTTATTACTTTTTTCCCGATCCGTGATCCGGTCCGTCATTCAATCCGATCCGTGATCCGGTCCGTGATCCGATCGGATCCGATCTTGGTTTTGTCGACGTCGTGACATATGCTCTCTTCCAATGCGAGTAGGTCTAGGTTAGGCGAATAAATCTGATGGTCGTCTGCGTCTACGTTTAGTTTTGCATATTTCACATGCTGAAACAAGTCATTGATAATTATATTTAAAAACATCGGTCCTAAAACGCTCCCTTGTGGAACTCCTCTTCTGTTGCCCGCCCAGTTGGAGAAGGTATCTCCAATCTTTACTCGCTGCTGTCTTCCTGACAAGTAGTCTTTAAGTAGCGCGCAACTTCCTTCGCCAACTCCATATGCTTTGAGTTTTGCCAGGAGTAAGTCATGTTGAATGACATCAAAAGCTTAAGAAAGGTCCATAGAGACAATCGCAACCAGTTCCCCCTATCACGCATGCCCCTCCAGTCCTATGTCAACCGCAATAATGCAGTTTCACAACTGTAGAACTTCCTATATAAACTAATAAAGTCCGACAGAATAGCGCTATAGAATTCACCCAACTGTGCTGCCAGTAGTCTCTCATAGATATTATTAAGCACAGGTAACACTGTGGCACGCGTGTAATTTGCTTTATTAGATTCGTCGTCTTTTTTAAATAGAGGTGTGACCTGTCCCATTTTCCAAGCATTGGAATGTTGGCCTGTGGGAGTACAAATCCCCGCTGTAATCCGCACTAAGAAGACAAGCCGACTGGAGGAAAGCCGACGTGTGAAATCTAAGCAACAAAGATGATTTTACACAAATACAAAATGGCCGCTTTCTGAAGCTTATGTAACTTAGCCGAGCGTAGACTGGAACCTATCTTCAACCTTATACGTAAGCCACGTGACAAATGCTTTGTTCACCGTGACAAATATCGGCTCACGGTGACAAATTCTTGGCTTGCACGTCACGCAAGTATCACGCAAATAGAAAATAATTTATTGAAGGATAAGCGATTTTAAGTCAGGAAATTGATATAGTGTAGAAGAGTAATAAATAAACAACGTATCAAAGTTTCAGGGTTGTGCGATATTCCTAACTCGAGTTATTCGGTAAAGTGTACCACTCAAAATTATAGTGTTTAGGATGGAGACGCTATGCTGGTGTTCCTCTGAGGAACCCCAACATGGCGCCCGGAAATTCATGGCAAACATCTGGAGCTCACTTTCGCTCTTGCAAAAGTTCTTTCGCTCTGCTAAACTTCAAAACATTCGCATAGACACTTCTCTTAACATATTGGTTATTCAGAACTCGAAAACACAACGTAAATCGATATTTTCATGTACGTGATATGTTTCTCAGACGCAACCACGATGTCACGCATTGTAAAAAAACGTTAAATTCAAACTGCAAACACGAAGGCGTCGCACTAAAAAGTTGCCAAAACGTACAAGGCTCTATGTCAACTTCGTTTCAATCAATCGTAATGATCTAAAACATCATACATCAAGTTTATTTCACAGTCAAGATGATAGAAAACATGCTTACTCTAATCCCGCCCCGCTGAAAAAAAAATATTTGTCGCTTTCCATATAAACTAATTTATCAATGAACAAATTTTTGGCCACAGTGGTTATAGTATATAAATATTAAAAGAGCCAAGGGGTTTGTAAAGATTATTATAATATTACAATACGAAAAATACGTGATGATTTCGCAACTAGACGGCCAAAATTCTTGTGTGATCTCTAAGTTCATCACTGAATTCCATAAACTCGTGGAATTTAAGTCGTTTGGCGTGTAATAATTGCGATTTAGGTAAAGAGGAGCTGAGTGAGTTCACAGAAGAAGCCAACATGGATTTAACTAAATAAATCGCTCACGTACACTGTACACTTTAATCGTCACATCTAAAAAACGTTACTCTCCACCTCGTTTTTCGTCTCTTCTCTTGCCCTTGCTAAAATGATATCAAATATAGAAAAGGTAACACGTGAGATGATATTAAAAAAGAAATTATAACTGAATGATAAAATAATGCGTTCCTTCCGCTTGCTTTCGTCCATGGCGACAGTCGTGAAGGTGACTACATGTCGGGAAATCACTTTCAGTAGGGCCTGAGCTCCAATATGTCACGCAATATGTCACAGTATGTCAGCATTTCTCCAATGTTCATTGTAATATACTCTTCGTTTATTACTTTTTTCCCGATCCGTGATCCGGTCCGTCATTCAATCCGATCCGTGATCCGGTCCGTGATCCGATCGGATCCGATCTTGGTTTTGTCGACGTCGTGACATATGCTCTCTTCCAATGCGAGTAGGTCTAGGTTAGGCGAATAAATCTGATGGTCGTCTGCGTCTACGTTTAGTTTTGCATATTTCACATGCTGAAACAAGTCATTGATAATTATATTTAAAAACATCGGTCCTAAAACGCTCCCTTGTGGAACTCCTCTTCTGTTGCCCGCCCAGTTGGAGAAGGTATCTCCAATCTTTACTCGCTGCTGTCTTCCTGACAAGTAGTCTTTAAGTAGCGCGCAACTTCCTTCGCCAACTCCATATGCTTTGAGTTTTGCCAGGAGTAAGTCATGTTGAATGACATCAAAAGCTTAAGAAAGGTCCATAGAGACAATCGCAACCAGTTCCCCCTATCACGCATGCCCCTCCAGTCCTATGTCAACCGCAATAATGCAGTTTCACAACTGTAGAACTTCCTATATAAACTAATAAAGTCCGACAGAATAGCGCTATAGAATTCACCCAACTGTGCTGCCAGTAGTCTCTCATAGATATTATTAAGCACAGGTAACACTGTGGCACGCGTGTAATTTGCTTTATTAGATTCGTCGTCTTTTTTAAATAGAGGTGTGACCTGTCCCATTTTCCAAGCATTGGAATGTTGGCCTGTGGGAGTACAAATCCCCGCTGTAATCCGCACTAAGAAGACAAGCCGACTGGAGGAAAGCCGACGTGTGAAATCTAAGCAACAAAGATGATTTTACACAAATACAAAATGGCCGCTTTCTGAAGCTTATGTAACTTAGCCGAGCGTAGACTGGAACCTATCTTCAACCTTATACGTAAGCCACGTGACAAATGCTTTGTTCACCGTGACAAATATCGGCTCACGGTGACAAATTCTTGGCTTGCACGTCACGCAAGTATCACGCAAATAGAAAATAATTTATTGAAGGATAAGCGATTTTAAGTCAGGAAATTGATATAGTGTAGAAGAGTAATAAATAAACAACGTATCAAAGTTTCAGGGTTGTGCGATATTCCTAACTCGAGTTATTCGGTAAAGTGTACCACTCAAAATTATAGTGTTTAGGATGGAGACGCTATGCTGGTGTTCCTCTGAGGAACCCCAACATGGCGCCCGGAAATTCATGGCAAACATCTGGAGCTCACTTTCGCTCTTGCAAAAGTTCTTTCGCTCTGCTAAACTTCAAAACATTCGCATAGACACTTCTCTTAACATATTGGTTATTCAGAACTCGAAAACACAACGTAAATCGATATTTTCATGTACGTGATATGTTTCTCAGACGCAACCACGATGTCACGCATTGTAAAAAAACGTTAAATTCAAACTGCAAACACGAAGGCGTCGCACTAAAAAGTTGCCAAAACGTACAAGGCTCTATGTCAACTTCGTTTCAATCAATCGTAATGATCTAAAACATCATACATCAAGTTTATTTCACAGTCAAGATGATAGAAAACATGCTTACTCTAATCCACTTTGGAGCAAACCAATCCAGTCTGAAAATGGCCAAATTTGAGGTGTATTCAAATTTGCATCAAATGTGTTTATAACCCATGGCCAATATATAATTTTCCCCAAATAGATTTTCTGATATTTAGAAACTCTAGTATCTGTTTAAGCTCTGCTGCGAATTTGGTGTCTGGGAAGAGAGTACTTTTGGAGAAATTGCGGAACTGATCCAGCCTGTTTTTGATGTTGTCAAAATGGCCGACAGGCAACATAGTAAAGCCACTATTTTCCGCTTTTCTGTAAAAGTCAAAATACTATAACAGCATCTGTTTGAAAATAGAGGAATAGCCCTACCTCCTGGTGGAATGTCGTTTGAATTGGTTCACATTCACTCTAGAAATTCTCATATTTGTTGGCCAAAAACAAAAACATGGGTTGGAGGCGGGTGTGATTAACTGTGGTTGCCACGACAACGATACATCAGGTGACCCTTATATGGCTATTTTCGTTCATCCCCACAGGAAACCTGCCTCAACACAAAAAATGAAGAGGGGTTAAAAATTTTCGTTTCCAACTTTGCTTCACTTTCTCAGAAACCTGCTCTTAAGCTTGTGATCGATTGTTTGATGAAGTCAAAATTTTAGCATAAACGACCAAACACGATCAAATATGACCAAACATGGCGGCCAAACGGTAAAGTGTTTGGTTATTAAACGTGTTTCAGAGCTTACGGATGTTTTGATACACTGTGTTACGAAGTTATCCCCAAATGCTGAGGTGGACGAGATTAGCGCTTAAACCTTAGACATCTACGAGGAGGAAGGTAAGCACTACTTGAGTCACAGTCCAAGGGTAACATATGAAACAGTCGAACATTCGTTTTAACTGCAGGAATTGGAAGCAAGTGAAGGAAAAAAGATAAGAAAAGACTGACATGGCACTTGGCCGCCATGTGTAATGTAAGTGGCTATAGTTCAGCTGTCAGACAAACGTGTTTCAGGGTTTACGGATGTTTTTATGCTGAAGCGGACGAAATTAGCGCTTAAACGGTTAGATTTGTACTAGGAGGAATATAAGCAGCACGTGACATGCGTGAGTTACAGTCCAGGGGTAGCATATAAAACAGTGGAACATTCATTGTAATCCCCAGTAAGCAGTGGAAGCAGAAGAAAGAAAGAAGATTTGAAAAGACTTACAACGAACTAGAAAACACCCATCTAGTCTGGTCGCTATGTGTAAGGTAAGTAGATACTGACAGTTGAACTCTCATACAAAGGGGCCGTTTATCCTTTCCATCAAGCCCCAATACCACATTATCATTCTCCACTAGCTTTATTCAAAGGATACTTCTGGGAATTTAGGCTTCTCTCGAGACATAATCCTGCAACATGTGCAAAAAAAAGTCGCTGTGCATGTATGAATGAAAACAGCTCCAACAATAGAAACTATAACCTTTCTTGCAGAAACCTTGCGCATCTGTGCTCCAAATGTCCTGCCTCTTGATGATGTTGCTTGTGTTGTCAAGCTCCACTTATGGCGAGGATTCTTCGACAAACAAGGTACAATACTCCCTTTCGTTTAGTTGCCACATATACCTTCAATTTTCTATTTCTAACGCATTCACTCCCCTTTTTCCCCACCCTCTCTTTAATAAAATTCATTTGTTAATTATGTGTCTCTTCCTGGGGTAACCGTGGCCATGACTTTCTTCTCGGAGGGTGGCTGCTCGCACTGTATACGCATCGAAATCCTCCTGTAACTTGTAAAGTATGGATCTTCCCAATTGTCGGTGACGACGGTGACACTTTAACTTCCAATATTTCACTTTGTCACTCCTTTGCTGGTTTTCCTTTTTGTCTTAGAGAATCCTCACACTCGATTCTCACTTTGTGGAGCTTAAACGCAGGCTTGGAGCCTGAATTCCAAAGAACTGCCCGAAGTCCAACTGTGTATCATTTACTAATAAACATCACTTCATGTTTATTGCAGGTTGTGAATTTCAATGTTCACATCAGTGAGTCCGGTGAAGAATACGACGAGAAAATCGAAGTCAACTCAGAGAGGCAAACGGAGTCGTTTGAAGTTCCAGCTCATCCTGGGTGAACCGCACTGATGTTCTGTACGATTTCAAACAAGTAAGTTAACCCTGTATGGTTCAAGACTTGCTTGGTGCCATCCACGCCGTTATGCGTTCGTAACGTGTAGTGCTAGCTTTTGTCACCCCTATTTCTGAAAAATGGCACGGCTTGAAAGGAACGTCCAACCAGTATAAAGTTGTTAAGTTCCTGAAGCATTACTTCCTCAATCAATTTTAATATTCCTGTTTGCTGATCACCAAAGATTTCCCGATAAGTAAAGAAATCCCTTAAAATTACTCAGATCGAATACCCTTCTCCCCCATTTTTCCCAAAATCACCACCCTACATAGAAGTTGTGAATTTCATTTCAATTCTGATAATACGTATAGTTAGCCAAACCTAAAAGCGGGTCTCCACAATAATTTTTTTCCTAATTTACGGAGGTCTGCTTATCGCACATTATTATTATTATTATTATTATTATTATTATTATTATATTATTATTATTATTATTATTATTATTATTAATCTGTCATTTGTAGTCTCATTTTTCGTGCTCTCTCTTTCTCAGTCTCTTGCCTCTCTCCATAAGTTCCTTTTCTTGTTGTCTTCAGGTGGTTGTTTTATTTCTCCAAAACGTAGTTGGGCGCGCAATTTCCAGCCGAAAACGCGGGTTGCCTATATGATTTCCCGCCAATATGCGGAATATACAACAAGGTTATGTGGAGTGTAACATTTCACATTGGCTTACATGGAGGTGTGAATGTACGTACAGACGTGCGGGGACGTTATAAGCAAAATTTTTCGCATTGAAAGATTACCATATTTTCTTACCCACCGTGCTTCGAGCGCGCGCAGCTCCGGCGCTATCACCCAAGAAGATCATTCACAGGTAAAACGTCCTAAATTTGTTTTCCTATTACCTTGCTCAGAATTTAACCATGCTGCGGTTCCCGGAAAGCAAAGTTTGTTACCTGTTGCCTCTTGATAAAGAGATGTCAAATCCACAGAAACTGATAAGTGATCTTGAGACAAAGGAACAGGTAAGAACCCGTTAACTTCTATCCCCCTTTTCAACAGGGTTTTGGTTTTCTTTCGTAATTCAAAGTGAAAACACATTGGATTAGCAAGAGGAAAAGGACGACAGACTTAAGTTTATTTACATCGCTACATGCTTAAAAACAGAAGATAAAAGGTTTGCAGTTCATTGTCGAGAGGAATATCGCTCGTTTCCCTCGGTGTCGCTGTGATTGAAGAGCACTGAAAACTCGCAACTTTTTCCCAACCAAACTTGCTCGCACACATTTTGTCGCGATTCTCGCCGGCTACATCTATTTACTTCCAATTGTGATTGGTCCTCCGCGGTGTTTACATGTATTTTAAATGGTCAGAATAACTCCATTGGTTTTTGCAGAGTTTATTACAAAAAGCCCAAACTTTTGCCGCATATAACTGAAGGAAATTTAAGCCCATCTGCTTTCCTAAAAAGCTTAATAGTCTAGTGGAAACTTTCCCAGAGGCATTTAATTGGTACTTCTACGATACCAGAACGAAGTTCATACTAGTTCTCCCTTGTGGCTTTGTATTCGTTTGCGCAAAGGAGTCCAAAACCATTCAAATGAATGTCATCCCAGTAGCATGCAAACCCACCAAAGGAATGGCGTTTCGGCCTTTAATCGCGCTTTTTTTTTTGTTAGGTAGAAATGGTTGAACCTGCACTTACACAGGCTCTCTCGAGTATCTTGCTGCTGGAAAAGAACAAATAGATAAACTAGTAAACCTGTTTAGACTCATTATGCGCTCATTTGATCATCAGAAAAATATCACAGAGGACAGGCGCACTGACAGCGCATGGATTACAAAAGAGGAATTGAATGAGCGGTCCTTTCTCAGCGATGATTTGCAACAGTTCTGTGCTGGGTACCCGATTTACCTTGTGAAAAAGACAGAGGACTCGTTATCTGCGACAAGAATTGAGAAAGGAGGTAATGTGCAACCAATTGCGATGGTGGTAGTCAGGTTAATATTCTGAACCTGGCAATGCGATTTTCCAGAGAAATTTAAGTTTCTGGTTTGTGAACGTTTGGCGTTAGTTTTTGAGAAAAAAAGTTATAAGTGGAAGTGATAGAAGTCGAAATGTTGTTTTTATTCAGAATCTACGAGTAATTATCCTAAGACTACCCGAAGGCTTTCTGCTTTTCTGCTAATTTCACATAGTATTTCGCAAGCATCTTTACAACTCAATTCCAGCCTTTCACAACAACTGGAAATGTGGGCGAACTGGTAACCCACCTCCAATTCCTCGTCCATCCATATAAGATGGCGTTATGATAATAATAATAATAATAATAATAATAATAATAATTTAGAACTTCTATAGCGCATTTTCCATGTGTATATGATCAAATGCACTTTACAAGCAGATGAAATTGGAATTTGGAAATGTTGGTTTTTGTGGAGAGGGAAAAACCGGAGAACCTGGAGAAAAACCTCTCGGAGCAGAGAAGAGAACCAACAACAAACTCAACCCACATATGACGTCGAGTCCGGGAATCGAACCCGGGCCACATTGGTGGAAGGCGAGTGCTCTCACCACTACGCCAACCCTGATTAACTAACGACGACAGCTACGGCAACGAAAACGTCGTTTCAAAAAATAACTCCACCTTTTCGATACGCATTGCGCCTTTCTGCACCTTTTTCTTTAACCAAACCTTGAATTTTTATAGGCTGCAAAAGTTACGAAATCCAGCCATCATCTGTCATACGACCTGTTTATATGGTCTCGAGTACCCGAGACAACCCTCACCCGAGTTACCCTGGGCGAGCTATTTTTCAACTTATTTCTTTGAAAAGTCTAACATTGAGACGGCACGAGAGAATGATTTAGACACCCGTTACAGGAATTCCCATATGCTCAAAGACTCTTCTGATATTAAAAACCTTTCGGTCACTATTAGGCTGTTCTGACTTTTGTTGCTTGTGTTTCGTGTACCGGGATCACTAAGGCAATCAAAAACTGTTTATGTGATAAGAGTCTGATAAAAATAGCGTATTTCCGAACATTGAGACAGCACGAGAGAATGATTTAAACACCCGTTACAGGAATTCTCATATGCTGAAAGACTCTTCGTTGTTGCTGTGTAAAACATTTTTGCTTTCATTCGCTGACACTTATGTTTTCACTTATCTGAATGCTAACAAATGATCGTGGTGTGATCTGTTCAATCGAGCGTAACGCGGTGTTAATCATATCCTGTGAGATGCGTCTCTCACGATTTTCAGTTGTCAAAAGATTTTAAAACTTGTAAAGCCTCTGCAAAATATACCTCATTTATTTTGTCTTTGTTCTGAGCTGCTGTACTTCGGGCAAAATAATTTGGAACTAACTTTGGCTCACAAAATGGGCGTTTCGTTACCATATTCAAATAAGAGGATATTTTGTTTCGTCTGTATGCAAATTTTTGGCGTCTGTTCACAGAAATGACAGAATATATTTATTGCGGTTTTTCCAGCCAGTTTATCGGCGGTAATTTAAAACCAACTGTGATAGGTTATCTGTTTGTTTATTATAACAAGGGCATGGACAACAGCCTTTTGAAGTCAGTCTTGTTTATTGTCTTATGTATCCTTTGTTTGTTAACCACACGCGAATGTAAATGAGGGAAGCGATCAACAAACAAAAGGATCCGTGTATAACACGGAGAGTTTCATTAACATCACTTTTTTGTTTTCTTTTAACAAAAGCAGCCGGACGAGCGAGGAAGCGTCGTTGGCCGTGCCGTCGTAAATGCTGGGTGGTGGGAAGAACATGCCACCGGCGTTGTGTCAGGGTTTTCTGTTTTACGGTTTGTAGGTGGGTGCACCACTGTGTCAACATTGTCAGGTGTGGAATCTTTTGCTAACCAGGATTCCCAATTTAAGCCACAGCGGTCTGTGAGAGGGCTAAATGCATAATTTGATAGATAGCGGTAACCTGCCTCCCCCAATTTTAGTTTGTTAGGATTTTTCCGTGGTTTGTCGTCTTCTGTTGAGTGGAACAAACGCCTCCTTTTGTTCAAACGAAAACGAGTAGTCACAAGATGCAACTGAGATTCGCCTTTTGCGTCGCTCCTTTTAAGTGTTTCTTATTCTTATTACTCCTTATTACTCCGGATGAACACGAAAGGAAAAGCAACAAGTTGACAAGTCGTGTTTAGATTAAGTGCCAATACTACACTATGGAAAGGACTGGGATCAAGAGTGTGACGTGAGGGATTGTGGGATTGTTTGGGAAAAGCGATTTTTTTTTTTGGATTACACGTCCCTCCCAAACAATCCTACAATCCCTTGCGCGGCGACTCAGTCCCAGTCTTTCACAAAGTGAGGGATTCTTAACGGTCTGGTTCAAGAAACTGGGGTGTTAACCATTAGGCAGGGAAACTGTTTCATGCCGGATTTGTCGATTGGAGCACAAATATTTGTAAGACTTTATAACATTTTCATCTGAAATTTACCGTATTTCCGAGGCACTACTTTTCCCTGTTGGAATTGCAAGGCATTGTAAACGGATAGCCTTGTCTCTTTCGGTTGGTTTGCTGTTTAGAAAAACAATAACCTTAGCATTGTTCAAAGGTGATGGCATTCAGTTTTTCTTGCTATTGGAAAGCACCCCGTAAATTAAGACTTCAGTTTAAGGTAGCAGTTGGTGCATTGACAGTATTCTTGATGATAGTGTTTTTTGTATTTAGTAGTTTCGGTGTTGCTCATGTATCAGAGGTGTGATAATTGAAATAGCTAGTAGCAATGTAGTGCTGTATGTAATCATTTTGCATATGAAATTAAACTTTTGCCCTTTCAACTTTGCATTCGTCATTCTAAGCAGTGAAAGACTTGATAAAAGGAAAAATACAAGGAAAGTCCAAACCAGCGCAAACAATCCTATGAATGACGTCTGATGTCATACTCGTAATTAAACGACTTCCGTACGTAATGTCCGATAACCAATAACAAATGGGATAAGGAGTGGATTATTGCGCTGTCTTATAAGGTCGTTACTGAAGTCAATTACGAATAAGAGTGAAGTACTTGGTGACTGGAGGCACGCCTTATCTTTTAAGGCAATTAACACTAATGGCGAAGCTTACAAACTTTTACTAGCGATATCGAAATCAGGTTCGTAAATCTAAATTCACGGAATCGTTTGATGAAAGATGTGAAGAAAAACGTTTCCATATGAAATGGCTGAAATAAACACATTTAGAAGTGGTCAACAACTACCTTACTTCCATTGTGCGTATTCAAGCAAAAAGTATCCGGCATTGTTGAAGTGTTTTTCATGTTTTCTGAGTTGGTGTGATCCCGGCTGAAAACGTTACAACCATAAACAAAGCACAACACTCTTCAACAGCTTCAATTTGGACGATTACACAGCGGTCTGCCTTGAACAGAATAATACCACTACCTATCGATCAACAGCGCTGTGAGCAACAGTGCGGAGAGACTGGAACGAGGAGAAAAAAACCCGAAAAGAGACTGGAAAGAGGCGTGAGAAAAAAGTCTCTCCTCAGCGCGTTTACTTTATATTTCAGCAGTCTCTCCACGTTATTGGCGTGTGCGCGCGATTACATAATTGAACAGGGCTGAGTTGCTCGAAGCATGGTTAGCACTAACCATTGGTCAAGATGTATTAAAACCTATGGGTTGTCATGGTATTTAACCCGGGTTATCGCTAACCATGCTTCCAGCAACTGGGCCCAGTTCGCAAGTGCTGTAGAGAATTTAGTTAACTTCAAGTAGCCATCTTTAGCGTGAATCTACGGAATCTTATGTAATCCTTGGGAATTTGCATACAATTTTCCCTTGCAATAAGTAAAATATTCTTGAAAGGTCTTTGTGTCGCAATTATTACTTCCCAAACAAACCGTGAAACTTATTCTAACTTTCCTGTTCTGTCCCCGTGATGTTAACGTTTTTTAAATTGAGAACTTTCTTTGCTGTCAATTTTAAACCATTTCAGTGCGACAGTAATAAGATGAAACTTGGTTACTAGGTAGCTCGTTTCTTAAAGTTGTTTCAAGGCCCCGTTTTTTACCATTTGCACGATGACGTCAAATCTCAGCCGTAATGTAAGGTTGTCTTACCGTGCGATTTAGCAGATGAAATCCTGATAACGTTAAAAACTTAGTTGACGGATGAAACTATCTGTGAAGACAATTTGTATAAGCAAGTTTCATTTTCTTCTTCCACTCTTTGGCCAAAGAAATTGTTTCGTGTGCAGGAGGATGTCACACTTCGGGTGCAAAAGTAAAAGTTGCATGGTCCTGAACTACGTAACACATAAAGTGAGGTAATTGTTGGCATTTAAAGTACAGTTTCCCTGACATCTGTAGGCTGAATGAAGAGATCATTTTTGAAGCCGTCAGCTCAGTCAATGTCAGGAGCCCATGACTAGGAGCGTGCAACTCCCATATTGAGCCTACGTCACGGCATTTTTACAGACCGTTCTATTTTTAGACCATCTTTTCCCACGAAAAAGAGCAACGAGGATGGCAACGGGAACAAGAGCAACACGAAACAATAGATTTAATGAGCGAAAACAAAGGCCCTGCGCGTGTAGATACGTGTGATGTCATCGGGTCTCCTGTGGGAGTCTGATATTCGCGGGAAATTCAATCTAAAATATATATTGGTTTGTTAAAACGCCGGTTCAGGAATATAGGGCAGTTGTATGCTCCAGTGATGGGCTCCTGGCATTGTTAAGGTATGGTTTGAAGTCTAATTTGCATAAAATCCGAAAACTATAATTACATTGCGAAGATTTAACGAAAACGTGGCAGTAACATAAAACTAGAAGACCTTAACTGATTTTTGCGTCAAAGGGACAAGCACTTCGGTTACGTGACTTGTAAATAGATATCCATGGTGAAATATCTTCTAAGCAAAATGGGGAAGATAATATGAAAACGAATTTAATCTTCTTTGGTGTCAAACGTTTGCACTTCAAGTGCTTGAAATGGATTAGCCTTGTCTGCGTGTTCACATTAATTAACGGTCTTGCAATTACGGGAAATAGGTCACGTGACATTAGAAATGACTTAATAACTTCTCATAGAAATAATAGGTACCACCATACAAGGCTAATTCATGATTAACTTTCAAGGTGTAATAGTATGGCACCCGAAAAGCCCGGGTTATAGTTTGCTTTACATCCCCCGTTTTACTTTAGAGAATTTGGATGTTAATCGTCATTTACTGGTCACGTGACCAAAGTGTTCCGCACTTAAACACAAAAATCTGGTAATGGCATCAAGTTTTATCTAACTGCCGAGTTTGACGATTTTCTCCTGTATCCACGCAATGTTATGATTGTTTTTTGATTTGATGCAAATTACATCTCTAACCATGCCTGAGCTAGTGTTCTGAAATAGTTTAGCATTGACAATTGCTCGCTGATGTCGTTACGTTAGCCAAATAAGGACCGGAGTACAAAGGCGAAACAAAACGGCCATACAAAACCCTGGAATGCAGGGGAGTGCGCAAGTACAAACTGGAATGGTGCTTTCTGTTACTGAGGGATGCTCGTTTTAGCCGACATCGCTTAGCGGGTAAACGTAAGGAAACATTATCAATTCTGCCACTGTGGGCAGGGTGGGGGTGTGGGGACAAAAAAAAACTGGGTGGATGGGGTGGGGTATGCAAAACGGGAAATAAAAGTTAATGTCAAAATGTAAGGGCGAAATATCTTTCTCAGTAATTTAACTGAAATCAAAGTAAACCCCGACACAGGATTAACTTATCGTGCTTTGAACAAGAGGGAGCGGCAGATTTGCGTGAAGGATCGAGTGCGACTACCGGCAAATGTTGGCGCAGCAGACCACGTTGCTAAACATGTAGAACTGCCAGAAAGGCTCTTCCCATTCGGAAGGGGTATGAGGCTCATTGGTACCACCCACACTAAAATTATATACTTGCAGCATGCCCTTCCTAACACCTCGCACTCAGGTCAGGCTTTTAGCAATGTTGAAAGCTGTATTTTGATCCATACCCCCCATGGCACCTGCACTGCATTCTAGAGCACAGATGTCTCCGTATTCTTGTCATGTGTGGAATAGTCAGAGCTGTATCTTGTAGCTTTGTTTATTGTAAATTATCTAGCATCAATTGCACCATATACAAACCCATAGGCTCTTTGATTAGTTTAACTTTTTTTATGAATTTTTATTGTAGATATCTTATAGGGTTTTTATACCTTGTTTATGATATTTATCGATTATTTAATTGTATTTTCCCATAGTAACTTACTGTGATTTGTTTTAGCGTAATTTAATGTTTTTTTTGGTCGAGCGTTTTAGACATGATCCCTTGGCTTGGGAGATTGGGCGACCACTCCCCACGCTATCGACATTAAGTAAAGTTCATTCATTCATTCGTTCTACAGCATGTTCTTCATGCATCAAAACAGACTGCGTTGTAGTTAGAAGAAAACCAGTTTCTTTCCTCGTGTGACTTTCGTTCTGGCTGTCGATTCTCTATATCTAGTATCTCCACACCCAGGTATACAGAATTTGACTTAAGTCCTACTCCCCAAGAAAATGTGAAATGCAATCAGTTGGTTTGCGAGCTCAAGGATTCAGTGTACAAAATTTGAAAACAATTAAAGTTTTCACGGCAAAAATCAAGGCACATTCTGCGGGTTCATCCACCTTGGTGGGTGTTTTGGTTTCAACACCATGACGAGGGTGTGATTTGCCCAGCGCCCTAAAGTTAGTGTTAAATGTTCAAGCAAGCAACCGTGGACAATAATCCTGCTGGTATACGTTGGATCTAATCGGCGTAGTATAGAAAACAAAGAATGTAAAAGCAGAGACCGATACAACGTAGAATGGTTTTAAATTATGTGTACTATATTTCGGCTGACGAAACCAGCCTTCTTCAGGTGCAGTGAGAATTTGCATTGTACCTGAAGAAGAGTGGTTTGGTCAGCCGAAAGTAGTACACAAATTGTACTACGTTGTTTCGGTCTCTGCTTTTATATGTCTAAAATTAGGTTCATTCGAGCATTCTTGACTCTGAAATTCTCGCGGGCTAAAAATAACTGCGCAGATTGGACACAATTTGTCCCACAAAATTTAGTCTCCTAATTCTCTGAAAATGTTTTGTAGATTCAGAAACTAATGCATACATAGCATTCAGTTTGTTTGCACGTGCGCGCGCGGTGTGTGTGTGTGTGTTTTTTTTTTTTTTTTTTCATTTTAAGGTGATGTTACACGAGCCGATTTTGAACGCCGATTTTCAGCGCAGCATTGTTGCCCGAATTTTGTTGGAGTTGGAGTGTGTAACACCCCCGCCGTCGACTTTTAACAAAACATCGTCCCCGAGCAGCGTTCAATGTTGCGTTAAAAATCGTCTCGTGTAACATGCCATTAAGCCCCGGCTACACGTTGTAACATTGTTAGAAGAACACGTCCCAACATTGTTGTAAGAACGCTTCTAACAATGTTGGATACGTATATAACATTGTTGGAAACACGTCGCTTTGGGGGTATGACTTTAACAATTTTCACCTATGCCATTAGGCTCTCGGATTGGAGACTAAGCCCTTAACTCTGATTGGTCTTTGCAATACCAGTGAATACAACATTGTTGAAAGGGCGGCTACACGCTTCAACATCTGTTGTATGTTGGAGAAAATGTTTGATCGAAATCAAAACATTCTTCCAACAAAAAATCTTGAACAAACGTCATCAAACATGCATGCTACACGTTCTAACATTGTTCATCCAACAAATGCTTTATAACAATGTTTGAACGTGTAGCCGGGGCTTTACCGACCGTTGCCGCAACAAAGTTGCGTTAAAAGTTGTCTCGTGTAACATGGATTAAAAATCGGCAATAAAAATAGGCGTTAAAAATCGTGTTATGTTACACGAGCCGATTTTTAATGCCGATTTTCAATCCATGTTATGCGAGACAACTTTTAAGGCAACTTTCGGTAACGGCATGTTACACGAGACGATTTTTACGGGGAAGATGTTGCGTTAAAAGTCGACGGCGGGGGTGTTACACGCTCCAACTCCAACAAAATTCGGGCAACAATGTTGCAGGTGTTTGAATTGCTTTCAAAAACCTGAAACATGTTGCCCCAACAAAATGTTGCATTAAAAATCGTCCTGTGTGCCATGTTACACGAGACAACTTTTAACGCAACAATGTTGCGTTAAAAATCGGCTCGTGTAACATCACCTTTATTTATATAAAAAAGAAAATAATGGAAGGATACGAAACTTATTAGCTCACTTTCGGTATATTTTGGTTAATCAATGCAACTTATTCCAAAATGGCGGCCAATTTATTATTCTTTTGTTTCCATGTTAACTAGCCCTCTTTGCCTCATTTTACTTCAAAATTCTTTTGTATTTTATACATGTTGAAGAGGCAAAGAGGGCTAACAAACAAAAGAATAATAAATTGGCTGCCATTTTGGAATAGGGTGTATAGAGTCTATCGAGTATCGGGAGTTGGCTCAAACTTCTCCATCACGCAATCTGTGTTTTGAAGGGAAATCCCCGACACTGACGCTTTGAAACTAGAGGGATTTTGATTGATTATAAGGTGATTTCTTACGTGTCTGTTAGCAGTCTGTGATAATTTTGCATCTCGTTTTATTAAAGAATGAACAGAAAGGTCACTTTCAAAATGCGCCTCGAATTTCTTGGCTTCCCAACGGCGTCCCAATGTGCGCCACACACTGTCCAGCACCTTAATTGGCCGTTGAAACCCTAGTCTCCTACGCAGCGTTACGTGACGAACCAAATGGACCATTGAATTCCAAGATCGTGTACCACGACCCCAGGAAGAGCCTGGGTAAGAAGGTGGTCTTGCGTGACCTCTACGCGTGGCTGTCGCGCGTGAAATCTCGATAGTCAGCAAACTGCGTGGTATTAAGGTTTCTCAGTCCGCGTATCGAACTATTCTGTGTGCTAACTGTTGAAAGCTGGGTTAGCTAACCCAAGATTAGTACAGGGTATCAATTTTGAGAACCGGTTCTATGGGTCACTGATGGTGCGGAATCCTTGTTATAAGTCCTTAACTTGACTCTAACTGCTCTCCATCTGTAAGTGAGCTAGATTAGCAGAGAAACGCCTCTCAGCACGAGAGTGCCTGGCTAGTGTCAGCCAACGTTAAAGATAATGCCAAACCAGCCTCGAGCTCAGTCGATCAACAGTAACAAGGGTGTAATCAAACGTCAGTTCTTCAAAGGAGCAGCTAGCCTTATCCCGAACCTTATCCAGCGGACAAATCACTATCAACTCTATTCAGCAGATAAAATGTATTAGTTTGGTTGCAATGTACTTTATCTTCTGTATAGCGACTTATCCTTTGGATAAAGGTATCCGCTCTGAACAACTGGAGCCTACTATTGATGTAATTACGAAACAACAAAATGACCATTTCCTAGTTGGTGGAGCACTGCACCGGTATCGCAGAGGTCGTGCAGGGACCGCGCAGGGGGAGCCCCCCCCCCTCCCCCCCCCCCACCTTTCAACAGTAAAAAGCAAGTAATACTAAAGATATCGAAGTTACTTTTCTATTTAACGTTTTACCGAAACGTTTTACTGAAAGTATATTAGTTTCACCACACCATGTTAGTTTTAAATGCATTTCCAGCCATTTCAGAGGACTTAAATTTAATTTTTTTCCACGGGAGCATGCCCCCGGACCCCCTAGTTGACTCACGCTAACGCTCTCGAAGTGACCTCACCCTGCCTCCCTAATCGCAAACTTGCTGCGCGGGCCCTGTCGTGGGTTCGACGCCCGTACAAGCCTGAATTTTCTTTCAGGCTACATTTTCACCACTGCTTAAGGCGGGAGTTAACCTAAACATCGTTTTGGATTTCGCGTTGATATCTCATTCGTGTTTCAAACAATCAAAAGTCCCTATGCTCATCTCACAAAGCATGGGATATTTTGTGAATTTTCTGGTGATTTATGGGTATAATTTTTCTCAAAGAATTAGTTAAATCGAGGGAAATAGGAAATTTTGAATATTTCATAGAGGTTTAAAATTGGAATTTAAAGTTAAATTTGCTTTAAATTACTTTAAATTAGTAGACGGACACTAACCAGTTCCCCAGCAACCTGCAGTGCCCTTGTGGGGTGTCAACTAACTGGAGGTATTTTAAAACATTTTACACCATTACAATCCCTTCTTCAAACTCCTTAAACTTTCACACAAATTCACGTTTACCCCCACCTTTAGTAGTGTTCATAACTGCGATGATCGGCATTCCCATATTCATTCAATCCGCAGTTCAAATGCTCATGCAAAACTTTCTTTACAAATTATCCTGCAGTTTAAGCAAATCCAACAGTTTGTTCTCATGCAAATAAAGTATCTCGTTCAATTTCAATTACTTTATCCCTCTCAATGACAAATTGCCAATAGACCTTTCCACGGTTTACGACGCTATCTTGGCTGGGGGACAATTTATTGGCCTGTCCCGATTGTGCTCGTAAAATGCCGAAAAGTTGCTCATTGCAATGCCAAAAAGTTGCTAAACAATTGCCAAACATCCAAAAAAGTTGCTACGTAAATTTCAAAAGTTGCATCCAAAATTGCTTGATATTTTTATTAAGAAAAAGAACGTTAAATTAAATTAAAAGCTCTAATTTTCGCCCTTCTCAATTCCTTAACGGAACAAAACATATGGTTCATTTGGCGTCTTGCTGAACGGTATGAGGGAACTTGAATAAAACTAACTCTACCATTAGGAAAGGATCCCAATAAATGGTTTGCACGTTACGTCATCGCCGCCATGCTGGTAGACGTAAACAATACATCTCAAATTAGCTCCTTTTGTTCGTCCACCGGCATTTGTTTGTTTCACCATTTCTATCAAATTTTTTTTGGTTGTTTTTCGTGCTTCATGTGTGTTGTAAACCAAAGTTTTGCTCAAACGTTGCTCAGAAGGGAAAAACTTGCTTGAGGTTGCTATAAGTGCCAAAAGTTGCTCCAAACGTTAAAAGTTGCTCAAAAGAAGCCTAGCACAATCGGGACAGGCTAGGGACAAACACGGCTAAAAATTACAATAACTGGTATGGGATTTTGGCCGACTCTCAACGCTGTAACGCCGCTAAAACGAAACCGTGGTTTCCAACATTTGCCACTACTTTGAATAGTTTTATTTATATCATGCATTCAACAGAAAACTAAGGCCATTAAAGAAGGTACGACGTCCGTAAATTCGAACTACAAATATTCTCATGTGGCTTCTAATTTGGCGGCAATTTGCACAAATTTGATTAGAAGGGATTCAGGTATGAAATCTTAAAAATTCGTTTGCGGTCGTCGTAGGCTGAGTCTGTTCTTTATACTTCATGAAAATAATCTCAGTACAAAGGTCTTTTAGAAGACATTTTCGCTGTCGAAATCCGCCTCTTTGTAGCGGCGTTACAGCAGTTCAAAGTCACCAAAGTGCCCCCAAAATCCCATACAGTTATTGTAATTTTAGCCGTGTGTGCCCACAGCTATGATGGCGTCATAAAGCGTGGAAATTAAAGGTCTGTTGTACAGATTGGAGTCTTTTTCTAAAATCTAGCTTCCTCGTGGAGAATTTCAGAATGACTGACAATAATTTTGAACAAGGTGGCATTTTTTCTCCAAAACTATTTGTTTTAATAACACCCCAAAATAACCGAGGCAGTGCCCTTACAGGACAGATTCCCTGACAAGTAGACGACTTACTAGTGGCTGGGAACGTTTTTGTTTATTTTCCGTTTCCGACAAGCTATTTAGCTGCTTGAGTTGCTGTGGTATTTTAAAAGCAGCTTACTCCAGCGTGTAACTGGATGAGGGAACGCAATCTGAGTTGACATTTTTAGATTTCCTGTAAAGTTCAAAAGTGCGACCAAGTTAGAGTTAATATGACAAGATCATTTAGTAGATTATTTCCGGTATTTGGAAATTAGCTTACTGTAGAATATACTTATAAGATAAACCAACACTTCCTGTGGAGTTTAATTGGCATCTGGTTTGATAAACCATTTAACGCAATCTCGTTATGGAATAGCTGGTATTTGAAATACTAAATCACTTGAGGATTACAGTTCCCATTTTAGGGCTACTTTGAGCTAACCGCGGCACACGACTTGCTATGGATGCCTAAAAGCTTTTATTTAATGCTGTTAGCGAGTTGAGTTGTTAACATGGCATTCCTCAGTTATAAGATTAGTAGGTGAAAATTGTATTTGCTCTGTTAAATGGCTTGTTTGAGACTTGATAAAAAATATCTAAAGTTGATTGAATTTTTCTCTTGTTGCTTCAAGGAAGTTGAGGTGAATAACCTTTGAAACTGAACTATATGAACTAGCTTGCATGTGCAGTAAAGAATCGCAAAGAAAAACTAGCATCTTCAGCTGGGAGTTGCAGCAATGTGTTGTTAAGCTCTTTCATTTGATGGAGCTTTAACTCTTGAGAGAGATAAGCCGAGAGAACTAATTGACTTTATCTTTTTTAATTGTTTGGCAGAGTTCCTGCATTTGGAAACTATGAGCTCTTTCGAGTGGTTTTAACATTACTTCGATCTTTGAATGGAAATTAAAGAGTTCACTATCCACTGCACCATGCTTCCTGTAGCAAAGAGACCGTGAGGCTAGGATAATGGCGCCAGGAGAAAAGTGAAACTTCCCCAGATATATTTTAACACTCTATTCTCGCCAAAAGTTGCCGAAACAAAATAAATTGCAGGCACGCGTTTCTTTGTAATTTTAATCACTTACCAAAACAGAGCCAGATAAGCAATTTGAACTTGAGAAAATTAAAACGAACGAAAATGCTGGAAGCTAGAATGGGAGAAGTTTCAGTTTACCGTTTCGTGCCGCTATCAAGCAAAAAGGAGGTATCTTTATTGTTATGACTTTGAAGATTACTCAAACTACTAGCTAAAGATTTATTCCGGAACCGCGATCAACTTGCGCACACGCCCGGCGCACACGCAATCTTTATCGCTTGTCAAAACCGGCAGACATTTATATAAGATCAAGGGACCTCTAAGCTGGAAAGCACCACGATAATTGGATGATATTTAATGCTATCATCTTAGCTCTAGAACTAATGTAACTAGAAAATGCAGGTAGAGCCAGACCAAGAAACAAAACCAAAGAAACAAAACCAAAGAAACAAAACAAAGAAAAGGAAAGCTTACGTGTAGTCGCACCCACCCCCTGTGGAAAAGCGGGAGGAGAGAAAGTTCCCTCCTCCTGCATATTTTTCCTCTGGGAGGCGGGGGACGTCTACACGTACGCTAAAATAGGAGGGGGCATAATAACGATCTCCTAGATCAGAGAAAAAACGCCGTTTGCGCTACTGAGATGCGCCCTCATCTGTTTGAGAGGTTCTAGGACAATCAGTAGAGTCACTTGGCTGTGATGCCAGGAATGTGGAATGTGGATGTCGAAACTGCAAGGGAGCGATTCATTAGTTGCTTTTTTATGAATAGCATTTTCATAGACTCGAATTTTAATGCTGGAATTTGTAGATCTATTTTTTTTTTAATAAGGAACCGAGTTTCTCGTCGGTAGAGAAGTCCGCCGTGGTGGTTTGACGTGGAGTAACAATATTTGTATAGCGTCTATCCACAGGCGCTTCACAAAAGTTAAGAAGTAAGACTAAGACCTAAAACAGAGACGTCGTCATGTTTTAACTCGTTTCCGGCCGCCATCTTGGTGTCCCTCAGAGGGACGCCAAGATGGCGTTTCCATACAAAACACTATAATTTTGAGTGGTACATTTTGCCGAATAACTCGAGTACGGGATATCGCACGGCCCTGAGACTTTGGCATGTTGTTTATGACTCTTCTATAAAATCACAATTTCTTGACTTTGTCTATTGAATGGTTCATGATTTTATTTCTTTACTTGCGTGACTAAAAACGCTCTATTCTTAATCAAACAGTCGCCAACTTCTTAAAAGAAGCCCGTTAAGCTGTTTTTTTCCATTCCAGATGAGAGTTTTAAAAGTGTTGAAAATTATACAGCAAAGTTATCTGCTAAAGAAACAAAATGGACGTCATTAAAGGTCAGAACACATCCTACTTTTCTTGAGATTTTGATTTCAAAATATGGTTTCCGGTCCGTTAAGTTACCGGGACTTTCGAGACAAGAGTTTATATGAAGACTATCAAAATGACAGTGACAGCTGCAAACATTTATTGAACTATGCAGACCCAACAACACAATGTTACAACGAAATTTAAATATTGTATACGTTCAGCAGCCATTACAATTCGAGGGTTGAGTATCCAGGTAAGAAGGCAAGGTAAGAAAGCTGAACCTCAAAGATCCTGGGTTAGGTCAGGGAACCTGGTGAAAATGTGGGTCTTGGTAAGATAAATTGGCCACCGAAACAGACTCAAAAACTGCCGTTTCTCTTGTATCTCTTTACAGTGGCCAATTTATATTACCAACTCAGTTGATAACAAAAATTCGTTTTCACTTTCCCAGTGACGCATTACTATATCTTCTTTAAAAACCAATATCCATCTACATTTCCACTACACGTGGTCAAGTTTTGTCATCCTCGAGTAATAATAGCCCTGCTGCTAAAGTTTAATTTAAAGGTTATTCTCTTTTCAACTCTTAGTAGTAAATTAGTAAATTAGTAAATTGATTGGTTTATTAACTAGCACATTTATTAAATAACTGGTGTTCATTCTCTAGCTGGCCACAGCTCTACTTGTCCCCAGACTCTTTTCACAACCACACACTGAATGACAATTAGAGCCTGGGAACAAGCTACAGCAGGCCAACAAAATCCTACAAATGGCTGACACCAAAGAAGGCTATTTTGCAAAATGTTTCCAGAAAAACATCAAATAAATCTTTCGCCGTTAATTACTGTTGTTTCATCGTACAATCCCAATTGTTTGGCTACTATAAGCAACAAGGTTAAATTCTTTTGCTCAAATTTACAGTCACACTCCAAGAAATTACCGAGAATTCCAGCTTAGGGTATGAAAGTGGCTGATTTATCATTCACTCTTCCACTCCCAAAATGTCTGTATGAACACCTGGGGTGTGACCATTCAAATCAAAGCTACTGAGGAGTACTTTCCTGTGGTGTTGTTTATTATGCTGTTTCTTATTCATCTGTGGATGAAATCCTAAAGTGTGACCATTCAAATGAAAGCTACAGTACTTTCCCGTGGTGCTGTTTATTATGCTGTGCAAGGTGGTTGTCACTTTTGAGTCTGTAGATGAAATCCTAAAGTGTGACCGTTCAAATGAAAGCTACTGAGGTGATTCTCACTTTTTGATTCTGTGAACTTGAAATGAAAGCAGTTGAGCAAAAAGAATATGGAACTTTAATTGTCCTCGTTGCTACACATGTAGTTCATTTTTATTCAGTATCCCCACCTCTAACAGCTACTTAGCTATTTACAATAATGATAACTCATTTCTTAATTATTATGGATGGTATTTTAACACCCATTCCTTTTTATGTAGAATAGTTCATTTTACAGTTGCTTACTCAGTGACCTGGCCTATGAATGGAAATGAGGCTGGTGGTGACCTTGTTTTGATACAGACCTCACTGCTTTTCTCATGTAAATCTTGTTAATCTCATGCTAACTACTCCACATTTGCATGAGAAAGACAGAGGTTTGTATCAAAACAAGGTCACCTCCAGGCTCACTTCCACGCCAAGGCCAGGTCACTGAACACACAACTGTAAAATATGCTATTCACATGTTTAAGGCAACTTCTGGTTTGATCAAATATTACATTTTAAATGGAAAAAGAATAACGGAAGACAACATTTGTTCGTTCAAAACATGCTGTCTTGAGTTACGTTCACAGTTATTATCATAAATTTTCTTTTAGTTTTCAATGACAAAGATTGCCTAAGTTTCTCAAAGGAACAATACCACGGTTATTGGTAAATCCTAAATTAATAGCCTCCTGAAAGAAATAACAACTAACTGCCAGGAAGCAGACGAGAGAATAATGTACTCTACACGAGAAACTGACTTCCCCTCCATACCCCCAAAAGTACCCACGGCTGCTTCTTTCGCAACTGTACGGCACACACTTGTTAAGTTATATTACGTAGGCCCTGTCACATGTTTTCTCATAGTCTTTAGCCATTGAGAAACAGCAAATCAGTTTGGATTGGCAGAGGCACATCATGCAGATTTTTTGTCCAATCACAAAGAAGAAGCCATTTGAATGCTCATTTCATGCCAATCTGATTGGCTAGTTTGAACTGGCTGGATCACATCACACATTTCGTTTTCATTCAATCATGAAGTCTCTTGCTTTTGAAGAAACCATTTGGATGTTCATTCAGTGCCAATCTGATTGGCTAGTGCAAAATTATCTTGATTCTGAGTGACAAGTTAATGTTATAATGTCAATCCGCAGTTTCGACAGGAGAAGCCAATGGGTCCACTTTCACACAACAATATATTACATATATTAACAACTAATTAAATATGTATATGATCAATGGACAAACAGCTGCAATAGCAATTTAATGCTCTTTTGCATGAAGGCAAAAACAGAGCAGAAGATGAGAGAAAATAATGGTAGTCCCTTTCTAAGAAGCAGCAAATTACTCAAGGCATCAAATTTAAACACAAAGGCGTACTACAAAATGGGCATCTGTCAGATTTGCATTTCTAGAGTCTTGCATACTGTAGCACTCACGTAAAATTGAAATTTTACGAGCAGCCCATCACATTTTTTATTCACAGATGACTGATGAAAGCAGCATAGTCTTGCACAGGAAACAACTTTTGTGGCATGCCTTCATGTTTAAAGGAGAACGAATTGCTATCCTGTTCACAATGATTACCATAGCTAACTCCCACTAGAGTTCATTGGTACATGTTCTTACTTCATAATGATATTAGCTGCTTGTTTATCTATAATCCAACAGAAGGATGGCAAGTCAATGTTTTTTTGACCTGAAATATCAAAGAAAAATATTATTTTGAGTGTTGAACTTTCATATTGCTCTCAGTTTTTTTTTTTTTTTTCAAAATAAAAGGACTTTAAATTTATTTTCAAGGCATTGCCATTGTATTATTGAAAATCAAAATTTAAACCTATTGACTATTTTAGCCCACTACTTTATTCATTCATCAACATGTAACCCGTAAACTTGATAAGGTTTGTTTTACCGGCAAACAAAGATTTTAATTAAAAAATACTAAAAAAAAAGAAACATTGGAAAGGTTAGCTTCTCTGATAATATTAGAGAGCATGCACCATACAGGGAAATACACGTATCACATTATTAAAATGTGAAGCCATACAGCCACACATTAACATACCACATCAGTGGAGGTGTGCATAGGTATCAGCTTATTCCATTTTGGACATCTCAAACTTTGTTGTCATAAGTTCCTGAAAAAAGCAAATTACTCCTTTAATATGAAGGGTTTTATTTCAGTTCTTTAATCTTTAATCTTTAATCATTATTTATACACGGAAAAAATTCATCAGGTATCCTAAAACTACTGTATATACAACATTATGCTATAATTAAAAATTATGCTTTACAACAATATGCTATTTATTAAACCTGTTTTCCATGAATGCCGTGTGTTTAAAAATTAAGATGGAGAAGGCATTTAAATTGGTTTAATAAATCAGACTCCCTAATGTTACAAGGTAAGCTGTTCCAGAGGGTTGCGCCGCTGTAACTAAAACTATTTTAGTTCCATACATCCTGCTGTAAATTTTGGCAATAATCTCTTTAAGGGTGTTTCTGATTGATAGCTTACCTCATCAGAATCCAGAACACTTGGCAAAACCCTGGGAGAAAAAGAAAAAGAATTCTAAGTGACTTTAACAGAGTAATTTCTATGTTGAAACCACAGTTCTTTAACAAATCTATTCTTCTGGAATGTCTGCAAAATTGATATCCAGTAAATTTGAGAGTATAGATTAACAATTCCACAACAGAAATAAGAAAGGTTTCTTACTCAACCCAAGTATACTCACGTGTCTGCAACAGAACTGGGGATATTTTCTTCCACCCATTTTAGGTCATCTTCCTGCACAGAAACAAAAAAATGACATCAATGCTACTTGAAAGCGTGATGCACCACTAAAGCATATGTAAATTAACTTCTTGTCAGCTTCACTTTGAAACAAGGATATTTATAACATATTTTTTTTATTTATGTCAGTTTGCTACCTAAAAAATACAGTAACATTTTAATGCAACCCAATGGCAACACTTCCCCGAATGACATCATCACCTTACACCACCCCACACACACACAAAAAAATCCAGCTGCACCTGGTGTTTTAAACTTGATAAAACATTCCTGCTCATTTAATAAACAATATTTCAACTAACTTACTGGTTTGTGTTTCCTTTTCGAGTCTCCATTGATGT
>JAEMWC010000061.1:795000-930000 GCA_016490735.1 Pachyseris speciosa
AGTCCCTTTAAACTCTTCAGTGTCATCTAGTGATGCCATGCTGTGTGCAGTTTATGACAAAACTCCAGAAAGTCCTTAGCCAACACAATCATTTCCTTTTCTTAATTTACCAAACACAACAATATATAATTATGAAGTTACACTTGAACTACAAGCACAGAATAGTGTTCCACTTTTACATTATGAATTGCCAATCTTCTAATTAATGCACTTACTGTGATACAACCATCCTTGGCAAATCTGTGGGTCTTGATGGACCAAATCATGTATGCCACAGATGCTGCAAACACAAGCATGGCATCAAGTCACAATAATTATTAAACTAAAACAAGTGAAAAAGTTAAACCATAAACCTACGAAAAAACATGAAAAACCATAAAGATCTTGAGCATTCATGACTCACCTAGAACAGCAAAGATAAGAGTGTTGGTGAAGTGACGGTAAAGGGACAGTTTTATTAGGTTTCGTCGGATTCGAAGAGTTCGAGTGGTCTGGACTAGTGACATGAAAATCCACCAGCAGATGGAAGCATCAAGAACAGCTAATGGTATACTGGCTATCAGCTGCTGTTTGCCTGGGTCAGACTTGGGCTGTGGAACAATGTTTAAACAGAGTTAGCTACACCACATTACCCTCTTTAGTAATGATGAGCTAACTGTTAAAATTTGTACAGCTCTGTAGCCTTGTTGGAAACTGTGTTTAACAAACTGCAAAAGCATGGTAAGCACCCGGTGCCCTGCTGCATGCATGAAGGTATAAAATCCTCAGCAAAAATGTCAAATACTTACGTGAAGTGATCTAAAGCAGCCCTCCACAGCGGCAAGGATGAAATACAAGGCACCAACACCCAGCACTCGATGGAGAGTTGCACCCAGTCTAGGTCTACACAGAAAAAGCAACCAAGTTGAGATATTAATTTTTTACTGTATCATGCTATTATCCATGACCAAAATTGTAGCACAGCTTTGCAAAATGAAAACCACCAAGTAGTACTCTATTTGACTGTTTAAATAAGTGCTGATATCAACAGTGAAATTCTTCTAAATGTTTTCAATCTTTCTTTGGTGGTAGATGGGAGAATTTGGATAAACATCAAGACGTTTCATATTTGGTGATCATTATTTGCTTTATTCTCGTAACTTGCATGTTTTATCAACAAGCAATAAATAATATAAGAAGAAATTTGATTCAGCTTGAGGCTTATTGGGGTTATTAAAGTGCCTATGAAGCGAATGAAGGCAAAATAGCCCAATTTCAAACGCTTGTATAATCGCCGATTTTAATCAAGAGCACCTCAAATTTTGGAATGTTGAGTTTTATGGATTAAACTTTAAAATTAGCGAGAAACAAATTTCGCTTCATAGGCACTTTAAAGGATATGGGGTTATTAAAGGAATCCTGTTTATTTTACAGGGTGACTACAACTTTTAAGTCAGTAGGGAGAACCTTGATGTGTGATTGTTGTGGTTCTTTTATCTGTTGGTTTAAATTTTATTTTCGTTTGTTATTGGGTATAGTAAGATACGATAACGACTTTGAAACAATAGAAACTAATACTTGAACCATGGATAAGCTTGAACCACAACAAGATCACTGAAACAAAAGCTGCAGTTGCATATACATGTAATTGCCATGGAAGTATACTACTGTAACCCAATTCTAAGACAGTCCAAGGTCTCTCGCTAGTGAATGACTTTGGATAATCTGAGAATCAGTCTATTGTGGCTGTTAGCAATGTTCCAGGCTGAATCAATTTTTTCACAAAACAAAAGCTTGTACTAACTTGACAATACCAAATCCCATGCTGACGATGATGACCAAGATACGCGCAAGTGTTCTTTTCACACAGGACACCAGCTCAGCAAAAATGGTCAGACTTGGACCTGCAATACGAAGTTAACTTTTAGCTTTTATTGTAAACAACAAGCAAACTTCATACCACAATTGCACTTAAAACTACCACCAAAGATTGTGCCTGTCGTGGGAGGAGGGCATCCAAGCAGGTTGCAGATAGTGATGGAGAGCGGCCTGGTTTTACAGTCAGTTACTATATTCCATATTAAAATAACATCATTTTTCCAAACCTGATCAACAGCTACTACAACTGATGAGGCATAATTTGAAGGCACAGATCACATAAAATTCAGATCCCAAACCCTGCACCCTCATGGACAGTATGTATGTTTAACTCACTGAATACAGCAGGGTAGATCGTCACCCTAAGACGTTCAGTTCAGATACCTCTGCCCTCCCCCCTGTTCCCACCACATTTTCCTCCCAGCATCCTTTGGGACAGGATGTACTTGCAGCATATTGAATAGAGGGAAATAGACCCAACCCACCCCTAGGAAATTCACCCTCTTCTGTTCTCTGCACCAGTGAGCCAGTAAATACTGACTGCTTAGAGACAGAGGATTAGACCCACTCCCATGCATAAACTGCGAAATACGTTGTAGCACATTCATGACATAGTGCATGTGAGTTTTGTAAGGTGCCCATGTGCTGCCACTACTCTTTGTTAGACAATGGTACATGTATAAAGTGGAGAAGTCCCGTCTCACAACACTTGTACCTAATAATCTGCGAGACGTTAAAGAACCCACACACTGTTTGAAAAGAGTAGGGGACGTCGTTCCCGGTGTGGTGGTCTTTCTCTATCTTTTGTCTGTCTTTGACATTCATGTGTCGGTTATTTCAAGATTTGTACATAAAGAATATATACAGGTGATTAGAACAAAAGGATATAGCATCCCCTACAAGGTTCAACCACCTTACCCAACCCCATAAACCTACAAACAATACATATATATATAATTTAAATAAAAACATCTTAATAAGAACAAGTGTTTCTTAAATTCACTCTTCTGCATTTTGGTTAGGTGGGGTGGCTGCCTTTACAGGCTGACATCCTATCTCACCCTAGAGAAGCATTGTAAACCGCCATGAAACTATGTGATATGTGCAGTACAAAAATCCATTACCATTAAAAGAGTATCAGTTATTTTATTCTGTTAGTGACTTACTTGTAACACCAGTTATGTTGATGGTATTGTACTCTGAGAAAAATACTGCCTTTTCCAGCATACCTAAATGAAAGAAAGCTTTTGAGGTTACATGCATTATTCAGAGATCACTTCCTTTTGCTGAGCAAATAATTATTCTTTATTCCAAGAGAGACAGCACTTAGTCATGTTAGTGATGTCCAGGGGCCGGTTCCTGAAAGGTGTAATAATTCTATTCCAGGGATAAATCTGCTTTATTCCAGGAATACCTTTTGGAATAAGACAGATTTATCCCTGGAATAGAGTTATTACACCTTTCAGGAACTGGCCCCAGTAATAACTCTATTCAGTTCTCTTAAATAAATTACAGGAAACTTACCCAAAGCAATTACACCTCCGATCCAAAACTGAAAGTGAGAAAACGTGTTCTATAATTAATTTACATCAACTTACAGTTGGAATGGATAACTCAGGTAAAAATAAAGTACGATCCCCCCTCAAGACAGATCATGTTTTTAATCAATGTGAAAGAATTGCTTTAGTAGCATTGTTATCCTGATGGGAAATTAATGTACTGTATGCAATCAAAGCTACTTTTAACGAATTATTGATACCTGAATTCTAAGCAAGTCCCTCCACTGGCAGGCTGATATGATGAGCCACACGATTCCATAGAAGATATACAGGAGTGACATAAAACCGTAAAACTAAAGAAAAATATTATCTATCAGTCTTTGGTAAATTTACCAGCAAATAACAAAACCTTGAGGAAAACTGTTCACTTTACCTTGGTAGAATCCAAATAATATGACAAATAAAGAAATGTCTGGAAATTATAAATTAAGCAACCTTTCCTACATGTTACACATTTATTAAAAAGTTGGTGATCTGGAGTAGACTGTAAGCAGTTATGCTTTTTCCTCAGATCATGCACACAGCTTCACTGCTTGTGCCAACTGTAAGATCAAGTGAGCACTACAGAACTTGGGAAAAGAAAGAGGCTGATCACAGTCTAGGGCTGGAAGTAGAAACTTTGAAGATATCCCGTGACACATTTCTTGACATTCTTGAAACTGGCAACAAGTTAAAAGATTAATTTTAATACTCAAAAGTATTGCAGTGTGTTCCAATACAAGTTCCAACACAAGTTCCATTCATCACAGTGTGCATGTCACAGGTCAACTTGATTTCAGATTAAAATTTTTCAACCTTGGTTGAATCTCAGTTTCTGTTGTTTAAAAACCCTTGTTATGAATAATTAATGTCAGGGAACAATGGGATTTGAGATTAATTAACCTGAAATCAAATTTGACCTGTAGTTAACATACATGTACAATCCTTTAATGTCTTGATACATGTACGCACCCTTTTAGAAATATCCTCAAAACAAACAGTAACATAACTTGCAGAAGTAGCTGTAAAATTAACATACATGTATGCAGTAATGTAATCAGACAAGTTAGTTACCGGGTAAAGAGGCCAATCAGAGGCTGATAAGTATCCATGTTTGCTTTTCATTTCAACAGTAACTGAAAAAAAAATCATGTAGATTGTTCATCAGGTAAGAAACATGGCCTGCATTTATTTATTTTTAAACATAAGGCTTTCAGAATGTGACACACATCCTTATGATTTTAGCTAAAACCAAGAGAAACAAAAAAAGGAGAAGACCTTAGACTGCACTGATTTACTTTTATTGCTAATGTTTAAGACATAAGATCAGAAATAATTCACTCTTTCTCTGAGGGGTCTCACTTGTGAGGTTAAAGCCAGAGGCTACTTAATAAATCGAATGTGGTTTAGTCTTGTCTTTACTCTTATCGACAACAATATTCGTCATCAGAGTGGTCAAAATGTTGTGGACTCACTCGGCTGCGCCTCGTGAGTCCACAGCAAATTTTGACCACTGTGATGATGAATATAGTTGTCGATAAGAGTATAAACAACGCTAAACCACATTCGATTTGTTTTTGACCATAATATCAGCATCAAAGAAAATGCTAATTTCAGAGCGCAAGCTGAAAACAGGCGTTGCGCGACACGTTGACATGAGCAGCGCTGTCTAGACTCTTATCGACAACGGCAAATTAGCCAATAAGATTGCGAGATTACTAGCAATTGTGGTAAAAAATCTATTTTCAAGTTATTACACAAAGAAAAATTTACACAAAAAATTCTAAACACCGAACTCTAAAAATCTCTGATTGAACGACCAAATGGACAGAAAGACAAATGGCAGACAGGTGTACAAAGAAACAAACAACTTAATGTGACAGATCAGTCACAAATGAAAGGGTGCTGTGAACTGTCGTCCAAAATGATACACAGAACACTGCTTAACTTACAAGTTAACTGCAAGTCTTTGCTAGTCTTTTTATCCTTAATAATTGGTGAAACATGGACAATAAGCAGATAGACTCCATCATGTTTTGTGACACAAACTTGATTTTCGACCTGGTGAAAAATACACAAAACCCTTCAATACCTGTACAATGTCTAACTAACTCCCAATTAAAATTTAATTCTGGGGGAGCAAGGATTGGCACAGTGGTGAGAGTGCTTGCCTTCCACCAATGTCTTCCGGGTTTAATTCCCAGACTTGGCATCATAAGTGGGCGGAGTTTGTTGGTTCTCTACTCTGTCTGTTCTGAGACGTTTTTAGATGGGGACTCCAGTTTTCCCCTCTCCCCAAAACCAACATTTTATTTCATTTGACTCTATTTTATTTAGAGTTGATTTGATTTAGTCTCCTCAATGAGTACAGCATCTTTGCTCAGCTAGAAAGATTTGAGACTTAAATAATTAAGTGATCATCATCGTCATCATCATCATAATGTTTAAACAGACAAAAGACATGTGACCAGGATACCCAACTTCAGACAAAGGGGCAATTGAACACGATACCCAATCTTAAAAAGGGCCATTTCAACATGTTACCCATGTTTAGACCAAAGTGCATTCAAACAGCAAAATCACTATTGGAGAAAAAGGCATTTCATTGGGTAGTGATGATTCCCAATTTAGACAAAGAATGAATGGATCTGCATAGGGACCCACTTATAGAAACACCTAGAACAATTTTGCAGATAATTTGCTTCATCACTTCTTTAAATTCCCTGGCTAAAAAGCTACACGTACAGTATTTCTTGAACATTTTAAGCAATGACACAGTCGAACATGTGGTCATTTTCTTGTTAGCAATCAAGAATAGCAAACATTTACCTTTGGTTCTTCAGCAGCTTTTTCTGTTGTTATGTCTTTATCTGCACTTTTACTCTGCTTTAGAAGCAATAATAATAGTAATAATAATAATAATAATAATAATAGTAATAATAATAATAATAATAATAATAATAATAATAATAGTAATAATAAATATTTCGTAGGCGCAAATTAACATGTAAATATGATCAAATGCGTCTTACAAATTAAAAAAAAAAAGAAGTTAAAAAGAGTTATTTACAAGTTTACAATATCAAACATACAGTGTAACAAGAAAGATGAAAGTGCCCATAACCCCCAAATATTTTTTTCTGCTCAAAAAAAACTTTGCACCTATTCCAAAAACATTTCTCCTTATTTTATTTTGGTCTTTTTATGGGCTTCAAAACTTAGAATAAATTAAGCTTCATTAATTTTGGTGAAAAGACCGAGCTAGTAAGGGGCATGGGTCTATTTCTGATTTGACATTAGTAACTGCTTTCCATGCATGTTTACAAAGACTTACCATGATGCAAATAAGTTTGTGACGTTAAATCAGGAATATAATAGACCTATACTGTATCCACCTTACTAGCTCGGTCGTATGACTTATGATGGCTAGCCTTCGAAACTTTTACAGCCTATAAAAAAGTCAAGATTTGGTTTTATAAAAAGCACAAAAAGGTACAGTACATTTCAAAGAGGTACAAAGATTTATTTTTAATTATCAAAAAAACATTATTTTTTGGGGTTATGGGCACTTTAAGGATGGTGACTTATTCTACTGCTACTGTGCATACATTCTGTGCATCTCAAGATTACACAAGATAATAGAAAAGGGTTTTCTTAAGAGCAACGCTTCCTATAGTATTTAGTAATTTTTGCACAGTTTATAAATATAAAGGAAAAGCAGGTCTTGGTAAGGGCTACTTGGATCTGAAATTAAAGAAAATTGGGGATATATATAACCATGCATTATTTTCAGAAAAATTAAGGTTCAGTTTGGAACAAAAATTTATCCATTGTTGTAACATATTATGAAGCTGTTTACAGTGTAGTATATTTGTTGTTTTATTATCACCGACAAAATATGGGTCTAACATCTCAGTCTGTGAAAGAAATCTTGAAGTGTGAACATTCATATGAAAGCTACCAAGCAGTACTTTCCTGTGGTTCTGTTTATTACACTGCACAAAGTGGTTCTAACTTTTGAGTAATTGGATGAAATCTTGAAGTGTGAGCATTGAAGTGAAAGCTACAGAACAGTACTTTCCTGTGGTGCTGTTTATTATGCTGTAAAACGTTTGGATAAAGAATTAACCTTAATTTGCGGCTACCTTTTTGTCTTTTGGGGTATTAGTAGAGAGCTTTGTATCCTTTGTAAAATAAACAGAAAATTACTCTACTTTCAGTACATGTATATATCATACCAAATAAAACTCACTGTTAAATACCAATTTTGGTAAAATATGTTGTAGAATTATATGTATAGAGAACAGAATAAAACAATGAAAGGGCTGTCAAACACAAGTCAGTCAGATCAGTTAAACACACCCCAGGTGTTCCCAAGTTCATCACCTTATTTTGTCTGTTTTAGGTTCTGCACATCAGTGCTCTCCACTAGAAAGTGACAAAAGTAATGTTTAATAATTTCACCTTTCCTTTTTCTTGCTCATCATCAGCATCTTCATTGCTATCTGCATCATTTTTTGTCCCCTTACTGTCATCACTCCTCCTCTTTCGGTTCTGAACTGAAGTAGTATTTGGTTGTTTCTTTAAGGTAGCATGTGGTTGTGATTTTGCAGTTGATGAAGCCTTCTTGCTTGGAGTACTTTGTTTTTTGGTAGCTTTTGCTCTTTTCGCTGTCGCTGTTGCTGGTGCAGTTGTTCTAATGGGCTCACTGGTTTCGAAAGAGGTTGTAGCCAACAGAGTTGGCTTATTTTCATCATCTTCGTCACCAGTTGCTGCAGTTTCATCAGACTAGACAATCAAAAAAGCAAAGAATGGACAAGTAAAATCAATCGTTTTTTAGAAACATTAATAATATTATTCGTAAAATATTTTATTATCATGATAATAAATAATAATAATAATAATAATAATAATAATAATAATAATAGTAATAATAATAAGACTACAACAAAGTGTTGGCAACCAATCAGTTCGCACTTCTGGCGTTAACATACTTCATGTGGACCCAGGTATGGACTATTGCGGATTTGCAGAGGCTGGACAAAGAGACTCATAAGGTCATGGTTGCTAATGGAGCTAAGCATCCTTTGGGCTCCACAGATCTACTGTACCCATCCTAGGAAGTTAGGAAGTCGGGGTCTTAGGTCCATCGAGAGAGAGTACAAGACCATCAAGATAAAGGCAGCTATGAACTTGTATTCCAACAATGATCCAACTATGTACCTGGTGAGGCAGCTTGAGGAGAAAGCAGTCCGTACAGGGCGCAGATCCTTGGTGAAGGATGTGGAGAGTTATGCACAACAGCTGGGACTACAGTTGCTAGAGTTGCAGTACCCACAACCAGTTGGGGTTACGGAAACAGGGCATGTACTTGACAGAAAGAAGATCAGCATGTGGATTAAGAAAGTCAATCAGAGCAGAGGCTGTGAAGAGATCAAAAGTGAGAGATGGCAAGGGAAGTTAATAGCGGAGAGATGGAGAGATGAGGATGTGGACGAGGAATGTTTTGCTTGGCTGTCAGATTGGAAAATGGCTCCAATCAAAATAGTGGTGGGACTCTTGGAGTTATATCAGCAACTCCTGCCAACTAAGCTTTACCCCTCGAGAAAGACCAAGACACACACGGACAGTGATGAGAAATGCAGGCTATGTTGGAAAGCACAGGAAAGTGTCGCACATGTGGTATCAGGTTGCAGTGCACTGGCGCAAACTCTGTACCTGGCTAGACACAACACAGCACTCAAAATTATATTCTTTGAGATGCTGAGGGGCTATCAGTTGACGGACGCTATTCCACCTTGGAATTCACCAGTCCAGCCCAAACCAGTGTACGAAGACGACAAGGTGACAGCGTTTTGGGATGTGCCTGTTTTTGCGGAACACTTGCAAGTGAGATCCAACAGAGTGGACGATAGGGTGGTAGACAGGGTAAACAAGGAGGTGATGCTGATAGAGATGACCTGTCCCTGGATGGACAACAGAAAGCACAAGGAAGAGGAGAAGACCTTAAAGTATGCGTCTTTGCGACTAGAGCTCAAGAGACAGTACCCAGGGTTCATGATTCGACAATTCAACATTGTCATCGACGCTCTGGGTGGCTACTCAAAGAGTCTGAAGGAAGAGGTCAAGGCGTTAGTGGGCTCAGATAGGTACCGAGAGGTACTTAGAAGAATGCAGAAAGCCGTCCTGAGCCACACTCTTCACATCGTTAAAGCATTTAAAGTGGTGTGCTAGCCACTTGGACACCTATGGGTTGCTAATGAGACAGTACACAACTAGCACTTGGCAGATATTATTAGACAGATGATTTATTTTATCAATCTTATTTTAAGCAATTTTATTCCTATTTAATGTAAATTTGTAAATTGTTTATAATATTAGAATTTATTTATTAATTTTATTTTAAGCAATTTTATCCCTATCTAATGTAAATTTGTAAATTTTGATATAATACTGGCTACGTTTCCACGCTCAGTATTTGTAAGAAGGACCTGGCATTCAGGAGTTTTAAACTGCCATAATAATAATGATAATGATAATGATAATGATAATGATAACAACAACAACAACTTTATTTCAGTGTCAATCTTCTAGTTAGCCTATAATAGGCTTACTAATCAGGGACACTATCCTACTTAAAACATATAATAATCTTTAGAATTTACAATAATAAAATCTTTAGGCTACAAAGACTATAATTCCGTGACAAATAACACGCTTTGCGTGCCGTGTCCTCGCACGCGTGCCCGTGTCATCACCATTTTACCTGAAATCCTGTGGAGGACCACATTTGTTCCTCCACAGGATTTCAGGTAAAATGGTGATGACACGGGCATGCGTGCAGGACACGGCACGCAAAGCGTGTTATTTGTCACGGATATGCACATATTTAATTTGTGGTCCTCCACAGGATTTCAGGTAAAATGGTGATGACACGGGCACGCGTGCGAGGACACGCTAAACAAAAGAAATTTCTTTTAACATGCCAGCAGCGTGTCACCATGCACGTCTCATTAAAACTGCCTTTTGTCTTATCTTACACGGAGAGCACAAAGGAAAACGTTCAGTCACACAAAGAAGCGTGTCAAGTTATGAAACACAAAGGAATCGAGCAAAATGACACGCTAGCGTGCAAAATGTCTCGCTTTGCGGGCAAAATCACTCGCTCGAAAAATAATCATCGCATCGTTATGAGGAGTCAAAAAATTGAAACACAGCTGCCAGCACATGCAATGACTTTCTAAATTTTATTTTGCAAAAGATAAAGCTTGACAAAGTTTAGCCGTGTACAACTAAATTAAACAAGACCCTCAGCTCAGAGACCAAAAAGTGCCGGGTTTCCTGTATAAATTATGTTTAAAATGCTCACACCGTGATATTTCGGTTATAAGGCACACTCGGTTATAAGACGCACCCGCAACTCAGCAACTCAACTGTCCATTTTTCTGATGGGAAATTTCCGTAAAACACTTGGTTATATGACGCACTATAAACTGAAAAAGATACGTGGAGCGACAACGGAGTTGTAATAAACAAGAGAGAAAAAGCCGTGCATAAACAAAGAGCCGAAAAAGCAGAAGGAATACGATTTATGAAGTTTACTTACTAATGTGACCTACTAAATAACCAAATGCGTGAAAAAAAGTTGCATCCTGACTTGATTCAAGCAAATTTGTCGCTTGCGTGTAAAAACTAAAGATTCACTTTGATTACAAAAGCGTAATTACACGCGCTCAATGGCGATTTGGTTTGAGTTGCCAGCGAGGAGAATGCTCGAGTTAACCGGCTTCATATGTCAGTGCACAAAAGTGGATGGATGGACGAACAAAGTTTGTATAATTTGTAAAGAAACACAATTTACATTTCGCAATGGAAGTGTTTGCGATTTTAGCGCGACAAGTATCACATTACAGAGCACGTGCTTTCAAGCACGTCTAATAATTATGCAAATGAAAATACTCTCTTGGGAACTAATGAGTAGATTCGAAAAACCTCCATAGCTACGAAAATCAGTGCTTAATCATAACGGAAAATGCGAATTTAAAAAATTGTTTCAGAAAAATATTTACTTTTCAATTTATGGCCCATTTCAAACGTCGTGCTACTGCTGTAGTTCGCACCCGATTGTTCCTGTGGTGTGACATATTACGCGACGATAAGAACGATAATTATCTTCTGTGAAATCGAAGATTTTCAAGGTCAAAAGATTACAGATCTTCGACTGCTTATGAAAAATAAGGCTCCTTTATTTTTTCTTCAATATGAGCAGCTGCACTTCGAACAAACTTCGTTCAGCTGACAAAATGCGCGTTGTGTTACCATAATTTTATGCAAACAACTGTTTGCACTGTTTCGTACCGGTGAGCTTGTATTCAAACCTTGCACGGTTTTGCTTCAGTCTCGCCGAGCCCTTTTCTCTAGATAATCGTGTAACATAACACGCTTCCCGTGTTTAATCACACTCTCCGCGTGACAAATTGCACGCTAGCTTGAACAAAAGGTTATGCGTGTTAAGTCACGGAAAACAAAAGAAAGAACTTATCTAGTAATTAAAACTTACTTAATTAAAATCTATAATTTTTATCTATATAATCTATATCTAGCAACTGCACATGAGGCAGTTGCCATTACAAAGGTCGTTCTCCACCTACAATCTTGGACGGAATAAAATGGACTAATTAACCCCCATCCCCCCTAAGCAATGATGAAGGGGCGCGAATAGCAAACGCGCCATTTTGGCATCATTGAAATGGGGGGGAGGGGTGGTTCAAATGTTCCATTTATTGTGTCCAAGATTGTATCAAGACTGTGAACGTCACGAAACAATGGGTGCGGGTAATTAGACAGCCATCCGTCAACTCGTTAAACGCGATTAAACACAGGTCTCTGACGCAGTCACGCGCGTCATCTATTTACAGTGTGCACTCTAAGTTAAGGCATTACACCCGGGATATTTTCGGCAACATGGAGAATATATAACGGTGAATTGTTATGTGACTTTCGGAAATAGCAGAGGAGGTGATAAAGAACATTGTTGTTACCGAAAAATATTTTTCAACATGCCAGGGACAAAAAGAATACCCGAGGAAACAAAGGCTACAATAAGAGCGCTTAAGAGCTCAACACCTCTCACGCTAGAAGAAATTGCTCTACGATGTAGAATTTCGAAAATAGGTGTGCAACGCATAGCAAGCACAGAGGACAAAGTGCGAGAGAACCGTAGAACGTTTTGTGGAAGGAAGAAAAAACTCACTCCAGAACAAGAGGCATTAATTCTTCGAAGTCTAGTAGAATTGAGAGACCAAGAGGGCTCCTTTTCCTCACGGCGTCTGATGGAGCGGACAGGAATTCATCATGTCACCGACCGAACTGTTAGGCGTTTACTAAATAGAAATGGTTACTTCTTCGTTCAGGCACGCAAAAAGGGGCTAATGAGTCAGACCGACAAAGACCAGAGAGTGGAGTTTGCCCGGAAAATGCAAGCAGAATACTCCCCGAGTGTTTGGACAGATTCCCTCGCCTTCTACTTGGATGGTGTCTCATTCGTCTACAAGACTAATCCACTGGACCAAGCACGCGCCCCCAAAGGGAGAGTATGGAGAAAAAGATCTGAAGGCCTCACACAAGGGTGCTTGGCCAAAGGCAGTAAATCTGGAACGGGAGGAAAAGTGGCCAAGTTCATGGTAGCAATAAGTCACGGCAAAGGAGTGCTTGTTTGTGAAAGATACGAAAAACTGGATGGAAACTATTTCGCATCTTTTATTGACCAGCATTTCAACACAATGTTTGAGCGATCATGCAAAGGATTGAGTCGACTGTGGCTGCAAGACGGTGATCCTTCACAAAACAGCGAGGCAGCCCGTGAGGCTATGGCCCGTTGCCATTGTGAACTTTTCAAAATTCCACCGCGAAGTCCAGACTTGAATCCAATAGAGAACGTATTCCACATTGTCTCTAAGAAGTTGGCGAAAGATGCGCTTGAAAGAGGCATAACGCATGAATCATATGAACAGTTTTGTGAAAGGGTACAAAGAACGATTAGTGGTATTTCACAACAACTGATAGATAGAACTATACAGTCTATGAGTTCTCGCGTGGCCGACATAATAGGAAATAGTGGCGAAAGACTGAAATATTGAATCTTAACATGTGTAAGGCACTTGAATTATGTCCAAATGACGTTTTCACGTATTTGCGACGGTTTACGATCTATTTCGTACGATTTCAAGCGTGTTTGTGACGGTTTTTAACGATTTAGTACGATTTCGGGCTAAATTCAATAAAATATGAGTTAATGTTTGTTATTTCTTTTCAAAGGTCAAAATCGTAGAAAATCGTTTAAAACCGTTGTTAATTGTTCGTAAACCGTGCCAGTGTACAAATTTGTAAACAAAAATCGTTTTCAATTTTCAAACATGAAATATCTTTACAACAGAAATAAAATATCAGCCGACAAATATCGCCAAGGGGACGTTTATTTTCCTTAAACTAGCGCACTTGACAGTACCTGTGCGTTGGTGGTGCTCGCGATCGTGCATAGCGCGCAACTTGCAGGACAGTTGTTATCCTATAACTAGGATTCAACTATCGTATTCGCCTGGTTTTTTTTTTTTTTTTTTTTTTTTTTTGGCTTTTTTCTTTTTTCCTCTGTTCGTATCATCTTTTTTCAGGAAATTTTTCAAGCCAAACTCATTTTTTGTTTTGTTTTGTTTTTCTTTTTGTTTTTTATTCGGATTCTCTTTTAATTAGTCCGACTCTAGTTTTGTAAATAAGTGGTGTAATGCAGTTTACTTTAGTCTAGACTTGATTAATTAACAGTTACCTTATTTCATTCAAGATTATATTCTACGTGAATATCTTTTGCAATTCAATAGTAAAACTGCTCTTATACCGGCAAGCTCCGTTGGGGAATTGAGAAGTGAATACACAAATCGCGAGCGATCACTGCTTGACCAGTTCATCGGAAAATTGATTCTCTCTGATTCATTTATTGCTTCCCTTGCTTTTTATGGTTTTCCTGGCAACAAGGCCACTGAATTACTTTCGTTTTGGGTCCCTCGCAATTCAAAACAGCCTCACAAACGGCATCTGCGAACGATTGTCAGTCCGGGAAAATGCTGAGATCAGCTTGGCTATAGGTTATTAAGTACACGCTTCTCACTTTGGCTGGCTGCAATTCGTCAAGGGAACTTTCCGACTGTGAACTACTAGATACATACTGAGAGAGCAGCTCCATCGTTATGTTCTTACGAACTTCGTTGACAAGTACAAGCCGAAATATTGAATCGTTACGGTACTTTTAATTTCCCGCGCAATAATTAGGAAAAGCATTCCTCAGACAGAATAGAAAGCCGACTTAGTTGAGGCGCGAACTTGACATTTTGACTCCGAATATGGCTCTGATTTATGCATCTTTTGTTTCCATGTTAAGAAAGTATCTAAAACGCTTAACATAGTATCTGATGAGTGTCATGGAGAACATTTTTTTTAGTCTCGCCTGAGTATGCATTCACTGTCGGGTTTGCATTCTGATCTAAAGTTTAACTTTTCAGCGTGCAACTGCTACCTTAATCGCGCCATTACCATATTTAACACCAGTAGTCACGCCAGTGGGAATCTCGGACAATCTTGGACGGAATAAAATGGACTAATTAACCCCCATCCCCCCTAAGCAATGATGAAGGGGCGCGAATAGCAAACGCGCCATTTTGGCATCATTGAAATGGGGGGGAGGGGTGGTTCAAATGTTCCATTTATTGTGTCCAAGATTGTAGCTAGCAAGATCTCTTTTTTAATACTGTCTCTCTCTGTCTCCTGGGCTAAGTTTGGACCAAAGTCGTGGTCCAATAAACTTCAATGAATGTTTCCCATGCCTGACACTATTAAATCGTGGGATATAGAAATCAGAATTTCTCAGATACACTGTAGTGATTAGATGGCGTTTTGCTGAATAGGTCCAGAATATTCTTAGGGAGTAACTTATGTTTGACCTTGAACATAAATGTCGCTATATCTTGAAGATGCTTATTATATAAGGTAGTAAGATTAGCACGTTTTAATAAGTTGTTGTATGACAAATTCCAGTTACAGAAAACTGCCCTGAGACCTCTTTCGTTCATGTACAGTATTCCAGTTTCTTTCTATCCGAAGCCTTAGAAAAATACCAGACCAGGCTGCAATATAATAAGATGAGGTAAAATCGCTGTCTTATAAATCTGAAGTTTGGCTTCGGTAAGAATCAGTTTCCTAAGCCTCATTAAAACACCAATCAGCCTACTTGCTGTTTTACAGATGGCTGAAATACGTTCTGAGAAATGCAGATCCTTATCTATAGTGACACCTAATAATTTAAGTTCCTCAGAAACGTTAATGAGATGACCGTTAATGTTTAACGTCAGCTGGAATGGCTTGTGTGATATTATGCTGTGGCTTAATTTTAAATAAGGTTGAAGTTTTGGATTTCTTCTGTCTTACATTCATCCCCATAATCTGAAATAATCATGACTAAAATTAATGTACATGTAAGGTATGTGTAATCAACCAATTAATCAGTGAACACCTTTTTACACAATACTACTTTTGCTTAGTGGCATTATTATTATTATTATTATTATTATTATTATTATTATTGATTATTGTTGTTGTTGTTGTTGTTGTTATTATTATTATTATTATTATTATTACTATTATTATTATACTTACACATAACTGTAACTTAAAAATTTATACACATAAAGAAGTTCCACTCTGCCACATTTTACACCTTATTAATGTCACTGTTCTGGATAAACATTTAACTAACTTGTATTGCCTCCTTGTGACCTTCACTAATTTAATAACAAACTATGTCAACCACACCTTTTTTTGGATAACAAGGGGACACCGCTCAGTGATTGGCACAACAGGTGACTTCCCTTGTGCGACCATTTCAAGGCCTCACTTCTCTTGACACTACGAACTGCAACCTAGGTCCACACACAGCTATGGCAGCAATGTGACAACTTTATCTTTACTGGTGCATGTGCATTATCATGCGCAAAATCATCCATCCAATAAGATCCTATTCAACCCCATTATCACAATGCAAATACACCTAACTGTTCTTAACCCTTCAGGTACAGCTTGTAGGGAGAATAAATATTTGGTTATGCTAACAAGCATTAGCACACTTGATGTGAGCAGTGAGTTAAATGAAATAACTATATATCGTATAGAGAAATAAGATACTGATCACTTGTGGGGCTTAATCTCTCCTCTATCTTTGTTGTTACCTGACTTTCCTCAATTGAAAGGGATGGGGAATCCAAAATGATCAACTCCTGAACTTCATCAGTGACATCCTACAAATCACAAAATATTAGAAGGTTATCATGCAAATTATTTATTATAACAATAATTAAGGAGTATTCCACAAAAGGGACGTTTTTCGCTTTTTTCTGTATTTTCCTTTATCATTAATTTTGTGTTGATATTCAGTTTTTTTTGGCAGGATAGTAGTGTCTTGGATTAGCATTATTCAAATTAGGCTCATGTGTTTACGTGGGTTTGAATTAAAGTTAATTCTACTGCTGGCTGCAGGCAGCTACATGTACAATGTATATCTTGTCCAGCTCATCTCAGCAACGTACCACAATGCATGTACTTCACCAACCTATCACCACTTTGTGACAATTACAGGTAATAACAACATTTGTCACTAAACTTCTTCCTGTCTGTTATTTGGTTTGTCTTAGGACAACTACACCTGCCAGGCCAATGGTATCTGCGAGATTAGCAGAAAAGTGAACTGAACACCAACAATGTAATGACATCTGCAAATGGTTAGACTTTCTAGTCTTCTCGGATAAGGACAATAAACCATAGGCCCTGTCTCACAACTCTTCATAATTGAAGGGCTCAGTGGAAGAAGAGTGTAAGTGACGATTTTGGTCATTTTGCCGATGTCATCCAAATGAGCTGAATTTTTGCATGTGGTCTTTGATACATTAGAAAAACATTGCCCTATATTTTTCAGTTTTCGAGAAAACTTGGGCCAAAAATTTAATATGCATTCAATGTGTCACTTAGCACAGTTTTTCCTGCTTGGATTACTGAAACTGGACATGAAATGATTGGCAGGGACTTATTGTTTGGTAGTGTGACGTAAACTATAAGTTTGGCGGTTAAAACATCGATTCACTGATATGAAACTTACTCGGTTGAGGTCAGCTCGATCGGTACTGAGTTCCATTTAATCACATTACGCCCGAGTGTTTGCCTGCTCGCCTGGTGGTAGAAAAGACACCGTGAAGTCTTGATACCCGCAAGCCACTAGCTTCTCTGAAAGAACCCAAAGAAGTTTTCTCTGTGCTTTCCAAATCATGAAATCCCTCTGTTTTGGAGTAAAGATTACGGGGCCAGGCGATAAAAAGTCTGAAAGCAACTCTCATCTAAAAAGTGGCGCTCCGTTGCTAGTCTTGGACCGTCTGTCAAAGGTTACCATACTAATAGTTCAGAAAATGAGAGGTGTTTTTGGACTTTAGGCTGAAAATCTTCGATGTTTGGAGAGAGTTGTCCGTGCTTGGAGGCCACAGTTTTCTCCCACAATTCATTGCAGTCACAGAGGGTGTTGTCACAGTGAAAAGTTCCCACGGTTGACGTGACGGGATTAAATCCGCTTGGACTATGCGTATGGTAGATTATTTTCACTTTGGAAACATTACGGAGAAATCATTTAAGACAGGGCAACTGGCAAGATGAAAAGTCCATCCGTTTTCGATGAGTATCCTGAATATAATGCAAGGAAAAGTTGAGGCGTGTGGCAAATATTGAAAGCGAAAATGCATTCGTTATCGTGTGGTGTTTTTTAAACCGGTCAAAACATGCTGGCAAATATCAACACATTAATCACTTTGCCACGATGACCTCGGTTATTTTGCTTCCTTGGAGGCTTGTAAACATCGGCAAATAGCATTTTCATGTGAGGTATTAACGTCAGCAAGAAGTATTTTCACGCGAGATAAACAGCAAAATGTATTTTCAAGCGAGATATTTTAAGACTTTGTTGTGTGACGCATGACAGAACACAACATTTCACAACATGCAAATAACGCCATTAAGTCTAACTTAATTAATGTTAGCGCTAACCCCTTGAATGCTGTTTTCAAGTCAGACAAACTCTTTGCGCGCTGACTTAAGGTTAACCTAGGCTTCTGTGTGCTGTTTTAAGTCAACCAAGAATGTTGTGGACTGTTTCTGAGCCAAGCAAGCTTGTTGAGCACTACAATTAACCAAACATGGGTAGTAACACCTGTCGACTAGTAACTGGGGAACGTCGGTTCGATTCCGACTCGGGGCAAAAAGTTTTTCTTTCAATAGAGATGTGTGTCGAAAGCTGAGTGGCAAACTGTGTTTGCATGGTTCCATAAGTATATTGTTCTACGGCTTTCATGGCTTCGAAGGTATTTACATATATATATTTCTAATTCCCGTCCAGGGAATTTAGAAGCCAGGAAACACACAAAAGTCTCGAAAGAAAAATGTTCCGAGGAATGGCCGACGTGCGATACTACTCACTTTCTAAAGTGGCCACGTTGCCAGCGTGGTTGCTCCGGTAGTGTAGTGGTTATCACGCCCGACTAGTAACTGGGGAACGTCGGTTCGATTCCGACTCGGGGCAAAAAGTTTTTCTTTCAATAAAAGGGTGTTGGCTTCCTAAAATAACTAGAAAGTTAACAAGGCTAGGAAGCCAAATTACATAGAATAGATTTCAATATTAGGGTCGGAATGGCACACACACACAATTGAACTTATTGAGCAGAGACGTTTCATGTTGTCTTAAGTCAGTTAAGAGCACTTGGCACTTAGTTTTCATATGAAGGGCTTGGTGGACGACTGTACTAAGTGATGTGTTGAATGCATCTTTTGGCCCGCGTTTTCTTGAAAACTGAGCGCAAAAAAGCGAAAAAAAATATAGGGCAATGTTTTTCTAATGTATCAAAGGCCACATGCAAAAATTCAGCTCATTTGGACGACACCAGCAAAATGACCAAAATAGTCACTTACGCCCTTCTTCCACTGAGCCCTTCAATTGATTCTGTGGGACGTTAAAGAACCCACGCACTGTTTGAAAAGAGTAGGGGTGTAGTCCCCGGTGTGGTGGTCTATCTCTACTAGAATGTGGTTATGGGGGAGGGATTTGCAGTTACTGGCGCAAGCTGTTGTAGTGTCCCTGCCAGGTCTCTGGTGAAGCTAATAAAATAAATAAAATAAGCAACAAGAAAGGGTGACTTTTGAACCATCATTTGGAGTGTTTGGAGTGAACAAACAAACAAACAAACACACACAGAAATGACTGCAGGGTGTCAAGTGAGAAATAACATGTATAAAATAGGAAAATAGGAATGTCAGTGGCCAAAAAATAGGAAAAAAATAGGAATTCTCACCCCAAGATAGCCTTAAAAATAGGAAACTTTCCTTGGGTTCTATCCTCTTAACGCTTTTAACAGCAACTCTCTTCCACAACCCAATGCTTTAATATTTAACTGATGTCAGTGTATTCACCCAAATATGCCAGCATTACCATATAAGGAGAAACAAATGTTGCCACTTATGTAATCAAGCACAACTCATCCTAAAACAGTTACATGTACCACCAGCAGATTCCAACTCTCACCACATATTACACAAACTGATACAATTGATTTTAGTCACAATGCCTTTAAAACTGTAAGAAGAATGAACTGCAGGAATTTTTTTCAAAGTATTAAATGTCAAAGTTCATTGTCTCCAATGGATTATCTTGCATACAATAAAAACCCAAGTCTTTTGAACAAGTAAAAAGTATAATGCAGCTGATTGAGTAACCTTAGGATTGCTCTTTTGGGGGCAAAATTTGGAATGACCTTTTCTAACTGTGTGCTGTCAACAGTTTTCTTTCTTTCTTTCTTTCTTTCCTTTTTTTGCCAGGGTTTCCATTTCTTGGTCTTGCTCAGTTTTAGCAGTGTCAAGCATCATTGTGGCTACATTAACACTTTGTTTGTTGACAGCTATTGCTGCAAAGAGCATCATGTAGTTTTGATATTGCATCACTCAGTAATTCAACCGCTGCTTCCAAGTCTGCTTTGACCATTTCTTCCTCTGCCATCAGAGAGTCCTCCCTGTCTTGCAGGGATGGTATGGATTTAGCCATCTCCTCTTAAGCTTTCTGTGTTTCTCTCTGCTTCCTTCTTCTGGGGTACAGCTTCCTCTCTTCTTCTAGTGTTACTGTCCTTAGTCGTGCCTGATACACAATGTGCGCTCATCATACAGATTGCTTTAGCTCTTTTCTGATTGCAATGCTCTCAGGTTGACTATTCACTGGATCATAAAACTTGACTGCCTCCTTCACAGGACACAGACCTACACTGTATTATTGCAGCTTCTCCCAGTGCTGACCTGTCACTGATGATGACTCTGGCATTTATTGACAGACTCCTTTCAGACTCGGCATTTGTTTGTACCAATACAAATCCAGATTTGATCACTGGAGGCAGAGATTGATATCAATAATTTCTACCATTGACTGACTTGAGCAGAAACACAGCATTCTAGTAGTGATCATTCGGCAGAGTACTATCAAGTTCAGATACTTCTCCATCTGTTTGTAGCAATTTCCACTCATTCAAATCAGTCGAGAGATCGAGCTGAGGTTGACTTTCCTTGTAGAAGATGGAGATGGAGGCATCTGTGGATTTGCGGTCCCTTTTGAGGGGAATCAGGCAGGCAATGTCTCTCAAGAGCTTGCAAGCTACAAAACCACTGAGAAAGTCTGGGCACAAGTTTCAGAAGAAAATTATCCAAAACTGGTCTTATTTTGAATAAAAATTTCCGGTTTTATAATTGTGATTTGTAAATTTTAGAGAAAACATTATTTCACATATTTCAAAATGGGTCTGGTCACTGAGTGCAGCTCTAAAACATAGGAAAAAATAGGAAAATCTTGAAAAAATAGGAGAAAATAGGAAGCATGCCAAAAAATAGGAAAAAATAGGAACTTGACACCCTGTGACTGGGACTCTGCTAAATACATGTACACTGTATTTGCAACAACAACAACATATATTTGTACTGTACAGTTAAAAAAATTTATAAATGTTGTAGGGGTATAATTTATTTTGCAGGTAAAAATTAAATTCAGCTAGACATTTTTAACCTAGTAAGAAAATCAATTTCCTTTGTCTCCTAACCCTAATTATGAATAATTAGGGTTGGAAGAATTGAGATTCAACCTACAATCTCCAACAAATCTCTTGGGAAGGCTGCAACAATTTGCCTTATTATATGTTTTCCCCCCTCCCCCCTTTTCAATGCTGGGCCAATGTTGAATTGAATCACACAATTTTTGTGCTTTGTTTTTTATTCGCTAAACATCCAACATTGAACTAGGGGGAGGAGGAGGAGAAATCATCCACAGAACATTAATGAACATTTAAGGTAGTCAAGGAAAACACACACTTAAGGCTTGACGATTGTCAAATCTTCCCAAGTAAATTGACGAAGATTGCAGGTCAAAATTTTTATACTTGAATTTAATTTTTACCAGCAACATAATTATTATACCTTCATACAGTAACAGGTCACCCAAAATAACTTTAAAGCTATGGTAAACTAGTTGGGTGACCACCATATATTAGTTAAAATAATAATTATGCATAACAGTCAGAAAAAAGGCATTAACCCAATGGCACCCCTGCCGGCCAAAACCGGCTGCGCAGAACCACGTCCCTTTCACCACTTGTGACGTCATCAGTTTTAATGTTTATGGACAACTTTTAAACGTATTGAAGCGAAAGGTAGAAGCAGGAGTGGTGAGACTTTTCAACCCAAAAACTATCTTGAAATTTTGCTTTCTATGCATGCCCGATCTTGGAAAGCTAATATTAAGCATCAGGAACAAATGGCACGAAGAACTCCACCAGCAAACAGAGTTTTGGGCAGTTTTGGTTCTTTCTGGCTAGATTCTGGCCAGAAAACGGCACGACAAGCTTCAAAAGGTGTTTTTCGGCATGGGTTAAACATAGTTAATAATGTACACACTTGGACAGTCTTTACAGTAAAAAAAAATCAAAGAACAAAATAAATGCAATAGCAAATAACATACAGGCCATGTGGAACAAAATTTTATTGAAACTCCCATAGTAAACAAATCGATAATCAGAACCTACCTTGAGGAATATGGCAGGTTTACAATCAACCTCCTGTTCACCATTAAGAGAATGATTGGCAAACATTTCCCACAGAGCTGCAATATCACTTTGATCATTATCCTTGAGGTACACAAAAGATGCAATGACAAAGTGGGCTTCAAGATGAGATCATTTATCCATAACTTTACATACACTATACATGTAAGAGTTTATAGAAACTAAAAAAAGACACTTTCCCAGTCCCTCTTAGTTCCAGCCCAAACCCGTATTTGCAAGGACCAACATGGTGCTTAGAAGACAATTTGCTACTGGAAAGCTGCGATAAGCAACAGAATTTCAAGTTCTGCGAGAAACTACGATAATGTTAATAGTCCAAACCAAATTATTAGGGAGTATAAGCTGCCACGACAGCAATAGTGACTGAGAACACCACCAAAAAAGTAGGTTTAATGAGCAGAAACAATCACTCTACACACGCATTTCCTTTGCCATCCTCCTCAAAACAACAACATACAATGACCAAATTTGAGGTTTTGTTGGAACGTGAGCCCATGACAGTAAATTTCTTTACTTCAATGCTGTTCATAGAAATTTAGTTCTGAGACAGTTCACTTACAATTTACAATTGGAGCAAGTTAGAATGATCATGAAAGGGTTAAAATAACAAGAATTTATATTTTGAAATGATGATTTTGTTGTGTGTTGTCAATATTGTTCCTTAATAACAATAATAATAAAAATAATAATAATAAAACTTATATAGTGCCAATATCAATATTGCTATTTTTATCAGCGCTTAAAATAAAATTATAAAAATTACCTACACTACTTAATTCGTAAAAAAAAACTGCATAAAACCTACTAAAAACGAGATCAAAGAGCACATAAAATTACAAAAAAGCTTTCTGGAATAAAAATGTCTTGAGTGTCTTTTAAAAAGATGCTACCGAGGGGCTACTCCTGATCACATAAGGCAATGAGTTGAGGAGCAGCAGCAGCAAAAGATCGATCTCCTAAGGTTGTTTAAGTCTTGAATTTCACAGGGTTTAGTAGCAGTCCATCACAATCAGAGCATAGCTTGTATTTACATGCTACTTTAAGATTACAGTCGAACCTTGATTATCCAGATTTTTCGATTATCCGGACTTGCTTAGCTGGTCCCAGTTTTTCATGAATATTAATTAGCCATATTTAAGATCTGCAGCAAAACTTTTTCCCTTCAAATTAAGTAATGAAACTCCGGTTCAAACTGAATTTGTTTCCCCTCAAAACACAAAATCTGCACACGTTTTGAGCTCACGCGCGCCGTACTACTGCAGTGCATTAATGCAACTCTGATTTGCTCAGGTATTCTTTGTTTCTAAGAGAAATGTCACACTCCACCTGTTCAGTCATTCAGTTTTATTTTAGGCTCATTAATATTCATATTTTTTATTATCCGGACTCTTGATTATCTGGACTGTTCAGCTCAGTCCCCACGAGTCCGGATAATCAAGGTTCGACTGTAATAAGTTCCTGGAGATAATAAGGCGCTAAGCCATTGATAGCCTTATAAGTTAAGAGTAATATCCTAAAAGTCAATTTGGAATTTGACCGGCAGCCATTGCAGAATGATTATACAGCAACAGTCTTACATGGCAGTATTTAGATTCCTGGAAAATCAACCTAGCGGCAGTATTTTGGACCCTCTGTAGCTTATTAAGCTGGTAAGCTGGCAAGCCATAGAGCAGGCTGTTATTACAATAGTCAACGCAACTTGAGACAAATGCGTGAATGAGCGTCTCAGTGGACCACCCAGAAAGGTATTTCCTAATTCTTCTTATATTATACAAGTAATAAAAAGCTTGGAACATAAGCTTCATAGTTTCCTTTAGGTCTCCTCGCCATTGTAACTTCTATCCATTCTATCTTTTTTGTTTTCCTTATAATAATGCCATTTATGCTTTGGCAAATAAATAAATAAATAATTAAATATATCAATCAATCAATCAATCAATAAAATGTTATTTACATGAGAATTCATAAGCACCTATTATTTTGTTGCCAACAACCTGCTCATCCTTGTCAAACAACAAATCATTTAATGCACCCTGGACAACCTATCCAGGGACAGAAACAATGATTTCAAGTTGTGGAAAAAAAACCTGCACTTACAAAAAACAACCTCACCTTCAAAAAAGAAAACCGCTCAGCACACTCTGAGACTTCTAACCGCCAACTAATTTTGATTTTCTCGCTAGTACCATTGCATTGCCCTGAAAAAGAAACAGACAGGCTTGGGATTCTTGGACAATAATAACTTCTTAACAAATTTAGATTTTTCAGACATCCTCCCTGCTTGAAAATTCCAAAAATCATCTGTGAGGGAAACACATAAATAATATTATTACTGTTATTTTCCAGAACCACAAATAATTTTTGTTTTTATCATCTTTAGGCTGTTACAGTGCATGCATTTAAGAATACATTAAGCAACTGAAAAGTCTACCACAAGCGAGAAAAGGCAGAAAAGGGAGAAAAATCATAAAATAATATATTTTCATGGTGAAAGTCTGAGTTGCAGGCAATGGTGTTTAAGCTTTGTTTTCTTATGTTTACAGTGCATTTCATTTTCACATGAATAATTATAGTTGTTCAATGAACATTAGAACTCTAAAATGTTCAGTAACCTGTCTTTAGATAAAGAGTTGTTATCTTACTGTTGTTATTATTCTTGATGTTCTCCATTAAGCAATATAAAATCAGAACAAAGCTGAACAGGATACGTTTGTACAGCTATAGCCTGCTTGGCTTATTTGCTATGAACAGCAAAGTCAATTCAAATCCATCACTGTTTTATCAATCTCCAAAAGTAAGCATTACATGCTCGATCAAAATACACTGTATTCAATAAATTAAGCCTGAGCTTGATTAATTATTTGCACATATTAATTATAATATATTTTGCGCCTCTCAAGCAATTTAAGGATAGTTTTAAAAACCTCAGATCAGGTATAGCTTTTAATATCCCACGTCAAATAGAATAAAATATTAAAAAAACCCAGTAAGCTCAACACAATTTCACACTTAACGTAAGCTTATCATATTTTGCAAACCTTTTATCGCAACACTGTAGCCCTTGTTCATCGTTTTCGAAAACTTTCCATAAGTGTGATTCTGAAAGTAGAAAATGATAAGTCAAAGCCTTCGAATGTGCTTATTTTCAAATTAGAAATAATAATAACAAGCATAGGCGAAACACAGCTGATGAAAATTCAAAACTTAAAGGATGCATGATATAAGCCTAAAACAATATTTCATTGCAACCCCAGCAAAACAATATTATCAACCAAGCCAATACTAGCTAACCTGATCGAAATGAAGAGTCTTTTTGCCAGGTTCCGGGAGGCCACTAACTGAAAACACAAAAAATATCACCAACGAAATAAAAAAACTCCGTTTACTCGCCGCCATCTTGAATCGAACGAGGCTCCAACGACACGCATGATCAGTAAGACTTGGTGACGTTTACAAAATGACGTTTTCATACCAACCGGGGTAGGGAGGGGCAGCCAGTGGACAAGACCGAAGTCAAGATATTTGGTGTAAGCCCCGGGGGCGGTACTCCCAGAAAAATTGGGTGGGGGTGTGCGGCCCGCTTCCTAAAACCCTTACCCTATTTCAGACCAAAATCTACGATTTTCCCTACCCTATTTCAGACCTGACGAAAAATTCGATACCTATTTCAGACGTATTTCACGTAAACGGTTGGCGTAACTCACAATTAAAAGACAAAAAGGAAGGGCTTTTGTTGATGATCTTATCGCCTAATGATGAAGAAGTAGCTTCTTCGAAAAAACATATCAAATTCAAGACTGGAGTGCTCAAACCATACCCTATTTCAGACCAAAATGGTCAAAATCGATACCCTATTTCAGACCAAAACGGCTAAAAAACCATAAATCTTAACGATCTATTGGTCAGGGCTAAACTACGTAAACCTGCTAAAAATAATCAACCCCTTGGTGCCTTTCGTTGTGGCCACAACTGTTTAACATGCAACTACATAACTGATGGACTTACAACCTATACTTTTCATTCCACCGGCGAAACTAGATTTATCAAACATCACACTGACTGTACTTCAAAAATGTCATCTGATACATGGTGCAATGCAATCACTGTCACAAACAATACATAGGCGAAACTAAACGACGACTAAAGGACCGTTTCATCGAACATCGTTTTCATCGAACATTGTTTTCATGTTACGTTTTTTTTTTAATTTTCAAACTGTAACGTTTCTTATTTTACGTTGTATTGTTTACCTTTATTATAATATCATGTTACATCTACAACTTTTTTTAAACTGTAACGTCGTTTCATCTTAGGGTCATAATATGTAACACCCTGATGAAGGAAGGCTGTGCCTCCCGAAATATTGGTTTAGGTATATATTCCTAGCCGTGTAACCAGCCTTGCTTGTTTTTTGCCGTTTTCTAGATTAAAAAACCATACCCTTTGGGGCCGCACATACCTATATAGCTCATATAAGGGAGTACCCCACCGGTGTAAGCCAACGTATATTGTACCGACATATATTGTACCGATACGCTACCACATCCTACATATACAATACAAACACAATTGTTTACAGTACAACCCTTCACATATCTATACCTATACATGCTTGTTATAGTAACTATTTTATTCCATGCCATAGAAAATATAGTGGCCATCAAGGCCAGCATAATCAATGCCACATATGCACAGACTTGAATGGTTTTGAAATGGGGGGTTGCCCTCGGAAACACTGACCCCCGGTCCATGGACCCCACTACGGACCGGGTCCATGGACTACTTAAGGACCGGTCCACGGACTACCCTTACTGACCCCTCGCTACTGACCCCCTTAAAAAAAATGACAACTTGAGATTTGGCGTATCGTTTGTCTGGATTTTAGGCCACTCGTGTGGGCGAAATTTCGGGATTTACCTCGGTGTAAAAACCTGGCGAGGTTTTCTTTGTTTTATGAGGTATTGTTTTGTTGTACGCTATTGTTTAGAATGTTTTGTTGTCTATGTTTTACGTCATTCGTGAGTTTGACACAAATAGACCTTATCACGGTTTCAGACGCCATCTTGGCGGGTAGGCAAAGAGAACACAAATTACAGTGTTTGTTTGCAGTTCCGTGGTCAAAAAAAATGTGTGAAGCGCCTGTTTCTCAGCCAAAATTATATTGCTAATTAATAGTACTAGGCAAAGGGTTCCACTGGCAAAATTTGAGGGATTCAGCCTTACCAGAAAAAATTCTCTGGCTTTTTGAATTTTTCCATACATTCGTCTGTAGTGTTTTGCCGCGGGATGAAAAATTCGCGGGAAAAAATAACAAACGAATGTATGGAAAATTCAAAACTTCAGAGAACGTTTTCCGGCAAGGCTAAATCCCTTAAATTTTGTCAGTGAAACCCTTTGCCTAGTACTATTAACTAGCGACATATTTTTTTGCTAAGAAAGAGGCACTTCACGCAATTTTTTTGACAACGGAATTGCATACAAACACTGTGAATTGTGTCCCATTTGCCTACCCGCCAAGATGGCGTCTGAAACCGTGATAAGGTCTATTTCGGCTATTACGCTGCACAAATATGTCAAATATTGCTGCCTCCTTCACTTTGGCGATGTATGAAGGACCAGCGTACTTCGAAACATCGCCAACTTGCAAATGGGGTGGAGAGCTGAGAAAAGAGCACAACCGACAACTTACCCGCCGACAACTCGGATAAGAACGACTCTTAATAGTTATTTCTGGAGGTCCGTACTTTTCTTTCTTAATTCTGTAACAAGAAAGAAATTCAAGGTACAATAAAGATGTTGTTGTTGTTGTTGTTGTCGATAAACCGTAGGCCCCGTCTCACAACTCTTCATAATTGATTCTGTGGGAGGTAAAAGCGCGAACCCACACACTGTTCGAAAAGAGTAGGGGACGTAGTTCCGGTGTGATGGTCTATCTCTCATCTGATGGTTAAATGCTCGGAGATATTAGCAGCACAAGCTACTCCAAAATCCGAGGGTAAATAAAGTAAAATATGTAATGTATGTCATGTATGTATCACTTGTGTATATCCTTGTCGGTATTATCCTCCCCCACAGGGACTCCCGCGAGTTCATTCTTGTTGTAGGCTTCACAAGATATTGCTCCTTCGGCAAAGAAAGATGTTTAGTTGCCAAATCTTCAAACAGGGCGACTTTGGTATGAATGATAGAGAAGGGAAACTACTGCTAACAGAATAATTCACATATAAAAAGCAGCAACTTTTGTATCACAACAAGGTCACCCTCAGCCTCACTCCTATTCACAGGGCCCGCTGGGGGGCCTCATTTCGAACGCGTTAGCGTGAGTCAACTAGTGGGCCGGTCCGGGGGCATGCTCCCCGGAAAATTTAGATTTTTAAATTAAAGTCCTCTGAAATGGCTGGAAATGCATTTAAAACTAACATGGTGTGGTGAAACTTATATACTTTCAGCAATAAAAGACATAAAACAGCGGTGGGCTCCCCCCTCCAGCCCCTCCCCCTGCGCGGTCCCTGATTCAAAGGCTAAGTTATCGGTCTTTTTTCGAAGTCCATGCACATGCTCTTTCTCATATCTCAACTCCGTTTAATTTGCAACTTGACGATATTTCGAAGTACATCGTTCCTCCATCCATCGCCACAGTGAAGGAGGCAGTAATATTTGCGCAGTGTAAAAGTTGAAATTTCGCCCACGCGAGTAGCCTATCCAGCTGACAGACGGTACGTCAAATCTCAAGTTGCCATTTTTATTATCGTGGTTTATTTTAGGGGGGTCAGTAGGGGGGGGGGGAGGGTCAGTAGGGGTAGTCCATGGACCTGTCTGTAAAGTAGTCCATGGACCCGGTCAGTAGTGGGGTCCATGGACCGGAGGTCGGTGTTTTCGCGTCACCCTTGAAATGGCTTCCTAATGTCCACCCTCTTGACAGCGTTTTAAAACCTTTTTCAAAAGTTTTATTAATTATAATTCCTGACCAAATTACAAATAATGAAATATTAATGTAAAATAAAGTTATTATAGTCAAACGGTTGCAAAATTCGTACTAATTTTCTAGCGCTAAATACAATCTCAACGCATGATGGGAAGGTTGGGTGTGATACAGTTGAATTGATCGATGGGAAGGTTCGGTGGAATACTGACGAATATCCAACGGCTTTTCTGCATTCTGATTGGCTGTATTTTCTATGGCATGGTATAAAGGGCTGTATAGCAGCTGCGTATGGCCTTGCATTGTCCGGTATATCTGTGTATAGCCATTTATAACTTAGCATAGCTGTGTATAGCCCTATATAGCCTTGTATAGCTGTGGATAGCCTTGCTTATTCTAAGCCAGATGAAAGAACAGTACCTATTATATTTCATAATTAAGAGGTTATGATTCACACTTTATTGTGCAACAGATCGGTAATATATAATACAAACATGCAAATCAACGCTATACCGAATAATATGGAAAAATACATGGCTTTCATGCTTGACAAGCACATGGTTTTCATTGATAGTTTTCAATTTATGAGCTCGTCTCTTGATAAGCTTGTAAGCAAACTGCCAGATGAATCAATTATTATACAAGAAGTGAAATAAACGAAAATTACAATCTTATGAAACAGAAAGGAATATATCCTTATGATTACATGGGTACATTTGATACATTTAATGATAAAAAAACTACCACCAAAAGAAAGAAGATTTTTATAGCATTTTAAATGATGAACATATAACCGACAAGAAATACGAGCATGCAAAAAATATTTGGAAAACGTTTAATCTAATTTTATAACTTTCTCATGCCTTCTTGACCATTTCAACTCTGACATATGTTTCAATAAATCAGTACAATTTTTTCTTGAAGCAATAAATTTTAATTTTTCATCTGTAATTGGAAAACAATGATGATCTTTGCATATAAATACGAGAAAAACGCCTGTTTGCGTGCTACTACTAATATATGAAATTGTTTTTTTGTATCATGCATCAAAACAATGTAAGGAGACATTTCCAGGATGACAAGATTTTATACAGTTGATTAATTCTTCTGTATTAATCACTGTTTTTTCTTCTTCAACAAATTCAAAAATTTCACTTTTTAATTTCTCATAAGTGTAAGTTTTAAAGCCCTTCTTATTTTGAATTTGATTCCATACAAAGTCCAAAACGCATGAAAATTCACTATACCTTTTTATAGGCCTTTGTTTTGATAATAAATATGATTCCAGCTTTAATCCGCGCATTTTTTGCTTTTCAGTATCTTTTTCTTCCAATTTAAAATATTTCAAACCAATTCTAACAATATTTTCTCCAGATTGAACATCAAATTTATTTTTCAAAACAGTATACATTGCTAATTTGTACATATCGGATCTATCAAGATTCTCTTTCATTTTTACTGTAAACGGCCCATAAGTTTTTTCTACAATCTTTATTGTTGTATTTTCTTGAAGCAATCTCTCTGTCTTCATAACTTTATTTTTATTTATATCAAATTCATCTTCTTTCTCTTCATTATAAGGAATTCTAAAAGTCTTCGTTTCAATGTCAACTTTAATCACCATTGAAATAGTTCCTGATACACCTGACTTCTCTTTCATTCTCTCTTAAAATAATTATGTAAAAGTCATTCTTTTTTTCTCTTCATACGGACGATCACTTAATTTCAGTTCATCAAAACGCATTTGATTAAGTGTTATTTCATCTCGACTGAAGGTTTTCACATTTTGTTTTGAAAATTGTTTTTCTATTTTTCTCTGATTAATTTTTTCATTTATTTGATCATAAACACCAACTTCTAATTGATCTTGTTGTCGAGAAACTTCACTTTTCATTTCTTGAATTTTTCTATTAAGACCGAGAACCATCTGGCGCGACTCAGTCTTATTTTCATTTTGGCGGTTTTCCAAGGCGCGGACATTCTTCTTCTCAAACATCCCTACAATATTATTAGATAACAAATTTTTAAGTCTTTTTTTATTTTTCATCTCATCGACATTGCGCTGTTCCACGGCGCCTGCATTAACACTTTCTATCATTCTGTACGCTTTGTATATAACAATAAGACTTCAAGATGTTTAATTTTCAATTTTTTTGACAAAACTTTTACTGGCTTTTAATATTATTTTTTGTGTGTACAAAGAATAAAACAACCAAAAACAACAATTATTGCTAAAACTATTTAAATTAGCCTGTTCTTTAGAAATACAGTTTAAATTTAGTGTTAAAAGTGTTTGTATATAACTTTTTTTCCTTTAATGATTAGTAAATAATGGCCCGAAAAATAAAAATATATAGTTTTCTATTTTTTGACTCAATTAATATTTCAGATTGTTGTACAAATATAAAAACGATAATAACGCTCACCAGTTTTCTAGTACGCGCCGAAAAAGCTTTGCTTTTTCTCTCTACTATAAAACTCCCACCGTGTGAGCGTGATTTCCTCCCCTGCTCGAGCTGAAGCTCTGCGCTGCCGAAATCTATCTGTCGCCATATATAGAAAAAAAACAATTGAAAAAATTAAGTGAAATAATCTCGTACCTCCCATCATACCACATACCCTCCACACACTTTCTCCCAACATATGGATAACTATATTTCACCGTAATAATATTGGGTGTGAGTTTTGGGTATTATGGCCCATGTAGTCATTGCATCCCAACTTAAACCTGGTAAAGTAAAATAGTGACAGGGATCAAGTTTGTGATATTGCAAGCATGTTTTTCGGAAATTTTCAAATACATCCAGAATAACGTCTGATTTAAGATATAGATCAAGGTAGTCACCCATATTATATTTTCATATTATATTGACGAAATTGTTACTTTAAATAAAAAAGATCATATTATTGTCTTACCTGAAAAAAACAAAATTACAGAAGCAATGAATATATATACGAAATCTTATAATTTTTATGTTGAGTATTTACATTGGAATAATAATGGTGTTCTCGATGGATTCCTTGATTATAATAATAACATGTATCTCTTGAATGACGATTATGATATTCGAAAATCTATTGCAGATAAATTGTTTAATATATACAAAACATATGATTTTCAATGGAGTAATCAATCATATACTTCTCTGGCAATGTCATTGTTTCATCAACAATGTGGTTATTTACCAGAAAGTCAATACAATGTACATGCGAGAAATTTATTAGATGAATATTATCCCAGGGCATTACAATGGTGTACAACAGAGGATATTCCGGATAATGTGGTTAATATTGATGTATGCAAATGTTATCCCAGCATTTTGTTACAAAACGTGGGTTTTTAAATTCCGATTTATACAAGTCATGATGTAATTGAACCATTTAATGGCATGAAAACAGAACTACGAACAGGAGAATTTTATATTGATGAAACTATTCTCAATAATTATTCAGCTCCTATTAAGATAGAAGCGGGGTTTTATAGCTATGTGCTAATTGAATATTTAGTTGAAGATTTAAATATGCCACTTAGTCAAATAAAATATAAAATTACAACGAAAAAGGCTCTTAAACCAGATACATTTGCAAATTTCATAAAATACATATTCGACAATTTTTCAGAATCTGAAGCTAAAAAACTTTGTAATTCATTTATCGGAGAGTTGGGGAGGAAATGGAATAAAGCTAACCGTGGATTTACGACAACGGATTATGAAACAGCGATGATTATGTGGACTAATGCAATGAGAGAAAATATGAATGTTACAATAGATCATTACAAAGATTTATTTCTCGTTAAAGAAACGAATTGTGAAAGAATATTTTCAGATAATACTTCAATTAATAGATTTGTTATATCACAATCCATCTCAAGTCTCTTACAATTAGATTAGAGAATCTCATACGAAAAAAGTAAATTATATGGTTATAACACGGATGGAATATACATTTCTAATCCAAATATGAAATTTAAAAATAAGAAAGATGTCAAATTTAACACGAAAAAAATTGGCAGAGCGTTTGTTACAGATTCAGAATTAGTTTATTTTGAGAAACATTATAGAGAAAATTTGACTAAATTGGAAACTCCAAAAATAAACAATAAAGGTTGTATTTTTAATGGTGAAGCAGGAAGTGGAAAAACATACAGACTCTGTCAGATGGTTCTTGAAATATTGAAAAAAGATAAACACCCCCTTGTGTTATCATTTACGAACAAAGCTATTGAGAATGTGAAGGATCGTCTTAAAAATGCTATTTTTGAAGAAAAAAATAAATGCTATTACTGGAAATAAAGAAACAAATGCTATTTATGAAAATATAAAAATAAATAATATTTGTTTTACATTTGATAGTTACTTTTGTGAGTGGAACGGGAGAGATATTGACAGTTTAAAAGATAAGATCATTTTTCTTGAAGAATTTTCAATGATTCCGAATAAGTGGATTACAAAAATTTATCGGGCATTTGAGATGTTCAAAAATAAAATATTTATGTTTGGAGATTTGAATCAATGCGAGCCTGTTGAAGGCGGAAGTCGTATTAATTACAATTATCAGAATAGCAAAACGGTACGACAAATGTGCCCCAATACAGAAACACTTCAATACAGGGAAGATTCTTCACGTTATGATAAAAAAAACACATGAAATGTTACAGAAATTCTTATATTACAGCAAAGTAAATTATTATTTTCCTCCCATTGATAAAACCCTTTATAAAAACATTTGTTATCTTAATTCTACGAGAATGAAGGTTAATACAGAATGTTGTAATAATTTTGTAAAAGGTAAAAAATATGAAACCGTAAAATTTAAGTATAATGGTAAAACAGAGGAATATAATGTTTGTAAAAATATGCCAGTCATTGCAACAACAAATATTAAAGACAAAGAGATTTTTAATACTATGGAGTTTACAATTGAAGATATATTGAATGAAGAAATAGGAGGAGGAAAGACTAAAATAATAAAGGAGTTTAAGATTCTTAATGAATGGTTTGGTGAAAAAGAATTTGCTGAATCTTTTATTCCAAGCTTCTGCGTGACAGTTTCTAAGTATCAAGGTTGTGATTTAACTGGACCATATAATATTCATGATGTCAATCGCATGGATAAGAAACAGCTTTACACAGCCTTATCTTGAACGACTAAATTTGAATTCATTCATCTGAACTATAAGGAATTAAATTACAAATATTTCAATAGAAAACAACCTAATTTAGAATTATTGAACGCTAGATTTAATTCATTATACAGAAATGGAAAAATTTATAGAGTTACATTTGACAATGATTTAGTTTATGTTGGAAGTACGTGTGAAGAACTTCAAACAAGGCTTAATTGGCATCTTACAAATAAAAATTCACAGGTTTTTAAACACAGAAACAAGAATCCTAAAATAGAATTAATTATTCCTGCTCCGAGTTTGGATAGAAAGAAATTAGAGAATGTCGAGAATCAATACATTGCGGAATATGCTGATAAATACGGGAAATTATTGTTGAATGTTACAGCTAACCCCCTCAAAAAGAAGAAAAAGGTACAGTTTGAAGTTAAGCAAGAAACGCAAACAGAACTTGAAAAACGTATCGCTAAACTCGAAAATAAAATCGTTATAAAAGAAGATACAAAAAATTGTAATTGGTTTTATGACACATTCATTGATGGAAAGAGATATAAAACAAAGTCTCGATATGGTAAAACTCAATCTAAAGAAACAGCATTTCAGCAGATCAATGATAAAAAACAAAAGTTGATTAATGAATTGACTGTTTATTTCAAATAAAGATTGTTTTTTAGTCGGCCTTATTTGGCGAAATAAAAAATAGCCAGAAACAATAAATATTTTTGGCTACCAAATAGCAATATAGTGTATGAGAACACTAACCTCTTTATTATATATAGGTTAGATTATTTTTCTCTTCGTGATAAATATAATTTGCTTTCTTCCATATGTTTGGTTATTTCGTAAATTAAATCTTCAAAACAATTGCTCATAATGTATCTACACTGTATCTATAATGTATCTACACTTTTTCATACAACTGTTTCATAATTGTTTGTTTTTCCGACACTTGGTACACACCTGTTGGACTTTTAAATTGAAGACACAAAGCATTGTATTTTCTAGTTGGATTCATTAACATCAAATCACATTGTCCAGACATATATCCTTTGTTATAACTTTTGATTCTCATATTCGAGCGTATTTGATTTTCACCAAGACCAGTAATCATTAAAGCATCTTCATATTTTTTTCTGATAAATGATACAATCTTGTAGTGTAAATCATTTTCATTTTCAATCAATAGCATATTATTGTTTCTGTCGTTGAACTGCTTGTAATATCCTTGTTTTCTGATTGATGGTAATACTTTTGATGTAATCCAATGTTTAAATTTTTCAGCTTCCTGTTTTTTAGATGATAATAAAAGTGAATAAAATCCTGATTCGTTTATAAAAAAACATTTGAAAGTTTTTTCAGTGGCCTCAGTAAGAGGTAACGTTTTGTTACCCCGTGAATTTGTAATTATTTTGAGGTCTATCAAGATTTTATCATCAGATACAACATGATCTTTGATTGCTTTTTGCGGATTTTTATATTTTAGAATAGTAGCAATGTCTCTACCTCTAAACCATATATCATTTTTATCATCAAGATAACAATTTATTGATAAATCTAATTCTTTATTATTATAGGAATATTTTTGCATACACATCATATATTATATATAAGTTAGATAATTTTTTCACATATCTTTTAAATCCCTAAATGGTATCCAACTGTTAAAGTCGTCACTATATCCCTTCCATTTCACTAAAGCTTGTTTCTTCTTGTAATCCCTCCGAATGACTTTATCAATACGGAAAATATTTTGTTTGGCTATTAATAATTCAGGTTCATAAAAACTCCCTTCAATATCTTCACCTCTCAGATCCTTTATTTTGTATGTTATTGGATTAGTGTTTTGGATCTTGTCTATTATGAATAATTCTTCAGTCCAGTTTGGAGTATAACCTTTATCAAAAATCTTTCTTTTGTATTTACTAATTCGAACCTTATCACCTACTTTAAATTTCGGTTTATGTTGTAATGTTTCCATTTCATCATATAAATTAAAATACACTATTCCTTCATTCTTTTTCTTTGACGCCTCTGTGGGTGTCATCTTTGTGCTTGAATGTTTTGTATTGTTGTACTCTTTCACCAATTTCGGTAGCATATCGAGATACATTGTATTGCCTTGAACAGTGAACTGCTTCCACATTTTAGACTTGATTGTTCTATTCCATCTTTCAGCCACAGAGGACTTTTCTTCATTCTCGGTGGAGTAAATATGTATCCCATTTTTCTCTAGCAAGTTCTTCAAGTGTTTGTTATAGAACTCTTTCCCTTTATCAACCCATAGATATTGTGGTTTTCTATCTCTGAATATTGTTTGAAATGCTTCAGTTACTGTTTCACCCTTTTTATCCTTCAGAGGAACAATCCAACCATATTTACTGAAAACATCGATAACCATCAAAAGATATTTATAACCTTTATTCCATTTGCTGAATTTTTGCATTTCAACAAGATCAGCGGCCCATATTTCATCAATTTTATTTACAATCACACGCCGTCGAGTAAAGTTGCGTTTTATAGTTTTATGTAATTCATCTACTAATTTTTCTTGCCAGTTCTCTTCACTCGACGGCTTTTTCCGTTTTTTGGAACACCAAGACCAAGTTTCTGTTTTGTGTTGATTAAGAATCTAGCTGTTTGACGCCATTTTGGCATTTCACCATATGGTATTTGATCAAGTGACTCGACCATTGTTCTATGACAATCACCTTTATTTTTTCCCATATCATAACATATATCGTGATATGCTGCTATTTCATCAACTTTATTGTAAGGTTGGACATTCCATTTTGTAACCTCGCCTGTGTTTTTATCATACTCCAACTGTTGATCGAGTGGACTATATGGTCCCATATACTTGTAATTCCCAGGCGTCCAACCTGATTTGGGTTTCGGTAGCTTACCAATAGCTTTATGAATATCAATAGCACCCCCATAATAGTTACGAGCTGTCTTTTTAGCAATATCTGTAATACCATGATGCCCTTGAATGGCCTTACCAAATGCATTCAAGAATTTTTTATTTGTGGCAAATTTTGGAACAAGAACACCCTGTGATATAAATCTAGGGTCAAAAAAATCAGCTAAACCAGATCCATAATCTAATCCCTTTTTATCTGTTTTATAACGAATATTAGGACGCACCTTAGTTGAGAGTTGATTTAAACCCTCTTTTCCAACTTTACTAATAATCGGTTTAGCTTTATCAAGAGCAAAATCGATGGCTTTTTGTTCTAGCTTTGGGTTTCTCATTAATTCTGAAACCCCATATCTTCCCATTTCAACCCCCTTCTTTGCTAAGAAAGGGACACCATGCTGAAGAAAACCCGTAAGTGCCATATCTGCGGCTGAATCAAGTAAGCCCGCCCCTTCAGACGGGCTATTTAGTTTAAATTTTTATTTTTAACAAATTTAGTTTTTGTGATTCCACATTCTGCACATTTACATTTCAATATAGTTCGGCCATTTTTAGTCATTTCAAAACCGTTCACTCCCTGGTACACATTCAGTAACTTTCTTTTGCTTAATGCAATACGATTTTACCATATATTATTATATTAGATAATTTTAGTATGCCAAATACACATCACCATTATCCTTTATTTCAATGTCTTGTTTAGGGAATATTTTTATGTCAATACCTTTAAGTCGAATTCTTCGTTCTTTTAACATAATTCTCGTTGTTTCACCGACGTGTAAAATATCATTTCCATTAAGACAATTCCTTTTTAGTCTTATGATAATAGTTTGATTGGGAGCAGCATTTCTTATTCTAATTCTTTGTTTTTCAGAAAGATTTACATTTATCTCAACTAATCTATTCATATATATAAATTATATATTTTCAAAGTAGTCTATGATAAATCTATGATTGTCATTCGCGAATTTGGAGTTATGTATTGTATTTAGAATTGATCTACCTTTTTGTCTCTCGAGAAGATAATATAGGACCCAATATCCGCATTAAACTGAATCACGCTCTTGTATCTCATCTCCAGAGTATACGAGTTGTTTTTTGCTTGTAGCCATATATTTTTGAATTTCCGTTGGCATCATCAAACCGAATGAGTCGAAGTATTCACAGTATTTATCAAAATTTCTATAACAAACCCAATGAGTGCCAGGTCCAATTTTGCTGTCGAGATTGACTATTCCACATTCTTTGTTTTTGATTTGTCTTGGCAAAGCATCCCGACTAAAACAGACAACGTGGGCGCTAAGATGGCCGCCACAAGAGCTTTGGCTCTCTCAACTATAGTAATATTATTTCATACTATATATCTTTTTAGAACTATGCCTTCGTCTTATGGCAACATAAGAATGTTTAGCTCTATCCTATCGGGACATGAAGCGGATATTCGCGGGGAGGTTGGTGTTGTTTTGGTGTTTCGACCTCGCTACTCGAAGAGGTGTGTCAAGTGGAGTCGAGCGAGATGGACGGAAAATTACGGTGATTATCGGGCGTAGGCCTCTTAATCAACAAAAGTTAATCTCATCAGTGAGCAAGCCGTCTATCAGATTTCTTGTCCGTATTTCTAGGGCAGATCGTGTCGGGCCTACGATTATAGCAAGCACTAACCAATTTGCTGTTCCTAAGCTGCTTTTTACGAACATTTGCAGGCTTGAGAAATCTAAAAACAAAGTCAGAGCGGTTGCAGCTTTAGAAACAGATTTGATTAATAACGACATCGATGTAGTGTCAGAGACGCATCTCAAGCCGGAAAAACCAGACGCTGTCGTTAATATTCCTAATTACACAATCTTTAGGAGGGATAGGAACTGGTCTGGTCGTGATATTAGGAAAAAAGGCGGTGTAGCTGTTTATGTGCGGAATAATATTTCTGTTATTGACGTTTTCCGTTCTGAATTATACGAACTAATTGGTGTGACCTTGCTTTTACCCTCGGGATTCCGTTTGTTAGTTTGTGGTCTTTATCACCCACCCAAACACAATTATGCGGAATGTGAACTTGTGGAATACCTTGTCAACGTCACGGATTCTGCACTTGACAAACACCCGAACACAACTATTGTCTGTGGAGGCGACCTGAATCGCCTTGATCTCACGCGACTTCAACACCTGACAGGATGGAATTCCCTCGTCGATTTTCCAACAAGAGGCGACGCACACCTCGACAATTGTCTGACTAACCGATCAGATCTGTTTGGCAAAAGCTATCCTGTTAAAATGCTAATGAGGACAGATCATTTGGGATTCATTGTACCTGCCGGCAAAAAGCTGAAGCCCATTCGACAGAAAGTCAGACTCAGAGATTGCCGGGAACATCGAAAATCAGCCCTCTATCTTGCTCTGGACGCGGAAAACTGGCGTGATGTCATCGAGGCTGAAAATATCGAGGATGCGGTACAACGTTTTGAGCTAAAGATTTTAACTATCATGAATAAGTGTATGCCACTAAGAACTGTTTCTGTTTCCTCAAGAGATCCCACTTGGATGACTCCGCTGGTGAAATATATGCTTAGAAGAAAATCTAGAGTTTCGGTGCTTAATGCAGATCGTCAGCGAGAGCTAAGCAAGAGGATTTCTGATGTCATTAGTGACAACCGTAGACTGCTTCTCGATGCCAAACTGGGAAGTTGGGAATGGTGGAGAAATGTTGATGTATTATCCCAGCGCCGTCGCTGTTCGTGTACTAAGCTTGATAATCAAACGCTCCAGGACTTGAATAACTATTTTGGTGACCTATGTTTTGACACTGATTATATAGAACCAAATCTTATGGAAATCAGGGAAAACTGTGAGGTCCCGGAAATTAGCGAGCGACAGGTCTGGAATGTACTAAGAGGATTAAAGAAAACCGCCACCGGCCCTGACCAGATTCCTTATTGGGTATGGAAAGACCAGGCTGAGATATTTACACCTATAGTTACCAGCCTGTGGAACTTGTCACTTTCCACTCACACTTGGCCAAAATCATGGAAGAGTGCCAACATCAACCCTCTTCGCAAAGTCGAGATCCCGGTAGGCAATGGGGATTATCGAGGGATCAACGTGACACCGGTCATCGCTCGGGCTTTCGAAAAAGTTGTCTATAGGCTGCATGCCCAGGAGATTGTAGAGAATAACCTAAGTAACTCGCAGTTCGCGTACAGGGAGGGTGGTTCATGTACGGATGCTCTTGTCATGATTCAGCATAAAGTGTGCAAGTTCCTTGATGATCCTAACTGCGTAGCTGTTAGGATGTTCACAATGGATTTTAGTAAGGCTTTTGACTCTGTAAACCACTATCGTCTATCCATATATAGTCAATTGGTGGTTGAATTTTCTACAGGACAGAATGCAAAGGGTGGTGTACAGTAATGTTATCTGTGATTGGAAGCAAGTAAATAAGGGTACGATACAAGGGAGTGTTAGTGGTCCCTATTTATTTAGCATTTATCTGAATGACTTAGAGATTAGTATAGGTGAAGAAACTATCTGTTTTAAATATGCTGATGACTGCACAATTGTCGTTCCTGTTTTTAAGAACAATGACTCAGCGGCTGGACTTGTTAATACGTTTTTAGAATGGTCTTGTAGTAACTTAATGAAATGTAATCCTAGTAAGTGCAAGGAACTTGTTTTCCGAAAGAAAAGACATACCGATGTGCACATCGACATGATATCGAATATACCACAATGCTCTGAACTTACTGTCTTAGGACTCAATTTCCAGCAAGACTGTAGATTTGATAAGCATGTTAAAAGCAAGCTTGGTAAGGCCAACAAATGTTTATATGTGATAAGATCTCTGCGGAAGGAGGGATGTAATCAGTTTGAGGTAGACTATTTATTTAAGACAATTGGTTTACCCAATGTTACCTATGCACTAGTGGTCTACGGAGCCTCAGAGCCAGAACTAACAACAGTGCAAGATTTTCTAGACAGATGCTACAAAAGGCGATACATCTCTGCTAGATTGAATATAAGAGCTTTATTGGAAAAACAAGACCGGAAACTTTTTAGAAAAATTTTTAAACTTAGTATACACCCCCTACATGAGCAAGTCCCAAAGGCTAAGGTCATCGATTACAATTTACGTTATAAAAATAGTGCCCGCACGTTGATTAACACAGAACGTTTTAAGAATACATTTATCAATAGATTAACTTATAAATACGATCTTCACATGTGATCTAATACTATACTTTAATATGATTTCATTTATGTAACATAAGATATGTAGTTTTTATCTTATGATGAATAAAGACATTTATTTTATTATTATTATTAAAATGTTTGATGTTGAGTTGTTTTACCCAATCCAATAAATCAAAGTTGGATAATGGCTTATTTATGAATTTTAGAGTATTGTCCCAAGTATGGGGATTGAATTGAAAGGGCTGTTTTTGCCTAACAGAAGTCCTTTTCCCTTTTTTGAAGTTCTTTTATTTTTCATTCCAAAACCAATTGGGTTATCCCATGTACCTACAACAGGTGGGGATTGCCATGGAATCAAACCATGTTTTCCTCCATCTTTTTTTATAGCGATGTGATCAGGAACGTGAACTGGCAATGATCGTCTCGGACGACTGTGTTCGACATGTAAACCTTTTCCCGTTAATTTCTTAATTGCTTCAATGGCAAGGGGGATTCCAATACTAGCCAATATTGTTCCGAGACCCTTTCCTATCTGTGTTTTTGTTGGATTTATAACAAGTTGTCCACCGGACTGCATTGAACTAACCAGATCAGCCATTTGTCTCGTATTCAACAAATTCTTATAATTCAATAACTGAGACAATTTGTTGTTTGGAATAAGAAAACCTCCCTTTTGTTTCTTCCCAAATAGTTTATTAATTCCCATACTCCCGAGAGCTGAAAGAGCGCCTGTTGCCAACGCTGGAGCTGCTTTTGATACAGCTGTAGTTGCATATGGTAATAGTTTTGTTCCAAGAGAAAAAAGACTGCTCCATAAGGAACCACCGTGTACTACAGCTTTTCTTATTTGCGATTTCGATATTTTCAAATCAGCACCTGTTCCCATTTTTTGAGCTTTCATTAATCTTTTGATCTGTGTCTTTGTCAACATGAGTTCATCATTATCGGATAATTCATTATTAGATAATCTTATTGTTATAGCTGAGTTTGATTTAACTGCTCTTAAAAGCTTTTCTTTCTGTCCCTGTGAAAGTTTAACACCATGAGGATGATAAGTAGTCATATAATAATAGATTAGATAAACTATAATTATATTTAAGATAGAGGGCAGGGTTTTAAATAGTGTTAAAGAATATTTATTTTGTATTAGATATTTGAGAAGGTAAAAGGGATTAGTTTGTATTTAAGATAGTGGTTGATATTCCATCTGTTTCAGAAGTATCTTCATCGGAAAAATCCTCATCACTAGAATCTTCTTCATCAGAAAAATCACTGATATCTTCTTCGTCGGGAAAATATTCATCATCAGAAGAATTACTAAAATCTTCATCATCGGAAAAATCATTGATGTCTAATTCTTTATTCATATTTATAATAATAGATTAGATTAAATTGTATTTAAGAATGGATGATTTTCCAATAGTGTGACAGTTCCATTGTTAAATTTAATTATGTCTAAATCATCAAAGCTAAGAGGACCGCGTTCTATATTTTCTCTGATTTGTGTTTTAGATAAAGTGATGTCTGTTCCTTTATTCAGTTTGTCGATCTGTGTCTCTGTCAATATAAGTAGATCAGAACCTGTTGATAATCTAATTGTTAAAGATGAATTTTCTTTGTATGCTTTTCCAAGCTTCTTTTTTTGATCCAGTGAAAGTGTCACTCCATAAGGATTAGTAGTCATATACTATTAGAGTAGATAAATCTTTTACATTGATCTCAGGATTAATTTTCTATCAGTCTTTCTCATTTCAACATCCTGTTCATAGAGGACTAATGCGTACACGCTATAATCCGCGTTTGTTCCCGCACTCAAAGTGTATTTGAATGTTAGTTTAGTCATTCCATCCCGAATATCTTTTTTCTGTTTCGCCAAATCGAAATAAATGAAAGGGAATATGGAGCCGAAGTTACCCCTATTAAGGAGAGTGGAATCACTGAAATCATTGATTGCCTCAACGTACTTCAAAACATCTCTGAATACCCTCGATGGTTCAGTTGACGGTTTATAATGAACCTCTGGATAATCTTCTCCATTGCCTACCTCAAGATGACAACTCCTCATTGTTCTGTTATTTGCAACTGAAAATGTGTTATACAAGAATTTATTAGCTCTCTGAGATTCATCATTTGCGTCGTTGATTATGAAAACAAATACATGCCTCGGTTTGTTTATTCCTGTTGAAATGCGGAAATTGGCAGTTTGTTGTCTCGTTGAGTTACCACTCTCAACCATTTCTCTTAGATAAGTCCACTTTCTCGTGTCAAGATATTTGCTCATGTATAATGACTTTCCATCTGCATTAAAAACAATACGAGGGACAATTAATTGAAATTTGGTAAGTACTACACGACAATTATCTCCAACTCGCCAAATTAAATTTGCGTCACTTTCAATTGTCAAGTTTAACTCTATTTTTGAGTTAGGTAAAAGTTCTCCGTAAAGGCTTTTGAAAAAACCATATCTATTCAACGGTATTTCTGCATTCACTTTTCCATTTGCACCATTCAATAACAATTTACGATCTGCAAAACCTTTGTTATAATCATCTTCGGCATCTCTATCTTCAGCGTGTCTATTTGTGTCAAGATAAAAAACTCATTTGTTCCTTGAGATGAAGCATAACCTTGAGAATACTGAAGCAAGTTTTTGATATTCGTCGCTTGGTTAGCATCTCTACATTCATAAACATCAATACCATTCATTTTCACATTTATGTTATTGATGAGAGATAGAGAGGAATTTACAATTCCGTTTCGATCATCAGCAGCTATATCAGCTCCATCTGCAAGCTTCTTTACGATAAAATCAAAATTCAGACGAGCATTAAACCAATCGAATGGTGTTGTCTCACCGCTGTTGTCAACGACAAAACGATAACCTGTTTTCTTCTGATAAGCATTGTTTAAAACTATAGTATTTAATGCCGCTTCAAGTTCAAAATCAATATCTTCATAACGCTCTATAAATTTTGAGTCACGATAGTTTGACATATAATAATAGATTAGATAAAAGCGAGGAGGTTTTTCTTTTTTAGTCTCCCTCCTAACATCTGACTGAGTTTTTCATTCACTTCATATTCAGATAATGTTTTAGTTTTGGGTTTTTTTGTCTTTCTCTTGCTTAAAAGTTCAATTATTTTATCACCCGCTTTTTTACCAGCATAATCACCAATTGTCGAAGCTGTTTTTTCAGCTGCTTTTTTTCCAACTGTTTTAATAATGTCAGTCAGGACACCTTCACCAAGTTGTTCTTCACTATATTTTTTATATTCAAATCGTTTCATATACTATTTGGGTTTATAATTCCGTCCCTCTCAAGAATATCTCAATATACCAATCTATCCCGTTTAAATGAACTGGTGCTCCAGAAGAATCAGTGACATAAAAGTGTATTGAACTGATCGTATGTGTTGAGACTGGATTCCATGAAAGAAAACGAGGTTTGTATGTTAAAGGTAAAGATCTTACTAGGTTCGTTACAGGAATCACGACAGTAGTACTTGTGCTATTCCCATCAACGATACTGTCTACAACTTTGTCACAGTTGATATAAATTTCATCTACCCCTCTCGTGATATCAGGCAGATTTGCTCCATACTCTGTTTGTGTGACTAATTTTGACTCAAAACCGATACGTTTTCTGAATTCAAGATTTCTCAAATCCACACGATAATTTTCATTAAGTTCAATCAAAATACGATATGTTGATAAAACGAAAAACATATTGACACCATACTTCTTTTTGGCATCATCAGGATCATCAACAACCAAATGTTTATTTTTTCTCATATACTCATGGATGTAATTATTTATATCATCATATGAATACATTCCATCAACAAAGGTTATTGTTTCCCAGTTTGTACCCTTGTTGTAACTGTATTTTATTTGATTATCCCCAAAAGATTGTCTGATATTATACCAACTGTATGTCATATTGATAGTCTTTACAACGATTTCGTATTTCATATCATTTGATAACTTGATAGGCTTATTGAATCTTTTTGTGAAATCGTGACTGTGACTGACGCCAATTTTGTATCTATTTTACTATTGAATCGCAATGAGATTTCTGTCATATACTATTAGAGTAGATATTTAGTTATTATCCCATTTAGCTGTTCATTATCAACAATACCCAATCTTTTCAACACGTGCAATATCTTCACAAACTCATCTCTGACACCTATACTATTATTACCGGCAAAAATAGACCCACCAAGTAACTGAAGTCGTGAAAGCAAGTCTCCCACATCATTATAATAAACAACACCATCTCCAATTTGTTTTCTCTTTCTAATACCAACACCCTGCCCTGATTTGTATTTGTAAGAATTCATAACATCTGTAATCGTTTCTCTGTATTTCTTCAAAGTTTGTAACTCTCTGTTATAAGATTCCAATTCTTCGGATGTTTTTGCATGTCTTTTTTGAACTCCAAGACTTTTAGCGACATCTGCAGCTTTTGTCTTTTCTTCTACAAGTTTTTGTGGGTTGACTTGAGTCAAATCGTTTGGTTTCAAAAGCTTGTGATTTTTTAATATCATTCTGTCATCTTTATTGAAATTGTTATCGATTGATAATATGGAGGTTTTCCCATCCTCATCTTTTGGTGCTTCAATGGTATTAGGAAGTTCCGAATCCATTGTAATTACTCTGCGATTCATTTCTGCAACATCATCAAGTCCTTGTGTTAAAGCCAGTTGATTTTGTTTCAACTGTTCAATAACTTCATTCTGTTTTTGTCGATACTCTTCTGAACATCAATAGAAGGTTTTAATAAGTCAGCTGTGGTGTCAAATGCATCTTGTTTTGCGTACTCAAAGTTTTTAATTGTCTCACGAACTTCTCTCGTCTTATTTCCAGCTTCAATTTCACTTTGAAGAAGCCTTTTCATTCGTTCTATATCCATATACAATTATATTAGATAAAAGCCTAAAACATATCCTTATCTAAACCATTAATATATGGAAATACCAAACTATGACATTTTTCAGGATTCAAACAAGTCTTTTAGACAGTTATATCCGTATATGCGGAAAGATACATTTAGGATGCTTCTCGCGGGAAACTCAGGTAGCGGTAAAACGACTCTCTTCCTACACTTCATCTGTGAGCCCCTCGTTTACTATGATCAGATTTTTTTATACGCTAAGAATTTAGATCAAGATAAATATCAATTTCTGCAGCAAAAGATGAATAAAATAAGCAATCAAGTTGGTTATCCCGTTTTAATTTGTTCTCAAGATGAAATTTTACCTGTTAAACAAATCCAAGACACTGAATTGCAACGATTAGTTGTATTCGATGATTTTTGTAACGGATAAAAAACAAGATCAAATTATAAACTATTTTATTCAAGGACGACATAAGAACTGCTCAGTACTGTACCTAACACAAAGTTTTTACGGCTGCCCTAAATCGATCAGGCTTAATTGCAGCCACTTCTGTCTATACGACTTCCCATCATCAAGAGAGAGAAACTTGATCTCCCAAGAACTCGGAATCGATAAGCAAAAGTATATTGAAGCAACTAAAAAACCATATTCTTTCTGTTATGTTGACAAACCAATGAAAACAGTGAAAAGAAACCTTTATGGTGTTATCTAATCTAATATTATATGGGTATATTCAACTTTTTACCAAATCAGGATCATGTCGGTCATGTGAAAACAGGTGGAAGAGGACGAAGGGGAGCTGATGGTGTGGGATTCAAATTAACTAATGATGGGAATTATGATATTCAAAATAAACGTTTAACGAATGCGGCAAGACCCAGATATGATAAAGATTGTGCGACAAAGGAATATGTGGATCATAATATAACGGGTGGTCAGCATTCAGCCTTCCTTAGGAAAGATGGTTCAGTTACCATGACGGGAAACCTGGATATGGGGCGAAACCTCATCACGAACGTGATGTATGCAAAGAATGACCTCGATGCTACGAACAAGAGCTATGTCGATTCTGAAATCGCGAGTTGCTTGAAACGTGACGGAATCGATCCAGCTTTGGGAAACCTGAACATGGCTGGATACACGATTGACGATTTGAAAGACGTTGATAACAACACGCCAGCTGAAAACGCCGTCAACAAAAAATATGTGGACCAAGGCTTGCAAATTAAACTAAATACGATTGCACAACAAAATCTCAATATGAATAACAACGCCATTACTGATCTTGCTCCACCCGTCAACGCAGATGACGCAGTTTCAAAAAGATATACTGACGAGTATTTTCTCCGACGAGACGGTACGACTATGATGTATGGAAATTTGTCTATGAATGGGAATAAAGTGACAAATGTTGGGGATGTGGAAAATGAGGATGATGCGGTGAATTTCAGAGTTTTGAATCGAGCTTCACAAACTATAAGAACAGCGGCCTTGTTGTTGAATGGTACAAACACTATGGCGGCAGACTTGAATCTTGGAGGAAACAAAATCATTAACTTAAAAGAAGGAATAGCTAAAACTGATGCTGTGAATAAGGATCAACTAGAAAAAAGTCACATTTCATCCGCTTCTCATCCAAAGAATGCTTTCAAATATTTGATGAATGACATTGATGAAATAAGTACTGAATATGGTCTTAAAGTTAAAGGTTATACTAATTTATCTCGTTCACCACACATAATTTCGAAAAAGGTTATTGATGTAGATTTGAATAAAGAAGCTAATCATATTTTTAGAGCAAGATTAGGGTTTAATATGTATACAATAAAAGATGGAAAATACACCTTTATCCTTGAATGGCTCTTTCCTGATTATGAAGGAATGAATCTTAGTAGTGTAACATTCAGTGCAACTGGTGGAATTACAATTGATAGAACTGTACAGAGAAAATTTGATAACAGAAATGAGGATCATTCGAGACATTTATTATGGATTGAAAAACCGTCATCAAGTTCACCACCTGAATATTTATATTGTACAATACACATTAATGCTAACCTAACATACCCCAATAAATACAATGTTCCATGCGTTGTATATGGTATTGATGGTGAAGCCGTAGATGTACCACCAAGTATTTACGACTTTGTTGAAGCTTATAAAATAGTAAATGAAAAAATGCATGTGCAGACTGATTTAGATTTGAATGGACACACTTTGACAAATAAATCATCAAACTTGTTTGATGGCCAAAACGATGAATTAACAATGTTAAACAATATCAACATGAATAGCTTTTTTATAAAAGAGGCTAAACTTGGTGGTGATTTAAATCTAAATGGCTATAGAATTCATAACAATAGTATAAATCTCTTTCGTTCTAGCGTTACAGGCGTAATTATGGAAACAGCTCTCGATTTAGGTGGTTTTTCTCTTTACCAGCCGAAATTAGGCGGTGATCTAGATTTGGACGGTTATCGAATAAAAAAAAATATATTATATTAGCGGATTTGTGAAGCTTCTCAAGGTCATGATGCAAATGTTCTAAAAGAGGTATTATTGAACGGTAGTAAATATTTTATTGTTTTAGATGGATATTATATTAAAAATATGTATATAATTCAAGGAACATATCCAGGTATGTTATATATAAAAAATAAACGAGAAAACGCTGATGCACTTACATTCCCAACAACTATATTTGAATATAGGATACCCTCTTTGTCAAAAAGAATAAGGACAGTAAATGTAAACAAAAATTTGAATAGAGGATATATGATCATTGATTATTCTCATCCAAATACAAATGCGTTTGATTTTGTGATAAAATTGGAGATAGTGATGAATTAATCTAAATTAATAGTATATGGACATATTTAACCACTCTTCTGAACGTAATCACAACGGTCGTGTTAGAATAGATAAAAAACCAATTATTGGTATCTATGCTGAAGAAAACGGTAGCATAACATCTGGAAATTATGAATGGAGTTTTGGAAATGGGACAGAAAACCAAGCAAATTACGGTTATTGTTTACCTGTATCTGGCAGAATTAAATACAGCTCAACGGCAGCAAGTGCGAGTGGTACAGCTCCCGGTGCTGAAATACGTGTTGGTATTATAATTAATGGAATTGAAAATAGTAACTATGTATTGGTTAATCCTGCAAATGTATTTTGTAATCATACCCAATTTCAAACACCACTGGAACTCAATGCTGGAGACCGAATTAATTTTATATCGAAAACAACAAATACAACTGTCACCCATGCTATCGTAAATTGACGCATAATTAATATAAATATCTAATATATGATTCAAGACATAATCAAATACGTAAATTATCATTTCGTTCAAACCAAACAACAACATATTCAAATTAATGAAACAATATTAAAATCATGCCTGGTATACCAATATTTGTATTTCAAGCATTTCAAAAAAATAATTTCAATTAACAATATTTTTTATTTACATGATAATGAAATAGGACTTATTGGTCCTGGAAATGGATGTATTACACGATTTCTCGAAAGAACACTTGGTGGTTTTGATATATTACACACGCATAGTATTCTACATGATGCTTTTGGAAGATTTCATAATCGTTATTTATTAGACAGAGGATATACTTATACCGTACCAGAGAATGCAACACCAAGATTTATGAAAAAAATCTACATTATGTGGCCAGATTTCTGGATTAATTTATTGTATTTGCAAAAGAATAATTATATAATATATTTATATGACAAATAGACGTATAAGCATATTCGGATGGAATCATGTTTCCTCCAAACTTTCAAAAGAACAAGTTGATGAATTAAAAAGTTATTATAAAACATATCACAAAAAATGTTGGGCTTATAAAAAAGCTTTGAAACGATATAAAAAATGGAAAATAGCAGGAAATTCATTTTCTGTTATTTTCGCGTCCGGAGGCCTTGTTTCAGCTATTGCTACTTCTGGAATCAGTTTAGTTGCAATAAGTACAACAGCATTTTTGATTCAAGGATGGATGAAACATAAAACTTGAGATTTAAAAATACGTGTTTACGTTTTTCAATCGTATCAACATATTTTGAATGCCATTAAAAATGCGTTAAGAAGTGGAGAATATGATTCAAACCATATGCAAATCACAATGACAAACACTGATGATTTCATAACTGACAATAGTCCAATAATCGACAAGTTTTCACAAAAATCTGATAAACTTTTCACCTCCGAAGAATCAAATTAATTTTGTCTCCAATCAGTGATTATATTTTTTGCCAATATTGTTCATAATCAATTAATGTTTTTTTGGATTTAGTGATTATAATATCACCTCCAATATCCAATTTCATCATTGTGAATATTTTTTTTAGAATGAAATTGATGTTCACTATTCTTTTCCGATTTTCTTTCAATTGTGGTAATACATTGTCTATCTCTTCAAAAATCTCTATTATCTTATCCTTATTCGTGAAAGTCATTTGTCTTCCATTTTTACAACAAAGGGTGTTTATTTTATTTATTAAATGATACTTCCGATCATAGACTGATTTTCGTTTCATTTTAAACTTATTTTTATGAAAATCAGTATACTCAACAAAATTTTGATAGCCTTGAACTATACCACAGTTCTTACAAACAATTACTTCATCATTGATAAGTTCTTGATTATCACATGGTTCTTCTTTCTTAACGTGTTTTCCTATTTTCTGATCACAAAATGGACATTCGACGTAATCGATTTCACTCGACAAATGTTCGTGAACTTCTGAATCACAATTCTCATCTTCCATAATTTCTATATTATATTTAGATAAATTTTTTATCTTAATAATACGCGTTTCATTATTCTTATCAAGACTGAGAACCATCTGGTGCGACTCAGTCTGATTTTCATTACGCTTTTCCAAGGCGCGGACGTCCTTCTTCTCAAACATCCCTACAATATTATTAGATAACAAATTTTTAATTTTTTATTTTTCATCTCATCAACATTGCGCTGTTCCACGGCGCCTGCATTAACACTTTCTATCATTCTGTACGCTTTGTATATAACAATAAGACTTCAAGATGTTTAATTTTCAATTTTTTTGACAAAACTTTTACTGGCTTTTAATATTATTTTTTGTGTGTACAAAGAATAAGACAACCAAAAACAATTATTGCTAAAACTATTTAAATTAGCCTGTTCTTTAGAAATACAGTTTAAATTTAGTGTTAAAAGTGTTTGTATATAACTTTTTTTTCCTTTAATGATTAGTAAAAAATGGCCCGAAAAATAAAAATATAGTTTTCTATTTTTTGACTCAATTAATATTTCAGATTGTTGTACAAATACAAAAACCATAACGCTCACCAGTTTTCTAGTACGCGCCGAAAAATCTTTGCTTTTTCTCTCTACTATAAAACTCCCACCGTGTGAGCGTGATTTCCTCCCCTGCTCGAGCTGAAGCTCTGCGCTGCCGAAATCTATCTGTCGCCATATATAGAAAAAAACAATTGAAAAAATTAAGTGAAATAATCTCGTACCTCCCATCATACCACATACCCTCCACACACTTTCTTCCAACATATGGATAACTATATTTCACCGTAATAATATTGGGTGTGAGTTTTGGGTATTATGGCCCATGTAGTGCAATGCTTAAAATGACAAACATTAAATTTGAGCTTATGTCAGACATCGATGTTTTAAATTTATAGAAAAAGGATTAAGAGGCGGTATTTCATATATTTCAAACAGATATTCAAAAGCATATAAATACATGAAAAATTACGACGAAAACGATGCTTCAAAATGTATCATGTATTTTAGACGTCAATATTTTATACGGATGGGCCATGAGTCAAATCTTCCTACAGGAAACTTCAAATGACTGAAAAAAGAAATTAATTTTAGAAGTTGATCTTGAATATCGAAAAGAACTTCATAATTTGCACAACGATTATCCATGTGCCGCAGAAAAATTAAAAGTAACAAAAGATATGTTATCCCCTTATTGTAACAGAATAAGAGAAAAATACAATATATCAACAGGATTAGTTCAAAAGCTAATACCAACACTTAGTGATAAAAAAAATTATGTCATTCATCACAGAAATTTACAATTGTATCTTAATCTTGGATTGAAGCTTAAAAAAGTACACAGGATTCTTGAATTTGATCAATCACTATGGCTCAGCAGTATATAGACTATAATACAGAGAAGAGAAAGAATGCAAAAAAACAGCTTTGAAAAAGACTTCTTCAAGCTAATGAATAACAGTGTTTTTGGCAAACAATGGAAAATATCAGAAAGCGTGTTGATGCGAGGCTTGTCACTGATAAAGAGAAATTGATAAAGCTTGCTTCCAAACTAACATTCGTAAATAGTAAAATTTTCAATGAAAATCTCGTTGCCGCTCACAAAATAAAAGAAACACTCTTAACAGACCAGCTATGTTGGGATGTGTATTTTAGATCTAAATAAAACTCTGATGTATGATTTTCACTATAATTATTATTAAAGAAAAATATGGGGACAAAAAAGTTACTTTTTACTGATACTGATTCTGTGTTATGAAATTGAAACAGAAGATGCATACCAAGACTTTTGGAATGACAAAGAAAAATTTGACAATAGTGATTATTCAGAGAATTCCAAATTTTATGACAAAGCAAATAAAAAAAATATTGGCAAAATGAAAGATGAAGCGGCTGGTACACCAACTGTAAGCTTTATTGGGCTCCGAAGTAGGATGTATTCTTATGTTAAAGATATGATAAATAATAAAAAAGCAAAAGGAATTTAAAAGGTTGTAATAAAAAATAATAAAAAACATGAAAACTATGAAGATGTACTACTAAATAACAGGCAAATATACCACAAAATGAAAACTATCAGAAGTGATAAACATGAAATTGGAAGTTATAATCTAAACAAAGTATCACTAAGTTGTTTTGATCACAAGAGATACATTCTTGATGATGGAATAAGTAGTCTAGTATATGGTCATTAAAAAAATTAAATGAAGAAGGTTTCCGAGAAAAATACAGAACCGGTATTTCCAGGAATTGTTAAGTTGGCTAGGTACTAGACAAAACTGTGCTGGTTAGATGACCTTGGGGTAATGAGCACAAAATGATAACCTTGGAAACAGCTGGCGGTTCTAGTACAGTAAATAAAAATGTGTCGTGAAAAAATGAATATAAAAGTGTTCCAGAACCGCCAACTCCTATACTACTCTCCTTGTTACGTAGTCACAATACATGAAAGTTTAGTTTTTACTCTGGGTTTTTTCCTTTCCTCATTTCCTTTTAATTACATCCCAACACCGTTTACATAATGTCTATCGTGTGTATGTATATTCATCTCTCCTGGTTTTCCTTCCCTCTAGAAACTACTTTCGGTGCTTCTCTCTCATATTTTCTTCCACAAGGACTTGGCGCAGAGGATGTCGGGCATTGACCTGGTACCAGGTTAGAAACATCCTCGCTCAGTTGTGCTTTTCCTCTGAAAACTCACAACTACATGGAGCCTTGGTGCCGATGCATTCTTTTCAATATTCTGGCCGGAAATTCTTTATTACTGCAATCTATCATTCCTTTCGTTTTCTTCCTTTTCTTTTGTAAACTACATCTACCTACGAGAAATGAATTGTTACTTGTCAGGTTGATAATTAAGAAATATACCTGTTAGCTACTTTTCTCTTCCCAGAAACCAGCTAACCCGTGTATAGTTCCCCCTACTCCCTTTCCAGGGATTCCCCTTCCCCAAAATTAATTAGGCCTAATCACTACACTGGGTTTCCCCCTCACCCTATACTAGCTAACCCTAATCCCTATAAGAGTTCCCCCCTGCCATAAATTAGCTAACCCTACTCCCTATCCAGCATTCCCCCTCCCCAAAACTAATTAGGCCTAATCCCTATACAGGGTTCCCCCCTCCCCCAAAATTAGCTAACCCTAAACCTGATACAGCATTCTCCCTCCCCAAAACTAATTAGGCCTAATCCGTATATAGGGCTTCCCCCTCCCCCCAAATTAGCTAACTCTAATCCCTATCCAGCATTACCCCTCCCCAAAACTAATTAGGCCTAATCTATATACAGGGTTCCCCCTTCCCCCAAATCAGCTAACTCTAATCCCTATACAGCATTACCCCTCCCCAAAACTTATTAGGCCTAATCCCTATACAGAGTTCCCCCCTCCCCCCAAATTAGCTAACTCTAATCCCTCTACAGCATTCCCTCTCCCTAAAACTAATTAGGCCTAATCCGTACACAGGGTTTTCCCCTCCCCCAAAATAAGCTAACTCTAATCCCTATACAGCATTCCCCCTCCCCAAAACTAATTAGGCCTAATGCCTATACAGGGTTCCCCCCTCCCCCAAAATTAGCTAACTCTAATCCCTATACAGCATTACCCCTCCCCAAAACTTATTAGGCCTACTCCCGATACAGGGTTCCCCCCTCCCCCCAAATTAGCTAACTCTAATCCCTCTACAGCATTCTCCCTCCCCAAAACTAATTAAGCCTAATTCGTATACAGGGTTCCCCCCTCCCCCAAAATTAGCTAACCCTAATCCCTGTAGAGCATTCCTCCTCCCTAAAACTAATGAGGCCTAATCCATATATAGGCTTTCCCCCTCCCCCAAAACTAGCTAACCCTAATCCCTATAAGAGTTTCCCCCTGCCACAAATTAGCTAACCCTACTTCCTATCCAGCATTCCCCCTTCCCTAAAACTAATTAGGCCTTATCTGTATACAGGGTTTCCCCCTCCCCCAAAACTAGCTAACTCTAACATTTCACGGAATTTCCGCTTGCCATAAATTGGCTAATCCTACTCCATATCCAGGATTCCCCCCTCCCCAAAACTAATTAGGCCTAATCCGTATAGAGTTAACCCCTCTCCAAAATTAGCTAACCCTAAACCTGATACAGCATTCTCCCTCCCCAAAAACTAGCTAACCCTAATCGTTTCACAGAGTTTATCCAGGATTCCCCCCTCCCCAAAACTAATTAGGCCTAATCCGTACACAGAGTTAACCCCTCTCCAAAATTAACGAACCCTAAACCTGATACAGCATTCTCCCTCCCCAAAAACTAGCTAACCCTAATCGCTTCACAGAGTTTATCCAGGATTCCCCCTCCCCAAAACTAATTAGGCCTAATCCGTATACAAAGTTAACCGCTCTCCAAAATTAGCTAGCCCTAATCCCTATAAAGCATTCCCACTCCTTAAAACTAATTAGCCTAATCCACATACAGGGCTTCCCCGTTCCCCAAAACTAGCTAACTCCATCACTATACAGGGTTTCTCCCCATTCCCAAAACTAATTAAGCTTAATCTGTATGCAGAGTTTACCCCTCTCCCAAAAATTAGCTAACCCTAATCCCTGTACTTGGTTTTCCCCTCCCCAATACTAGCTAACCCTAACCCCCCACATACGACAATCCCCATGCCTCTACGTTATTTTTTTATATGTTTTCCAGTATAGAAATGTTTCTAACACTACTTACTTTCATCTACCATGATTTAATTTTTCAACAACACTGACAATATTCTTATACATTTTTAGCTTCTTAATCTTTTCTACATAATTATATTATTATTTTCTCTTTTTTCATATATATCCTATTCTGATTATTCCATATTATATTTCAACATTTTTATTTTGATTATACTACTCCTTGGGGACGAGGAGCTGCACCGTAGTTTGTTTCTCCCCCAATCAGAGTTTTTTTTGTGTGTTTTTTTTATTTTAATCAATTTATTAATTATTTTTCTTTTCTACTCATTGGGGACAAGGTGCTGCACTGCAGCTTGTCTCTCCCCCAATTAGTGTTTTGCCCCTCCCCAAACTATTTCCCAAACTATTCCCTTAATGTGGCTTTCTCCAGAATTTTAATTTAACATTTCTACTAGGTTTTGTTGTCATAAGTTCCCGAAAGAAGAAAATTAGCCATGTAATATGAAGGGTTTTATTTCAGTTCCATACATCCTGCTGGAAGTTTGGCGATAATCGTTTTAAGGGTGATTCTGATTGATATCTTACCTCATCAGAATCCAGAACACTTAGCAAAACCCTGGGAGAAAAAGAAAAAGAATTCTAAGTCACTTTAACACAGTAATTTCTATGTTGAAACCACAGTTCTTCCAGAATGTCTGCAAAATTAATATCCAGTAAATTTGAGAGTATAGATTAACAATTCCACAACAGATATAAGAAAGTTTTGTTACTCAACCCAAGTATACTCAAGTGTCTGCAACAGAGCTGGGGATATTTTCTTCCACCCATTTTAGGTCATCTTCCTGCATGGAAGCAAATAAAAGACCCAATACTTGAAAGCATGATGCACCACTAAAGTACATTTAAATTAACTTCTTGTCGGCTTCACTTTGAAACAAGGCAATTTATAACATATTTGTTTCACTTCTTTCAGTTGGCTACCTAAAAAATACAGTAACATTTTAATGCAACCCAATGGCAACACTTCCCCAAATGACATCATCACCTTACACTACACCACACAGAAAAAAGCATTCGGCTGCACCTGGTGTTTCATACTTGATAAAACATTCCTGCTCATTTAATAAACAATATTTCAACTAACTTACTGGTTTGTGTTTCCTTTTCGAGTCTCCATTGATGTGTACTTCTGGAACATTCTTCACATTCCTCATCTTCATTCCATCTGAAAATAAAACAAATGTTACTTTCTAAATTGCCCTCAAAAGTAATATTAATGTTTAATCCCTTCTGTTAACTTTATTTCACAGTTTCCATACCATGATCATGGCCATTATTGTTACTATTATGGCAACGACAATGGTAGTGACAATCATTATAAATGTGCAATAGTTACATGTAACAACTCACCAAAAGTGTCTGACAGAGTCATATTATCGCCATCTTCATCATCATCACCAAAGTCAACAAAGGGTGTGAAGGCATACCTGTCATAAGAAGGATTTAACGACAAAGATCAGCAATTTTAAAGCTGATTGTTACGAAGAGCTTCTACACTTGGGAGCACCTCAGCTGTCATAGGATTCTGAACAGTCAAGGTGGGTCATAAGTCTTGGCCAGGGACAGCTTCCACTCACCACCCCACCCCCCCCCCCCCCCACCTCTCCCCCATACAATGTTAAGTTTTGAAAGTCTCAGAAATCAAGATTAGTCCTTGGATGGCCCTCATGTTTCAACATTGCCTGGGGGAGGGGGACTCAAAAAAAAAGGCAGTAAAAGGAGAAAACACGTTAAGGCCCTGGCAAACGAGGACACATTGTTGCTCATGACGTTTCTTGGGTGAGCAAACAAGCAGGACGGAATGCAAATTATGTGTTTTCATACTGCACAAACTGGGAAACATTTGTCGAGGACACAAATTTTATGACCTCAACAAATGTTGTGCACATGGGCAAACAGGGAAACATTTGGGTCTGCAACAATGTGTCCTTGTTTGCCAGGGCCTTTACTATTCCAAGGATAGAAGTATGCAGTGTCTAGTTTGCTAATTGTAGTTTTCACAAGAGTTAGACAAGTCCCAAAGTCAAATGACCTGCATTGTTGGTGGTTCTTCTCTAAGGGACTACCACCAGGGGCTACTAACCTGGCAGAGAATTAAAGCCCCCAGCTCACTTTACATTATATGCACCATCAGCTCTAACCTTTTTAAAGTATGAAGAGTACATCTCTTTTCTTTAATCTAACAAAAGCTGTAACATAACACTTGGGCTAGAAAATGACAAAGTTGGTGTGTTTTGCAATATCAACTAAAATGACAACAGAAAATGGCTGCCATTGAGGCAGTCAGGTGCTGATGTTGCTACCTCTGGTTGTTAGCTGTTGGCCTCCACAGTACCATGATCACCAATAGAACAATGGAGAACAAGATATGCCAGAAAGCTTTATCCAGCCACAGTTCAGACCAGTCCTGCAAAAAACAAAGAAGGCAACATTTAACTAAATTCTCTTTAAAAGATTACCCTGTTAGGGGCATGGTACAACAAACCATTCCTAGAATCCATTTTAAAAGGAGTGATAGACAGATGAGCAAGTGCAATGCATGTAGATCTTCATGTCAACACACCATACAATCACCCTCATAGATTATTCCCACACATTCGCATGTAAGTAAAGAAGCTCAATTAACCAAGGCAACTAAAGTACCACATATTACCATCATAAGGGCTGTACATGAGTAATCTATCTGGGCATCTATATGGTGTGTTAACATGAAGTACATACCATGAAATCAGCCTTGCATTAAATTTGATCTCAGGTTATTTTTTATTTAACCTAGGTCAGAATGAAATTCCTTTGTCTTCTCATGAATAATTAGGGTTAGGAAACAAAGGAATTTCTTTCTGATGTAGGTTAAATCATAACCTGAGATCAAATTTAACATGTAACATCTACGAGTTGGAAATGGCAGAAAAGGAGACATAGCTTAAGGATTGGTCTTCAATTATTTGAAAATAACAAGTCGCCAGGAGACAATGGCTTAATGGCAGAATTTTATAAGGTTTTTTGGAATATTGTAGGTAATTTAATGGTGGAGAGTCTAAATTACTCTTATGATCATGGAGAATTGTCGAACTCGCAGAAGCGAGCTATCATCACACTCATTGAAAAAAAAAAAAAATAAAGATAGGAGGGATATAGCTAACTGGAGACCAATATCGCTTATTAATGTTGATGTAAAAATTGGCTCAAAAGCCATTGCTAAAAGACTTGAGGCTGTTCTGCCCAGCATTATCCATCATAATCAATGTGCATATGTCAAAGATAGAACTGTTTGTGACGCTGTAAGATCTATCGAGGATATTTTGGATTACATGAAAAAATATCAAGTAGAAGGAAGACTGATCTCTATTGATTGCAAGAAAGCCTTTGACTCTGTAAGTAGAGATTTCCTGTTTCGAACTCTGTCTGCTTTTCATTTTGGACCTTCGTTTATACAATGGATTCACACATTTTACAACAATATATCAAGCTGTGTTTTGAATAACGGTTTTTCTACTGCCTCATTTGAAGTTCAGCGGGGGGTAAGCCAGGGAGATCCGCTATCCTCCTATCTGTTCATCATTGTCTTGGAAATTTTGACTATTAGTGTACGTAGCAACAAAAATGTTCAGGGTATTTTGGTGGATGGAGAAGAAATTAAATTGGAACTTTTCGCTGATGATTTGACTGCCTTTGTGTTAAACGATTATTCTTTATTGAAGTTCTTCGAGCTTCTAGAAAGTTTTGGAGAGTGTTCGGGTCTTAAGATAAATCATGAGAAGTCAGAAATTATGTTACTTGGAGATTGCGCTCACTCATCACTCAATCACAACCTTTTTAAAAGCATAAAAATAAAAACACATGTTAAAATTCTAGGGATTTATTTCTCATATGACTATCGCATCAAACAAAAGTTGAACTTTGACGAACTGATTAATTCTTTTAAGGATAAGTTAAGGATATGGAGGTGGAGAGACCTCACTCTTATTGGCAGAATTCAAATTGTTAAGACATTCATCATTTCAATATTATTCATATATCGTGCAAGCATGATCTGCTTAGATAAACATTTTGTGAACGAGGCCAATAAAATTATCTTTGATTTCATTTGGAAGGGAAAAGACAAAATCAAGCGTCTAGCGCTTATTAGCGATATCGAAGATGGCGGACTTAAAGCTCCACACCTAGACTCCATTATTAAAACTCAGAGAATACTTTGGTGCAAACGACTCGCAAGTGAGCAACCCAGCAACTGGAAAACTATACTTCTGTACTATTTAAAACCCGTTGGCAGTAAATTTATCTTATGTTGTGACTTTGATGTGAAAACCTTGCCCATCAAGCTTCCAACGTTTTATGAAGAATGCCTCAAACACTTCGCAGAGTGCTCTGTAGCAAACAAAGGTAGCGCACAAAACCCCACAGACACGGATCTTTCTACAATAATTTTATGGAATAATAAAGCTATTTGTTTTGATGGTAAGTCTGTATATAACAATAGTTTAGCAAATATAGGTATTCTTACAATAGGGGACCTGATTTCTGAAGACAATAAGCTTATCACGAAAATACAAGCTACGAGAATTGAATATCTCTCCGTTGGATGCATTCAAACTTACATGTGTAATAATTACACATTGAAGCTCTTCCAATTGAATGGCGTAATTTCTTAAAAACGTGTAATCCTTCTGTTATTGAGCCCTTTAACTTCCAAAATCAGAGTCAGTTATATTTAAATGGTCAAAATGTCTTACTTAGCAAAGCTGTATCGAGGATCCTTTATAAGGAAATTCGAACTAGAAACGTTACTCCACTTACAGCTCAACTCAAATACAATGCTCAATTTGTATATGATGAATTAGATTGGAAAAAAATCTACAGTCTGCCACATCCTGTTGCCTTGGACACAAAATCGCGCGAATTTCAATATAAACTTCTCCACAGATGTCTCGCCACGAATGTCCTCCTTAGCAAAATTGGTAAAATTTCATCCCCAGCTTACTCCTTTTGCGGAGAAGCAGATGAATCTCTCGAGCATATCTTTGTAACGTGCCCTTACACCAAGGAATTCTGGGCAGAAGTTACAAAATGAATGGTAAACCAGGACATTGAAATTGGACCTCTTTCTAATAAGGACATACTGTTTGGTATAATGGAGTGTAAAGAACATTTGTTTGTGAACCATATTATGTTGATTGCAAAAAAATATATTTATTCTTGCAGATGTAATGAGACCAAACCATCCATTACAATATTAAATGCTAAGATTAAGATGATTTACCAACTTGAAATGATGGCTGCCAAATCTATTAATAAACTGCCCACCCACCTTAGAAAATGGGGCAATTATATTGAAAATTAATGTCATTACAATTTTGCACTGTGCTCTTTGTTGTTATAATATAAATAAGAATATGTGCAATATCTTTAAAAAGGTCCCCCGTGCATCATATGTGTATGTATCCGTAAGTATTTATAGTGAGCATGTGTAAGAAATTTTGAACATGAAATAAAAAAATTGAAAATATAAAAAAAAAAAAGGATTGGTCTTCAAGACGAATTTGAAAAATATTGATGCTGTTAAACTCTTCAGTGTCATCTAGTGATGATGTGTTGTGTTCAGTTTATGAAAAACCCCAGAAAGTCCTTCAACACAATGTTTCTGTTCCTTAAAGTGCACATGAATCGAAATTTCAAACCCAGTTTTTTTCTCCAATATGAAAATTTTACTAAAAAAGTTAACGTTAAAAAACAACGACGTTTCGACCGATCAACGGTCATTTTCAATTTGAAGGATAAAATTGTTTAACATGCGCTTATATAATAATCAATTGTAAAATGCTAATGAGGTACTGACTAAAACTCTAAAATATTTGCATAAAAACAATACGAGAAAATCGCGGCAATTATGGTGAGAACGCAAGGCAAAAGAGACAATATTAAAAGTGAATAATTACTTTTGCGCGGATCGAATCACACTGTTTGTTCAGTTTTGGTTTAATATGAAAATTAATATGAAAATTGGTGTTTTAAGAAGCAATTTGAGGGGAAAATAATTTACTAAGACAAGCAAGAACTTATTTTAAAATGCGGCGAAAGTTGGGCCTTTCTTGCTAAAATTCTAGACAAAGATCTGGGGTCTGGTGAATAGTCATGACGTCATTCGTGTGTTCTCAGTCGAGTGCGTCATTCAGTTTTTGTGAGTTCCGTGGAACAAATATATTGGAAAACTACCAAGATTGACTACCGGGGCCGCCAGCTGCGCAAAACTTTCCAAATTTAAGCTTTTTCGCCTTCTCAGATATGTTTCACGCTTGAACATTACACACGAATGACGTCACAAACACCTTTTGGCCGCGCGCAAAATGTCTCTGTCAAATTTCATGCCATGGCGGGAATTTTTGAACCCCTACAAATGGTGAATCCTTGTCACAAAATGGAGGGAAATGACTGAAAATGAAATATGGGGATTATAAGCTATCTAAAAACGTAAAAATAAATGGTAGTTAATTTTCGATTCATGTGCACCAGTCACGAAACTTAAATTCTTCACAAGTACTTGACAATTTTTATTGCATATAAAGTCGTGAACTTGCGGTTGGGAATCCTTCTGCGATAGAGGGCCAGACTGCTAACATCTTGACTTCACGAACGGGACTTTGAGCGCGATGCTCAACGAGTTTGCTGGAATTCGAAAAGTATCTGATGAGTCTCTTGGCCAAGACGAAACGCCGCGTCATACCAGCCACGAAATTTAAATTCTTCACAAGTACTTGACAATTTTTATTGCATATAAACTCGTGAACTTGCGGTTGGGAATCCTTCTGCGATAGAGGGCCAGACTGCTAACATCTTGACTTCACGAACGGGACTTTGAGCGCGATGCTCAACGAGTTTACTGGAATTCGAAAAGTATCTGATGAGTCCCTTGGCCGAGAAGAAACGCCGCGTCATACCAGCCACGAAATTTAAATTCTTCACAAATGTGCACTTTAATTTACCAAAAACAACAACATATATCAAGGTACACTTGAACTACAAGCACAAAATAACATTCCACGTTATGAATTGCCACTCTTCTAATTAATGCACTTACTGTGATACAACCATCCTTGGCAAATCTGTGGGTCTTGACGGACCAAATCATGTATGCCACGGATGCTGCAAACATGAGCATGGCATCAAGTCACAATAATTATTACACTACAAGATCTGAAATAGTCAAACCATAAACCTATGAAAAACATGTATGACTAACCTAGAACAGCAAAGATGAGAGTGTTGGTGAAGTATCGGTAAAGGGACAGTTTTATCAGGTTTTGTTGGATGCGAAGAGTTCGAGTGGTCTGGACTAGCGACATGAGAATCCAGCAGAAGATGGAAACATCAAGAACAGCTAATGGTATACTGGCTATCAGCTGCTGTTTGCCTGGGTCAGACTTGGACTGTGGAACAATGTTTAAACAGAGTTAGCTACACCACATTACCCTCTTTAGTAATGATGAGCTAACTGTTAAAATTTATACAGCTCTATAGCCTTGTTGGAAACTGTGTTTAGCAAACTGCAAAAACATGCCAAGTACTTGGTGCCCTGCTGCATGTATTAAGGGATAAAATCCACAGCAAAAATGTCAAATACTTACGTGAAGTGATCTAAAGCAACCTTCCACAGTGGCAAGGATGAAATACAAAGCACCAACACCCAGCACTCGATGGAGAGTTGCACCCAGTCTAGGTCTACACAGAAAAAGCAACCAAGTTGAGATATTGTAACTGTATCATGCTATCATCCATGACCAAAATTGTAGCACAGCTTTGTGAAATGAAAACCAACAAGTAGTACATGTACTCTATTTAACCCTTTAAGTGCTGATATCAACAGTGAAATTCTCCTAAATGTTTTCAATCTTCCTTTTGGTGGTAGATGGAAGAATTTGGACAAACATCAAGACATTTCATATTTGGTCATTATTATTTGCTTTATATATAGCAATAAATATTATTAAAAGAAGAAATTTGATTCAGTCACCATTGGGAATTGAGGCTTACAAGGTTAAAGGAATGCACATTAATTGTACAGCGTGGCTACAACTTTTAAATGAGTAGGCGAAACCTCAGTGTTTGCTTGTACTAACTTGACAATACCAAATCCCATGCTGATGATGATGATCAAGATACGTGCAAGTGTTCTTTTCACACAGGACACAAGTTCAGCAAAAATGGTCAGGCTTGGATCTGCAATACAAAGTTAACTTTTAGCTGTTGCAACTGATGTGCCATAATTTAAAGGCAGATTACAAATAAGATTCCGATCCCAAACCCTGCACCCTCATCGGCAGTATGCACTTTTAACTCTCTGAATACGGCGGAGTAGATCACCACCCTAACATGTTCATTTTTGACTCCTCTGCCCCTCTCCCCATTCCCACCACATTTTCTCCCCTGCATGCTCTGGGAAAGGATATGCTTGCAGCTTACCGGTATTGAATAGAGGGAAAGAGACCCACCCCCACCCCCAGGAAGTGCACCCTCTTCTGTCCCCGCACCTTTGGGTCAGTAAATACTGACAGCTTAGTGATAGAGGATAAGACCCACTCCCATTCATAAACTGTAAAATAGCACATTCATGACAGTACATGTGAGTTTTGTAGGGGGCTGTCCTTTCTTAGACAACAGTATAAAGTGCAAGAGAGCATAATCAGTAAGCCACTTACTTATTTCACCAGTTCTGTTGATGTTATTGTACTCAGAGAAAAATACAGCTTTTTCCAGCATACCTAAATAAAAGAAAGTTTTGAGGTTACATGCATTATTTCAAGATCACTTCCTTTTACTGAGCAAATAATTATTCTTTATTCCAAGAGTGACAGCACTTAGTCATGATACTGATGTCCAGTTCTCTTAAATATATTACAGTAAACTTACTAAAAGCAATTACACCTCCGATCCAAACCTGAAAGTGAGAAAAAGTGTTCTATAATTAATTTACATCAACTTATATTACAGTTGGTATGGATAACTCAGGTAAAAATTAAGCATGATCTCTCTCAAGACAGATCACGGTTTTAATCAACATGAAAGAATTTCTTTAGTAGCATTGTTATCCTGATGGGAAATAAAATAATGTACTGTATGCAATCAAAGCTACTTTTAACAAATTATTGATACCTGAATTCTAAGCAAGTCCCTCCACTGGCAGGCTGATACGATGAGCCACACGATTCCGTAGAAGATATACAGGAGCAACATGAAACCATAAAACTAAAGAAAAATGTTACCTATCAGTAAATTTACATGCAAATAACAAAACCTTGAGGACAATTGTTCACTTTTCCTTTGCATAATCCAAATAATATGGCAAATAAAGAAATGTCTGGAAATTATAAATTAAGTAGCCTTTCCTAAGACATTAGTTTTACAAAAAAGTTGGTGATCTGGAGAAGACTGCAAGCAGTCATGCTTTTTCCTGACAGATCATGAATGCACACAGTTTCACTGCCTGTGCCAATTGCTAGATCATGTGAGCACTACAGAACTTGGGAGAAGAAAGAGACTGATCACAGTTTGGAGCTGGAAGTAGAAACTTTGAAGATATCCCACAAAGATTGAAGATGTCCATTCTTGAAATTGGGAACAAGTTTAATGATTTAATACTCAACAGTATTGCAGTGTATTCCAGTAGAAGTATACTTATTAGTATCACACAAGTTCCATTCATCACAGTGTGTATGTTACAGGTCAACTTTGATTTCAGGTTAGAATTTTTCAACCTATAGTTGACGACAAAATTACTTGAGACAGCACACCAAACGGCTATTTTGTTTGCTCGGCAGCTCCCCCTTCCCTCACAGTGTTGTTTCTTGCAATTCTCTCAGCAGATCCTGTGACACCAACATTAGGGGACATCAGGAAAGGGTAAACTGTTTCAACAATTTTGTCGTTAGCTGTACTAAGGAGGAATTTGAGTTATGCAGGACTAATGGCGGGAAAAATCGGACGTTCCCAGTGATGTGTAGGTGATGTTCGCGTGACCGGGGCAATTTGTTTGAGTCCGAATTACCGTCGTAGAAGACATAATTGTACATTTCTTTTATAGTGCTGCATCATGAGTGCTCTAATGTGATATATTTCCAGGTTTAAAAGTTAGAGTATTTCAAACAAGTCCCTGCGCCGAACAAGAAAGAGGTTGAAAAACATGATCACTGCTTGTAGTCTTCTGACAACCCAGAGATTATTATGAAAAATTGTGCATTTCACATCCAAGTGTAGTTGTTGATTTCAAAGGCAAGTCGTCCATGAGACTTGTTTACATATTGGGCCCGTGGTATTCGTTTTCCAAACAGAGGATGTTCTAGATATACTTATTGAAGAAGCAGAGTTTCAGGTGCCAGTGTGCAGTGGAAAATATTTGCTTTCACTTTTTAAATTCCCAAAGAGGAGGGGAAATTGTCCTGTTATTGTTTTGCTGCTTTACTTACTCAGCTAGCGCAGTGATGTCTGATGATGAGTCACCAACAAGTCACCATTTTTGAAACAGCCTGTTTTCTAAGAAATTTCTATTGCAGCAGTTCCAAATGAAGACTGCTAGAAAGACTAGAAAACAAAGCAGATGAACTAGCTGTTTTCAGGCTCATGGCACTGTAGAAAGTGACATTTTTAAGAAAATGATCATGGTGACATTGTACAAGCGTTAGAAAAAATAATCTAATTACATCTTTTTTACCAAGCGGTGACTTGTGCACACTAACACAAAAATGTCCTTTTCCAATGACAGTAAATAGAATTAGTCTCCCCCTCCCCCACCATAAATACATCAAGCAATTTGAACGCTATGTACATAGAATTGTTTGTAAATACAATCATACCGTGGTAAACCATTTTCCATTCCACTGCCGTTTGCTTTACTGAATGATAACATTGCTGTGTATATTACTCATCAAGGCCAAAAATAAGTCTTACAAAATAGACATTGACGTCCTCCATACCCCCAAATTATGCACTCCCCCCAAGGCACAATTACAATGAACATCAATGTCCACATGACCTTCAAGAAAATCATGCACCACTCATGTTAATCACAGCGTTCCAAAAATACTTTAAATTCCACCTATACACAGTCGGCAACAAATGAGACAGCACAGCAAACGGCTATTTTGTACGCTCGGCGGCTCCCCCTTCACTCTCAGTGTTGTTTCTCGCAATTCTCTCAGCAGATCCTGTGACACCAACATTAGGGGACAGCGGGAAAGGGTAAACTGTTTCAACAATTTTGTCGTTAGCTGTCGGCTGAACCTCAATTCCCTTTGTTACCTAACCTTTGTTATGAATAATCAACATGTGGAAAAAACGGGATTTTTGAGATTCAACGTAGCTAGGTTAAACAAAATTAACCTGAAATCAAATTTGACCTGTAGTTAATATGTACAATATTGCTTTAAAATGTCTTTATACACACCCTTTTAGAAATATTTTCAAAACTTAAAGTAACATACTTGCAGAAGTAGTGGTAAAATTAACATGTAATGTAATCAGGCAAGTTAATTACCGGATAAAGAGGCCATTCAGAGGCTGATAAGTATCCATGGTTGCTTTTCATTTCAACATGAACTGAAAAAAAATCATGTAGACTGTTTATCAGGTAAGAAACATGGCTTGCATTTATTTATTTTTAAACATAAGGCTTTCAGAATGTGACACATATCCTTATGATTTTAGCTAAAACCAAGAGAAACAAAAACAGGAGAAGACCTAAGACTGCACTGATTCACTTTTTTGTTTAATGTTTAAGACATAAGATCAGAAATAATTCACTCTTTCTCTGAGGGGTCTCACTTGTGAGCCTAAGGCCAGAGGCTACAATCTATGGTCAAGTAATATTATACGTAGAAAATTTTACTCAAAAAATTCTAAACACTGAACTCTAAAAATTTCTGATTGAATGACCGAATGGACAGAAAGACAGATGGCAGACAGGTGTACAAACAAACAAACAAACAAACAAACAACTTGATGTGACAGATCACTCACAAATGAACGGGTGCTGTGAGCTGTCATCCAAAATGATACACAGAACACTGGTTAACTTACAAGTTAACTGCATTGAGTCTTTGGTAGCCTTTTTATCCATTGGTGAAACATGGACAATAAGCAGATAGACTCCATCATGTTTTGTGACACAAACTCGATTTTCAACCTGGTGAAAAATACACAAAACCCTTCAATACCTGTACAATGTCTAACTAACTCCCAATTAAAATTTAATTCTGGGGGGAGCAAGGATTGGCACAGTGGCGAGAGTGCTCGCCTTCCACCAATGTGTCCCGGGTTCAATTGCCAGACTTGGCATCATAAGTGGGCTGAGTTTGTTCAGGTTCTCTACTCTACTCTGAGACGTTTTTAGATGGGGACTCCAGTTTTCCCCTCTCCCCAAAAACCAACATTTGATTTCATTTGATTCTACTTTATTTATATTGATTTGATTTGGTCTCCTCAATGAGTAGAGAAGCTTTGCTCGGCTAGAAAGATCTGAGACTTTTTAATAAAGTGATCATCATCATCATTATCATCTTCATGTTTAAACAGACAAAAGACATGTGACCAGGATACCCAACTTCAGACAAAGGGGCATTTGAACAGCATACCCATTCTTAAAAAGGGCCATTTCAACATGATACCCATGTTTAGATCAAAGTGCAGGGAAATCACTTTCGGAGAAAAAGGCATTTCATTGGGTAGTGATGATTCCCAATTTAGACAAAGAATGAATGGATCTGCACAGGCACCCACTTAAAGAAACACCTAGAACAATTTTGCAGATAATTTGCTTATTCCCTGGCTAAAAAGCTACATGTGCGGTATTTCTTGAACATTTTGAGCGATGACACAGTCGAACATGTGGTTTCATTTTCTTGTTAGCAATGAAGAATAGCAAATATTTACCTTTGGTTCTTCAGTAGCTTTCTCTGTTGATTTTTCTTTATCTGCACTTTTACTCTGCTTTAGAAGCAACAATATAATAATTAATAATAATAATAACAATAATAACAATAATATTTCTTAGGTGCAAATTAACATGTAAATATGATCAAATGTACCTTACAAATTAAAAAGAAGTTAAAGAGTTAAAGAGAAGAAGTTAAAGAGTTATTTACAATAATTCTACAATATCAAACAGTAGCAGTCATACAGTGTAACAAGAAAGATGAAAGTGCCCATAAACCCAAAATTACATTTTTTCTGCTAATAAAAAACTTTTCAAAAACTAATAAAAAACTATTCCAAAAACATTTAGCCTTTATTTATTTTGGTCTTTTTATGGGCTTCAAAAAAAAAAAAGGAATATAATATACCTACACTGTAACCCCCTTACTAGCTCGGTCGTATTACTTATGATGGCTAGACTTTGTAACTTTTACAGCCTATAAAAAGTCAAGATTTGGTTTCAAAAAAAGCACAAACAGGTACAGTGCATTTCAAAGAGGGACAAAGATTTATTTTTAAATGGGGTTAAATGCAATTTAACCAAGTTAACGTCTAGGAGCAAGTCTTTGCTCAGTTTATTGGCATGGCATGGCGTTTGCATTTGCTGTTAGCCTTTCTGGCTTATGTCTGACGTCTTCAGGCAGTCCAGTGGTCAGCGGCGGTCCTGTTTATTTTATGCGTGCACCTTTTCCACGTGCTGGTAGTTTTTACTTGCTCTGCGTACGGGGCGTTACAGCTCGTGTGTTTTCGAGTATTCCCCTCCCTTCCCCCCCCCCCCCCTTTAGTTTTCTTCTTCTTCTTCTTCTTCTTCTTCTTCTTCTTCTTCTTCTTCTTCTTCTTCTTCTTCTTCTTCTTCTTCTTCTTCTTCAGGCTTATGGGGTGTTCTACCGACCTGGGTTTGGGTCGACGGCCATATTTTTTGTAAGCTCTTGATTTAGCGGATAGCTTTACGGGATTGGCAACAGGCTGCCTACAGCAAAAACCCGTAAACGAAATCGTTATTGTGGTATGTTTTATGAAATTACGCTGAATCACGGAAAAGTAAGTGAAGTGAAGCAGCAAATAATATAAATACACAACAAATCTGTTTATTGCTATTTCACCAATAATAAAAAGAAAGATGTTTTCATTGAACGTATAACATAACACGATGTCTGACATCTGTTACCTTTGTAACTGATGAAAAGCTTGAACTTAATTTGCCTGAATAATGGACTGGGAAAATCAGAAACAAGGAATCACGAATACTGGCTCTCAAACTGTGTAGTTTTAATGGATTTCAAAGCTCCTTTCAGACAAATACTACAACCACAAGAAACACTGAACTGCGAAAGTAATTGACAAAACTACAAAAGGTGATCTTACATAAGCTTACGTGTTTGTCTATTTCCACTTCATCAGAGCCCAAAAGTGCAAGTTATACTGGAAAAAACTTTGAAATTTATGCAAAATGCACATCTCAAAACGTCTCCAAATTTGTTCTGAGCATTCAAAGCCATCTTCTTTGAAAAAAATTTCCTCTAATTCACGAAGAATCAAGAAAACTTTTTGTTCCAGCATGTGTTGCCATACCAGATATCCCAGCATACCCAAGGAAAAGAGATGCAAATATTTAACTTACTAGGGAAGGGGTAGAGCAAAAATTGTCTCGAACCCCCAAAACAGTGCCTTAAAAGTAGAAATAACCAATATAGCTCTAAAAAACGCTTGGTGACCCCCACCTTTTACCTCACAAAACGGAAGTGGGAAGCCTACTCAACACATGGTGATTTTTTCATAGTTCACAAAATATATTAAGCCTGTTTTTTGCTCAACTAGAAGAGAGCAGTCAGGGCCAAAAATGGCTCCAGTGTAATAATTTTGTAATAAATACCACATAAAAGGTAGTCTTTATATCACCAGTTGTTATGTGTTTCAAAGCTTGTGGTTTTTTGTTGCTTTGGTGTATGTAAACGGGAATTCTAAGGAGATGTTCAGAGAAATATTTCTTCTTTTCTTTTTTTTTCGAAAAAAATACTATAGTAAATAAATTCTCTATTTTTTCAAGCTTTGGACTCCCAATTATCTCTGAAAAATGCATGGTTACCCCCAATTTTCTTTTCAATTTTCAGTGGCCCTTACAAACTTCTACTTTTTTGTATAGTGATTATCCATGAACAAATATCTTCGTATTAGGAGGCACCATCCTTAAGAGCAACGCTTGCTAAAGTATTTAGTAATTTTCGCACAATTTACAAATATACAGGAAAAGCAGGTCTTGGTAAGGGCTACTTGGATCTGGAAAAAAAAAATTGGGGGTAACCACGCATTATTTTCAGAAAAATCACAGTACTGCTCAAAAATCGACGCATTAAATGCATTGGCAAGAAATGCGTTAACGCATTAGCACTAACACGTTGCGCATGGAAAATGCGCATACAGCAAAGCTCATTAGTATGTATGAGATAGCTTATTGTTTTCCTTTGTTGATGTCTCATTGTTTGTTTAAAACCGCCTTCAATAATTATTTCTGTTCCTTAACTTCCGCACCACAAAACTGAAACAACAGTGAGCGTGAATTTTCAATGTCACGGCAAACATAAAATAGTGATATCTCCGGTTTTACAAGGCGCACAGAGATGATTAAAACGGCAAAATATTTCTTAACAACTTAATCGCTTAACTATGTAGTCCAAGATAAATACACAATCTTTGGCAGTAAATGGGACTAAAGGTTGTTGGGTGCACCCTGGGGTAAAACAAGGGTGGCAGCAACACACCCCATAAAGTGCATGCAATAAGGGTGGCAGCAACACACCCAAAACTGAGTAGAGCAATAAGGGTGGCAGTGACACACCCTAGTAATATACGGAATGGAATGAGGGTGGCAGCGACACACCCTAGTAACATACGTAATGGAATGAGGGTGGCAGCAACACACCCTAGCAATGAGCAGTGCAGTGAGGGTGGCAGCGACACACCCTGCACGGTAACGGGCGACGCAACGAGTGGAGCGCATCCCTACCCAGGAGTGAATAGACTAAGGTGGGGTGGGGCCCCACCCGGCCTGCTACGCGGAGGTAAAAGTAGCAGGTGTGCACCCAAGCCAGTAGTCCAGCTTTATTGATATTGAGGGCGGGTGTGGTAGGGAAAAAATAAGAAACTAATGCGTAGTAAACTACTATTGGAAAGTACAACGCGTGCATGCAAAGTGAACAAAACAAAGGAGCACTCAGCTAGCATTGATGGATATAAGCATAACATAGTATTGATTACAGCTACTAACAATGAAAACTTGTTATCACAGAAGTTTGTAGAAACAACTGAAGGTCAATACACAATCTTTAGCAGTAAATGGGACTAAAGGTTGTTGGGTGCACCCTGGGGTAAAACAAGGGTGGAAGCAACACACCCCATAAAGTGCATGCAATAAGGGTGGCAGCAACACACCCAAAACTGAGTAGAGCAATAAGGGTGGCAGCGACACACCCTAGTAATATACGGAATGGAATGAGGGTGGCAGCAACACACCCTCGCAATGAGCAGTGCAGTGAGGGTGGCAGCGACACACCCTGCACGGTAACAGGCGAGGAACGAGTGGAGCGCATCCCCACCCAGGAGTGAATAGACTAAGGTGGGGTGGGGCCCCACCCGGCCTGCTACGCGGAGGTAAAAGTAGCAGGTGTGCACCCAAAATACATCCCAAATACTGCCTGCATATTATACTATACAATTATGGAAGACTAGGAGTGAAACGTTGTAGTAGCGGGTTCCAGATCCCTTGTCCTGAGGTGTTTGTGGCAGCCAACAGACCAGGAACCTTCTGGAGAACAGAAGGCGGAGTTCTAATATAGAGAGTGTAGCAGTTACTGGACTACCTTCCTAGTGTTTGGATAAGCCAAGGAGGCAGACCGGCTTCAGCTGCTGACGTAGCAGCACTGATCCTGAAACTGTGGGATGCATAGAGCTCTGAAGAAATACCAAGCCGTTGGAAGAGGGTGCGGATGATAGTGGTGACTTTAGCCCTGGTGAGATAATTGCCAGATTGGAAGATGTACAGTGGAGATGTACCGCTGGTTGGACGCAGAGCAAGGTACTTCGTCAGAGCTCGCACGGCGCAGACAGAACGATGAGATGGAGCAATTTAATAGTGAACAGCCCTGCCGGTATGGATCCGTTTTGGATGCCTTCAGATGTAAAGTAAGACACCCTGTCGACGTAAAGGAGACATCGGTGGTGGACAGATGCACTAGGGGGTTGAACTGAGATGCTGAAGGTGATGTGAATTCACTGGACCGCAGAAAGCCATGGAAGGCTAAGGTAAAAGCCGACCACAACATCAACTTGTCTGTGGGTAAGTAGTCAGGAGCACGAGCTAGCTCCTCCTTAAACTGCCGAAGAAGGGTCATAGTGATAGGGAGGCGCTGACGAGATGTGAGGCCCAAGGTGCGCTTGATTCCACAGAGGAGGAGATGAAGGAAGGGTGCTGCCAAGAAGGGATCTGGTAGGCTGTTTTCAGTGTGCGCAAAACGAATTCCTGCCATGTACAACTTTATGGTCTTGAAGCTGACTTGATCAGCAAGGTAGGCCGCGAAGAAGCGTAATGTAGTCTCTGTGGCTGGAAAACTGGGCCACCCCCTGGATACACAGAAGTTAGAGTATCGACGAATGCCTGCCTGGTAGGAGCGGCGGGCTGAATCCGCTATTGCCTGGGACTGGAGAAAAGTTAGGCAGACTGCCAAAGGGTCGCGGCGGACGGAGGAACAGGAGTTGGTTCCAAATCTGCTGCTGGTGCGAGAAGACGGAACCGGGACATCTGGAAACGGGATAAGGAATCAGCAATAACGTTATTCGTGCCGACAATATGAGTGACAAGGACTGTAAAGTGATTGGTGGCAGCAGTAAAGAAAATGGAGCAGACAAGGTGCATAATAAGGGGGTCTCAGGAAGAGCCTGAGGCCCAAATGTCCACTACCGCTTGATTATCGCAATGAAAGAGGAGCTTCTTTCCAGTCCACTGATGACCCAAAGAAGACATGCTAGAGCAATGGGGTAAAGTTCTTTCCACGGAATCGATTGGTTCTGGAGTACAGGAGGCCAGGGGTTGGCAATCCAGTGACCCATGTAAAAGATGCCATAGCCGAGACTTCCCGAGGCGTCTGTGAAGAGTTCTATATCTGGGGATCTCGTCCAGTTGGGGTCGGGTATGATGGCACGGCCGTTCCAAGAGGGCAGAAAACGGAGCCACAAAGAGATGTCGCGGCGGGCTTTGCGGTTCATGGTGATGTGGTGATGTGGAAGGCGTGCCTGGGTTGAGAGGTCAATAAGTCGACGTAGGAAAATGCAGCCCGCGGGGATGATCTGACACGCAAAATTCAGCTTGCCAATCAAGGAGAGAAGTTCTCTTTTGCAACATTTTTTACAGGAGGACCAAGAGCGGAGTTCGGATAACAGCTCATGAAGTTTATCATGAGGTAGGGAGGTTTCCATGCAAGTAGTGTTGATCAGAATACCCAGAAAAACCAACTGAGTAGTGGGCCCTTCAAGCTTGTTGGGAGCCAGGGGTATGCCCACCTGAGAGGCCACTTGGGTAAAGGTGTGAACATTATGGGCACAGACCAGAGAGTTGGCAGGAGCGACGGTAAAATAGTCATCCAGGTAATGCATGAGGTCCTGGATGTGATAGTTGGTCTTCAATAGCCACTCAAAGGCGTCGGCCAAACGGTTGAAGAGATAGGGAGAAGATCGCATACCAAAGGGGAGGCGGAGATCAATGTAGTATTGGCCCTGCCAGTGAATGCCGAGTAGTTCGCGGTCCTCCAAGCGTACTGGGCAAAGCCGGAAAGCGTGTTTTATGTCTAGTTTAGCCATGAGGGCATGCTTCCCATAACGTGCAACTAGAGAGAGAGCTTGATCGAAGGTAGCGTAGTGTAATGAGAATTCCTCCTTAGAAATGTAATCATTTATTGAGGACCCATGGGGGGAGGAGAGGTCCATGATGATGCGCCAGGTGCCATCTTTCTTAGGCACTACCCCAAGAGGGGAGCATTGGAGGCTTGGGGTAGGTGGTGTTTGAAACGGCCCGGTCGTATGACCATTGGATACCTCCTTAGCCAGGGCAGCTGAAACGGCGTTAAGATGCAGGAGGGCTGAGGTTAAGTTTGGTGTTATGCGAGCAAAGCGAGGGCCGGTATAGCCAACATGACAGCCCCATTGGAGGTCGTGTAGGAGGCTTGTGACAAACTGTTGGTCGGGATGGTGCTTGAGTTCAGTAGAGAGGTTGGCAATGTTGACAGATGTAGAAGGGGGGGGGGGGGGTAAAAATGGGAGGGGTGGAGTTACAATTGGGGTACTTTGGGGCACTGAGAGCCAGGGTGGTTTCCATCGCAGTCTGGTTTGTTGCAGATATGCTTGAAGTGGCAGTTGGGGCGGCGGCAGGCCCGACGGTTGAAGTCGCGACAGATGGCGGTTTGCTGGGGTGCTCGTTGCGGGATGGGAGTGTTGGAGGCGGCGCCAAAGGTGTCGGGTGAGGGAGTGGGTGTGGAAGATGAGAAGGGACGAAAAGGCTGGACAGGCTTTGATCGAGTGGGACAACCCAAGGTGCGATGACCACAGGTGTGGCAATGGACGCAGTAGGGCAGGGTCTCTTCCTTCAGAATATCATTATAGAGCTGCTCATTCACTTTACCCCATAACATGGGGACATGTGAAGCATCCATATAGTGAAAGGCTATGTCGTACATAAGCCAGGCTGATGCTTTAAACTTCCTGCTAAACTTGCAAATCTGGACCTGGTACGCGAGGAGGTCTGGGCAAGAGATGGGTAGATTGATATGGTGGAGCGCAGGAAGACATTCCAGGCTTCGAGCCAGGAGGAAAGGCCATTGATGCGGCGTTTCTTGCGCTGGGAAGGTACAAAGGTAAGGGTAGTGGCGTCCTGGGGGTCAACAGTCAGGGTGAAGTTGTTCTGGGAGGTGGCGAAGGAAGGGTGTGGGTACATGTTATCTGAGAGAAGTTCATTGAAGTCAATGTACTCATGTTTGGATATCTTCAAGCAGAGTTTCTCCGGAAGCGGTGGGAGAGTAAGATCGTGTTCATAGGCTTGGTTGGTAACAATTTGTTGAGTGGGACCCTGGGAAGCCTGTGGAGGACTGGGCACTAACTGGCGTAGAGAAAGGCCGCCATCTTGGATGACATTGAGAAGGTTTACACCATTCAGGTTCTGTTCTGTTGCGGTGGTCGCCGCGATGTTCAGAGGGCTAGCCGGGGACAGAAGAGGCACGTCTGCTAGTAAACCAGGAGCTTCACGGGGCCAGAACGTTGGGAGCCAACTGTTTCAGCTATTAACTCGCGAAGCTGGCTAAGCTGGCCTGGCGAGAATTGAGATCCTGGAGTTGAGGAGGGTTGTTGACGACCAGTAGAACAAGAAGGGCACTCAAGATCCTTGGAAATGCCAGGATTTTCGGTGGAGGCTGGCAAGTGAGGAGCGATGACCTGAGGTGCATGATTGTTTGCATGTTCGTGTTCAAAGATGTGTTGGGCCAGGCGAGACCTCGTACCCGAGGTCACGAGATTTCGTGCCAAAGCTAAAAGAATCAACGAATTCCTTGGCAGAGCATTGAGTTGGGCTAGCGTGAGTGATTTCGGATCCATAGTGACAGCTCGATTGCGGCGATTCGCTGGACGAGGAGGCATAATCAAGGAAAAAATAGGAAACTAATGCGTAGTAAACTACTATTGGAAAGTACAATGCGTGCATGCAAAGTGAACAAAACAAAGGAGCACTCAGCTAGCATTGATGGATATAAACATAACATAGTATTGATTACAGCCACTAACAATGAAAACTTGTTATCACAGAAGTTTGTAGAAACAACTGAAGGTCAGTTATTGCTGTAATCTAAGATAAACAAGGAGCTCTTGAACCGGAGCTGAGTCACGCAATGTTCTTTTATGTGCGATAGCAACATATTTGCCACCCAGGGCAAATTAGTTAACTCTATTTTACGAGTAAAATGTCCATTCAAGGCTGAAATTCAATATAAAGCTTATTAATGTGCCATTTAAAAAGAGTGATTTCTTTGCAAGCAAAGTCTATTGTGTTATTTTTAACTCACACCTGCAAGCATGAATTTTCAGTGTCACAGCAAACATAAAATAGTGATATCTCCGGTTCTACTAGGCGCACAGAGACAGTAAAAACGGCAAATCACTCTGTCTTCAAGGCTGAAATTTGATATAAAGCTGTTTAAGATGCGCCGTTTAAAAGAGTAATTTCTTTGCAAGCAAAGTCTACTATCATAAAATTCACAAAGTCTACTTGTGTTGTTATTTTTAGCTTGCTCCAGATTTTCAGCGTCGTGCAAACATAAAAATAGTGATATCTTCACTTCTACAAGGCGTACAGAGATGATTAAAATGGCAAAATACTCTTTCTTCAAGGCTGACATTCAATATAAAGCTGTTTATGATGTGCCTTTTCAAAAGAGTACTAATTTCTTTGCTGGCAAAGTCTACTGTGATGTTATTTTTAGCTCGCCACCAGCGAGTGTAAATTTTTGGTCTCATGGCAAACATAAACTTGGTGATATGTACAGTTCTACAAGGCGTACAGAGACAATTAAAACGGCAAAATACTCTTTCTTCAAGGCTGACATTTGATATAAAGCTGTTTATGATGCGCCATTTAAAAAGAGTGATTTCTTTTATATACATGTAATTCGCACTAGCGAGCATGAATTTTTGGCGTCATGGCAAACATATCTCCAGTTCAGAAACTTAATTTGAATTTGGACCGACCCAAATTAACAACATTACGCCTGTTGATTGTACATCATACCAAACAAAACTCACTGTTAAGTACCAATTTTGGTAAAATATGTTGTAGAATTATATGTATGGAGAACAGAATAAAACAATGAAAGGGCTATCAAACACAAGTCAGTCAGATCAGTTAAACACACCCCAGGTGTTCCCAAGTTCATCACCTTATTTTGTCTGTTTTAGGTTCTGCACATCAGTGCTCTCCACTAGAAAGTGACAAAAGTAATGTTTAATAATTTCACCTTTCCTTTTTCTTGCCTGTCATCAGCACCTTCATTGCTGTCTTCATCATTTTCCATCTCCCCATTGTCATCACTCCTCCTCTTTCGGTTCTGAGCTGAAACTTTAGCTGATGCTGGCACTTTCTTTGAAGTAGTATTTGGTGGTTTCTTTAAGGTAGCGCTTGGTTTTGATTTTGCAGTTGATGAAGCCTTCTTGCTTGCAGCACTTTGTTTTCTAATAGCTGGTGCAGTTGTTGTAATGGGCTCACTGGTTTCTAAAGAGGTTGCAGCCAACTCAGTTGGCTCATTTTCATCATCTTTGTCACCAGTTTCTGCAGTCTCATCTGACTAGACAATCAAAAAAGCAAAGAATGGACAAGTAAAATCAGTCATTTTTTTTAGAAACAATATTCATAAAATATTTTATTATGGTATCATGATATTACATGTGTGTTGTGGCTTAATTACCCGGGCTGCGCGCGTCTCGCGCGGCGCCCGGGTCTTAAACTACCGACGATTATTCTTTTTCGTCGTCGAGTATCATCCACAAATGGCACTTCCGGCGTTTCTGCGCAAGCGCTAACTATTTTTAACAACAGTGATGCGTGTTGTCACGTATGGGAAAATGTCGATTCATCTTGTGGCTTTTGAAGTCTGAACAAACAATATGTTAAGAGAAGTGTCTATGCGAATGTTTGCAAGTTCAACGGCGAGAAGAAAGCTTTTAACATGAGTAAACTTACGGCAGATGGACTGCTTCAGGAGATTGCGAGTAGTCTCTAATTTTGGCGACGGATTTTGGGGCCACGTGCGCGCGCGAAGTTGCGAGGAGACGCGACGTGAGGGGAGCGCCAAAAATTAGAGACTACAGACAAAGGGAGTTTGACCTTTCACGGCCGAGTGATTCGGAAGTGTAAATCTCATATCAACAGCAAGAATGATGCCTGTTGTCACGTATTGGAAAACGTCGATTCACCTTGTGTCTTTGAAGTCTGAACAACTAATATGTTAAGAGAAGTGTCTATACGAATGTTTGCAAGTTCAACAGCGAGAAGAAAGCTTTTAACATGACCAAAATTTAACTCCAGATGGATTGCCGCCGTGTTCCCCGTATCGGGTGTCTGGAGAACTCAGACCTAGAAAACTCAGACCTCAGACCTAGAAAACTCAGCCCCCCCCCCCCCCCCCCCCAAGTCTGGAAAACTCAGACCCCCTATACAAATTTTCAAAGTCAAATAAACGTGGACAAAATAAATTATCGCCGTTCAGTGCGCTGAAATGTTACACCGTCTATTTATCCCAGATAACAAACACTTCACGTTATTATAATCGGCTCCGGAGCACGAGACCTAGAATACTCAGACCCCCGCCCCCCCACCCCCCCCCTCCCCAAACTGGAAAACTCAGACCCCCTCACAACTATACAAATTTTCAAAGTGAAATAAACGTGGGCAAAATGAATTATCGCCGTTTATGAGGGGTTTGAGTTTTTACAGATTGGGGGGTGGGTCTGAGTTTTCTAGGTCTTGTGCTTCGGAGCCAATTATAATAACATGAGACGACAAAGGAGAAGTGTTTGTAAACAGTTTCACTCTGCTAATTAATTTTCTACTCACATTTCACCGAGACGTACTCCATTAACGTTTATGCGAAAAAATCCTACATCGTTCGATAAGCGTTTCCTTTCTCAAACAATTATCCATCGAAGCGAAAACAAGTGTGCTTAGTTTTTTTTTTGGAATCAATACACTATTTTATCACCTTGCAAAAGGATAAACCTCTGTGGCCTAAAGGTCACTGTTCTTGCCTGTGACACAGCTAACCCGGGTTTGATGTCTTTTAGCTTTTTAGTGGTATATATCACGGGCTTTATTTTTCTGTTTCTCTTTTTCTTGTTCTTTTAGAAATATTTTTTACAAGTGTTATAATTACTGTTCTCAATGGTTGAGCTGTATTTTAGAGGAATAAATGTTGATAGGGGTCTAAAGAAACAGACTCCAACACAAGCTAAACACAATGCGTCCGATGTAAGAAAGACAGACTTCCCTCTATTCTTTTGTTTAGCACTAAGTTAGGGATACAATACTGTTTTTTACAAGCCCGGGTTTAGGCTAATTGTAGCCTCTTGTTTTAATTAAGGTTCAAGTTTTGGATTTCTTATTTTACATTCATCCCCATAATCTGAAATAATCCTGACTAAATGTACATGTAAGGTATGCGTACATGTAATCAATCAATTAATCAGTGAACACCTTTTTACACAATACATACCTCTTACTAACCGAGTTCGAGGTCCGTACTGTAAGCTACGGACCGAGTTTTTTCCTTTTGATTTATGGCCCAAGCGCGAAGCGCGCGGGCTATGAATTAATGAGAAAAAACAAGGATCCGTAACCTACAGTACGGACTGAGAAAATGAGGCTAGTAAGATATTTATTATATCTCTGAGGTTAACCCGGCGCGCGGGAAAGAAACCTTGTTGAAGTCAAGCGGGCCGTACTGTAGAATACGGCCTGCAAAATTGACCAATCACAGCGCGCGTACTAAGTGAGAGATATAATAATACTTTTGATTAGTGGCATTATTATTATTATTATTATTATTATTATTATTATTTCAAAACAAAAATTAACAATAAAAACGTTACATGTTTCGAAAACCTCATGTTATCATTGTTGAATGTGGAGGCATTAACATAATTGACATTATATTATATACAGAAATAGGTGTTTATGTGAATGACAAGAATGCAAATAATGAAATAATAGCACGAGAGTTGATGACACGAGGTCGTCGAAACGTCATGTACAGGTTTTTATCATTAATTTTCCTTTTGAAATGATTTTCTAAATCAATCTTTATCATTACTATTATTATTATTATTATTATTATTATTATTATTATTATTATTATTATACTTACACATAATTGTAACTTAAAAATTTATACACATAAAGAAGTTCCACTCGGCCATATTTTACACCTTATTAATGTCACTGTTCTGGATAAACATTTAACCAACTTGTATTGCCTCCTTGCTTGACCTTGACTGATTTAATAACAAACTTTGTCAACCACACCTTTTTTGGCATAATGGGAGGACACCGCTAAGTGATTGGCACAACAGGCGACTTCCCTTGTGCGACCATTTCAAGGCCTCACTTCTCTTGACACTACGAACTGCAACCTAGGTCCACACACAGCTGCAGCAACACACCTGAGGCCAGCAACGTGACAACCTTATCTTTACTGGTGCACATGCAATATCATGTGCAAAATCATCCATCCAATAAGATCCTATTCAACCCCATTATCACAATGCAAATTCACCTAACTGTTCTTGACCCTTCACGTACAGCTAGTAGGGAGAATTTGGCTATGCTAACAAGCATTAGCACACTTGATGTGAGCAGTGAGTTTAATGAAATAGCTATATATCATATAGAGAAATAAGATACTGATCACTTGTGGGGCTTTATCTATCCTCTATCTTTGTTGTTACCTGACTTTCCTCAGTTGAAGGGGATGGGGGAGCCAAAATGATCAACTCCTGAACTTCATCAGTGACATCCTACAAATCACAAAATATTAGAATGCAAATTATTTATTATTTAATAGCAATAATTGAGGAGTATTCTGCAAAAGGGGCATATTTCGCTTTTTTGCTGTATTTTTCTTTATCATTTGTGTTGATATTCTCAGTTTTTTTGGCAGGAAAGTAGTGTCTTGGATTAGCATAATTTTATTCAAATTAGGCTCATGTGTTTACATTGGTTTGAATTAAAGTTTATTCTATGGCTATTACCGCTTTGTGACAGTGACAGGTAATGACAACATTTGTCATTAAACTTCTTCCTGTCTGTTATTTGGTTTGTCTCAGGACAACTACAACTGCCAGACCAATGGTATCTGTACCTGTGAGACTGGCAGAAACGTGAACTGAACACCAACAAGCAACAAGAAAGGGTGACTTCTGAACCATCATTTGGAGTGAACAAACAAAGAAACAAAAAGAAATGACTGGGACTCTGCTACAGTACCGCTCTAAACAATCGCCCCATTAGCACGTGGTAAAACCTCGTCTTTGCCGATGTTGTTTGCAGTGAATCCACCACGGAATCACCGAAACCGAAACCGCGGCAATGCAGAAAGCAACCGAAAGCCGCTGTAAATTTGCCGCAGTAATGCCTTGGTAAAAGACAATAGTAAGTAATTACTATTGTGAATGTATTGTTAAAATTTTGTCTCACATTTCTCCTCCGAGGATCCAGAGGACAAAACACTGTGAAAACAAATAGATCAGAAGCTTTTTTTACTTTGCGGAAAGCCGAATGATGGGAGTCATGACATATAAATCTGAAAGTGTCTGATTTCTTGGCATATCTTTCCTGCTCAACGCGATAAGCTTTTTTCCTCAAAGATACGTCGGTGATAAATAAGCAATTGGTACAGCTGTAGATCAATTTTAATGGCAAGGAAACTTAAAAATAATATGTTCCTCTTCATCCGCATCCTCCCGTGATCAAGTGATGATTTGAAAACTTGTTTCATTAGTTTGCTTTTACAAGACAATCGCTATTTCAACTACAGTTGATTACTGAGTGCGAAGTTTTGCAAAAGTATCAACAATCGATGTTTTATCTGATAAGAATAGTATTGTCCCGAGCGTTGAGACGGCAAGTCAGAAAGATCCAGACGGCCATTTTAGGGATCCTCATATGTTCATGGACTGTTCGTGGTTGCTGTGTAAAAGGTTTCACTTTCATTTGCTAACCTTTAAGTTTTGAATCATCCGGATTCTCAGGTAACAAATTAAGCATAGTTACATATTACACGGCGAGAAGTATGGTAATCATATCCTGTGAAAAACGTCTCCGACAATTTTCAATGTCAAAAGATCTTGGATCTTCGACAGCCTCTGAAAAATATAGCTCATTTATTTCGTCTTCGTTCTGAGTTGCTGCACAACAAGCAAAATAATTTCAAACCGCAAACTTCGGCTGTCAAATGCGCGTTGCCTTGCCACTCTGAAAATACGTAAATATTTGTTTCGCGGTATTCGACGATAGGTACACGTCAATTTTCCACTTTTGAAGCTGTTCATTACTCAGCGTTAACACTACACCAAGTCAATTAGCTGGAAGTTATAAACTTGTTTTGGATGTTTTTCATTTGTCGATCAAAAAATAAAACTTAAAAGCGTGTAAATATTTTACTCACGTATGATGCCACCAAATCGTCGGCATCAAACATGAATAAAATCACTCTGTAATGAACCGAAACCAAAGCTTAAATGAAAGTGTTTTTCCGTAAGTTTAGTACTGTTTTAAAATGTGACCCTCCACGGGAAAACAGGGCAAAAGGTGATTGCACAGGCACGCATGCAATGACACGGCACGCCAAGTGTGTCACAATGGCACAGAGATGCGCATATTTAATGCCTAAAACAAAGAGTGTCACAGTGCTATTGTTTGCCACGCAAAAGCCTTTATCTAATGCCACGCATTTTGTCAGCCGAAGTTTGTTCAAAATTAATATTTTGGTTGAAGTGCAGCAGCTCAGAACGAAGACAAAATAAATGAGCTTTATTTTTTGGAGGCTGGCGAAGATCCAAAATCTTTCGACCATGAAAATCATTGAAAGCGCATTTCACTGGAGATGATTTATCATTCTTCTCGCAGCGTTAGCTTTTGACACAAATAATCTGTCACTGTTTCGATTGTAAGACACGAAAATCAATCTTCAGGAATTCTCTAGTGTCTGTCTTAATTTGATATTGATATTACAGGGGCACTCATAACTCAACTTCATTAATTGTAAACTGCGTTATAAGCAGTCTGGCAAAGTCCCCCGGCCAGTGTTGTTAAGTGCCTAGAACAGCTAGTGATATAGGCGCTATATAAATAGAGTTTATTATTATTATTATTATGGCACTTGATTTCCCTGTATTTTTCGACACAAACAACCCAGCTTAATACAAGCTCGTTGTTGCTGAGCACAAAATGAGGAAAGCAACTAAACATAGAGATGGCGTGCTGAGCCAATCAGGAGCGACTATTTTTGCTGCTCAACCAATCAGGAATAATGTTTTCGTTGTCAATATGGCGTATCCTTTCAACAGCGCACTGAACATTCATACATTCGTGACTACATCTGTCATTTGCTTCTTGGTAGAAGTGCTTGAATTTTGTACAGAGCCTGTAAAATTATGGAAGTGTGTGCTGAATAAATCGGGGCATCAATGAAGACAATAAATTCTTTGAAAGCCTGCACGAACTCTTCGGGTTTGCGAAGCCGGGATGTTCCCATTATTTTCTTGTCATCACCCCGCTAACGCATTAAAGAACGGTGAGCAAGTGCTAAGAGGTTTTAGAAAGTTCAGTTTTATGTTCGATTAAATACCAACTTTCCTTCAAAAACTAGTGAAGGCAAATTACGTTTGATATAAACTCTGCGTAAACAGTTGAATGAATTTTCCGCGGTGTGCTTGAGTGGCACAATTGGCTCGGGCAAACACTAAAGTCACAAAAAGGGTGGGAAATCCATTAACAGTACTTGGGTCTACTTGAGCAAGGACACGGTAAGTTGCAAAAAATTAACCTAGTGAACACGGCTTGCGTGTCATTTCACTCACTTGCGTGCCATTTTGCCTAGTAGCGTGTCATTTCACCCGGCAGTGAACTCGGCACATTTCATTGTTAGATTGGACACGCTGCTTTGTTTTTACTGTGCAATAAACACAAAAGGAAATTTTTAATTAAGCGTATCATGTGACACACTACTGGCAAACTGGTGTGTCATTTCGCTCACTGCCTATTGTTTAGCACGTCATTTTGGCGTGCCCGTGCATTCACCTTTTTACCTGTTTTCCTGTGGAGGGTCACAAATATTCTGTTCCCAAACACACAAATGTTTCATTTGTTCTTTCTGTCCTTAGCTAAACTACGCAAGTGTTCGTCCAAAAGTGCCCACTTTGAATTTCTTCAAATAATGAAATGTGGCCCATGTAAAATTATCGACACCTCACTGTGAAAGTTTGCTCTTTGTCGCTAACAAAAGACCGTAAAACAAAACATACAATAGCCTATTCAGTTCTACCACATCTAGTTCATTATCGTGAATCTACCTTGGCATAAGTCAACCGCAAAAAACTGAGGCAAAGCCCAGGTTTTCGAATTGGTTCGACGAGGTTTTGCCTGGGTCAAACCGAGGCACTGAGCTGTGAATCCACCGAGGCAAAGTCGTGGTAAATGGGGTGATAGTTTAGAGTGGTACTGTAAATACATGTATACTGTACATGTAACAACAACAACAACAACAACAACAACAACATATATTTGTACTGTGTACAGTTAAAAAAATTTATACATGTAAATGTTGTAGGGGTATAATTTATTTTGGAGGTAAAAATTAAATTCAGCTAAACATTTTTAACCTAGGAAGAAAATAAATTTCCTTTGTCTCCTAGCCCTAATTATGAATAAGTAGGGCTGGAAGAATTGAGATTCAACCTACAATCTCTGACAAATCTCTTGGGAAGGTTGCAACAATTAGCCATTTTACGTTTTACCCCCTTCCCCCTTTTCAATGCTGGGCCAATGTTGAATTGAATCCCACAATTGTCGTGCTTTGATTTTTGTTCACTAAACATCCAACATTGAACTAGGGGGAGGGGGAAGAGAAATCATCCACACAAAATTAATAAACATTTAAGGTGGTCAAGGAAAACACACACTTAAGGCTTGACAACTGTCAAATCTTCCCAAGTAAATTGACTAAGATTGCGGGTCAAAATTTTTATACCTGAATTTAATTTTTACCTACAGTACCGGTTAAAGGTAAGTTGACAGTCTCTTTCGAGTCTCGATTCTCGACTCGATCCTCGATACTCGATTCCTGCGAGTTTCGAGCGTCGAGGATCGAGGCTCAGCCATCGAGAATCGAGTCGAGGATCGCGTCTCGCAAGATCAGAGATAATGAGCTTGACGCTTGCCTGATCACTCGATAGACCTCTCGAGCAAATCGGGGATCACATCTTGAAAAGGAACTTCAGGTACTCGAAGGAACGCAAACGATGCAAGAGTAGTCGTTCAGTACGCGATATGTTTCTAAATGTGATTCAACCTCTTTAACAGATGGCAGATTCCCAGAAATCAAGGCTTGAGAAAGAACAGAATGGCCAAGGACTGACCACACCACTACAATATCTCGCAATAAGCAACAGATGTTCGATGAATAATTAAAACTTAAGGTTTATCTCAGCGTTGCATATTTTTGTCACAGACATGCATAATTTTAAGATGAAATTCGATACGCGAAGGTGTCAATACACATGTTCACTAATGGTGTTCGTTCGTTACTTTATTTCGTTGAAACAGGGCTTCCTTCGACCGTTCTTAGGATTAAATTTTACAATGTTACTCCTCCAAACTGGAAACACAGATGTGTGTAATTCGTTATGGTATGCAAATTTTCAGTTCTCACGCGCGTTGTCTGTCAAGTCTATTTTTAATTCAATGTTTACTTTGCAGTTACTTTGCGCTATTTTTAGCCGAAGAGTGAAGATCATCTCGGCGACGTTTCTATCCAAATTATACACGTATTTCACTTCGGATGTTTCCTTGAAGTTTTACTAGTGTTCCATCGAACGTTTATCAATTTATTTGTTTCAAAGGCAAGGAGTGATTTTCAAAGTTGGCGTTTCCGTCCTCGTGGTTGATGAGCGGTTTTGTCGAATCTTGTTCGATCAATCGCGCCAGCCTTGAATTCCTTACGTTCAGTACGTTTGCCAAGCGGCTACTGGCTAGCGACTACACTATTCGCCTACTTGTACACTGTGCATTTTCGTCGAAAAATAGGCCGCTTTATCGAAATTTTGATCGCTTTTGATGACAGTGTTCGCAACGAACCACAGCGATCATGATTCGTTGCGCTTATGGACAGGACGTAACCAATCGATAAAAATCGATGATCGGAAAAGCAATCGATTAATCGATACCAATCGATGCATGTTAGTTAATTGACATCGATTGGTATCGGCAATCGATGACCAATCGATAATCACACAAAAGTGTTTACGAATCATCGATTGCCATCGATTGGGGTTGAAAAGTTTTTCCTGATCAAATAGTTTACTGCACTGTCTCATCAGCTGAATAGTTACGTTGTCCCGAGATTTGGCCGAGATCTCGAGATTTTAACACAATGCTAAATAGCACGCACTGTAAAACAACATTTAATCTTTTTCTCCTAGTTGTTCTAGGGGCGCTTTCCATTCAACCAAAATTTTCGAGATTTCCGGTTCGAAATCGAATGGAACGGGCAAAGTTCCGGGAAATTTTCCAAAAATTTAGGAATTCGTTTTGAGTGCACCCTCTTTGATGGAATTTCCAGAATTACCGAAATTTTCGTGTTCCATTTGCGATAGATATCGGTTTTAGTCTCCCTACTGAGCGTTAGCTCACGTGAACAAGCGGAAAAACCAATAAGTGGACGAAGCACCTTCAGTATGTCAATGCACGTGACATAGAATTCTGGGACGTGGTCCGACGCTTTCCATTCGACCAGCGGTTATTTTTGTTCAATGGAAAGCGCCCCACGTTTTCCATACTGCTTGCATTGCTGTTGACTTGTTTTATGCTTGCGCAAGTGAAAGTAAATTTCTTTTGTGATGATATATGTAATAACAGTGTAACAGCGATGAGTCATGTTGTTCATGTTGAGAAATAACTAATTTGCCACAGACAGGTGTGAGGCATTTTTGTTTTTGAAAGCGTTATTAAACTGTTAACATAGTTATTGTTTGAAAACCAATACCTGTAAACTGGTCAAGTTGCAGACAGTTAACACTCTACCAATTAATGAGGCCCAAATGTACAGGCGATTATTGCGCAAATTTATGTCGCGCCAATTCCACGGCTTTTTTTTTCTAGCGTTCGCGCTACAACTAACCGCGATTTTGATCACTCTGAAAAAGTCTTAGAAACGTGGTGAAGTACGTACTCGGTTCTTAGAAAGAAAGATGATGTCGTTTTTGTCGTTAGGTCTAGTATAAGGTCCTAACGTCTGGCGATTCGAGTCCAAGTCGCTGGATCACACGGGCGATTTTGAGTGGCATTGCTAGTGTAAAAAGAAAACAAATTCACAGCATAAATCATCATGACAACAGCTGCATAAAAAATCGCCTTTTTATTAAATTGTAAGCGTGTACAGGTTACGTTCGAGTTTATTGTACTTTAATAAAATTAGATTGTTGTAACTTTCAAAAGACGCATGTTAGCGCTGTGCAACTTTCCGTGAACTTTAGTCAGTTAAGCTGAATATCAGTGTTGTATAAAACCTGATCTTCTGCCGATGTCCCAGACGCTGTCATTGTTTTAATCATTAAAATACCTCAAGAGAGTGTGCCCTTTAGAGATCGTGACTGAAAATAGAATCTATCAACAATCGATGTCAATCGATGCCACTTAATCGATTGATATTGATAATCGATGAAAATCAATGTCAATCGATGAAAATCGATGACAATCGATGATAATCGATAATCACACCAACCTGGACGATCGATTGTTCATCGATTATCAATATCAATCGATTAATTGGCATCGATTATCATCGATTGTCATCGATCATCGATTTCATCGATTGGTTACGTCCTGTTATGGACGAGCGGCCCTATGAACGTAAATTTAGCATCGGAACTTTTATGCAGAAAAGCACAACCGCAGACCGGTTAGCTAGACCGCAGACCGGTTAGCTCAGTGGTAGAGCACCGGACTACCATGCGGGAGGTCGCGGGTTCTAACCCCGGCCGGACCAACACTTAGGGTCTTTAAAATAACTGAGGAGAAAGTGCTGCCTTTGTAATGACATCTGCAAATGGTTAGACTTTCTAGTCTTCTCGGATAAGGACGATAAACCGTAGGCCCCGTCTCACAGTACTTTCACTTAATCTGATTCTGTGGGACGTAAAAGAACCACTAGGGACGTAACTAAACTCTGGCTGTGACCACCCCTGGTGTCTGTCCTAGATATCTACATTACGGGGGCACTCATTAGTTACTTCATTAATTGTAAACTGCACTAGCAGTCTGGTCAAGTCCCCCGGCCAGTGATGTAAACTATCCCTGAAAAGCCCCGACGGGGAGAGGATAAGTATATGTATGTATGTATGTATGTACAACGCTGTAACCTCGAAAGAAACTCAATGTCTTTTGACCTTGTTTTTTTTATGCAGTATACGATATTTCCTTGAGAAGTACACCGCGTCCTCTTGACCGCGCTGTCCTTTAGCTTGAATTCGTTGCGTTGTTCGAACGGAAACTGCATACAGAACTGTGTTCTTTCCTCAAGAACTCGAAAGGTCGAATCGTGTACTCGATGAATAACAATAAAATTCTTCCTGCGAGAATCGATTAACGAGGATCGAGTTCAGTTTCGAGTGAATCGAGTCTCGATTCTCGACTCGATCCTCGATACTGGATTCTCGCGAGGATCGAGTCGAGACTGTCAACTTACCTTTAACCGGTACTGTACAACATAATTATACCTATTGTACATACAGTAACAGATCACCCAAAATAACAGTTACTTTAAAGCTATGGTAAACTAGTTGGGTGACCACCATATATTAGTTAAAATAATAATAATGCATAACAGTCAGAAAAGGGCATTGACCCATTGGCACCCCTGCCGGCCAAAACCGGCTGTGCAGAACCACGTCCCTTTTACCGCCTCTCATGTCATCAGTTTTAATGGTCATGGACAACTTTTACATGTAGCATGTGAAGGGGGAAGAGATCTTTCAAGCCATACCCAAATGAGCATGATTCCGTCCAGCAGGCTGGAGAAAATGCAAAAAAACCAAGTGACGTTGAGCCAAAAATTTAAATGAAAATCTTGTTCCACTACCCACCTACACTTCCTTCCAGCTAATCCTATGATCCTAAAAGTTTTCTACAAATCTTTTCCCACCAAAAGGAAGCCCAGGAAATGCCCAGCAAGAAAAAAAGAAAACGAGGCAAGAAAAGCAAAAGAAAAGGGGAGGAGAGAAAGCGAAAGGTAGAAGGAGAGGGAGTGGTGAAACTTTTCCCACTGAAAGGAAGCCCAGGAAATGCCCAGCAAGAGAAAAAGAAAGTGAGGCAAGAAAAGTGAAAGAAAAGGGGAGGAGAGAAAGCGAAAGGTAGAAGGAGAGGGGGTGGTGAAACTTTTCAACCCAAAAACTATCTCGAAATTTTACTTTCTACGCATGCCTGATCTTGGAAAGCTAATTTAAGCATCAGGAACAAATGGCACGATGAACTCCACAAGCAAACAGAGTTTTGGGCAGTTTTGGTTCTTTTTGGCTAGAATCTGGCCAGAAAATGGCACGAGAAGCTTGAAAAGCTGTTTTGCGGCAAAGTGCTCGGTAGTCAATGGGTTAAACTTAGTTAATAACGTACACACTTGGACAGTCTTTATGATAAAAATCAAAGAACAAATGCAAGAGCCATTACCATACAGGCCACATGGAACAAAATTATAATAAAACTCCCATAGTAAACAAATCAATAATCAGAACCTACCTTGAGGAATATGGCAGATGTACAATCAACCTCCTTTTCACCATTAAGAGAATGATTGGCAAAAATATTCCACAGAGCTTCAATATCACTTTGATCATTATCCTTGAGGTACACAAAAGATGCAATGACAAAGTGGGCTTCAAGATTCATGAGATCATTTATACAGAACTTTACATACAGGGTACATGTAAGAGTTTATAGAAACTAAAAAAGACACCTTTCCCAGTCCCTCTTAGTTCCAGCCCAAACCTGTTTTTGCAAGGACCAACATGGTGCTTAGAAGACAATCTGCTACTACAAAGCTGTGATAAGCAACAGAGTTTCAAGTTCTGCTAGAAACTACAATAATGTTAATAGTCCAAACCAAATTATAGGGAGTATAAGCTGCGATGACAGCAATAGTGACGAGAACATCACCAAAAAAGTAGGTTTAATGAGCAGAAACAATCACTCTACACATGCATTTTCCTTGCCATCCTCCTCAAAACAACAATGTGCAATGACCAAATTTGAGGTTTTGTCGAGAACGTGAGCCCATGACCATAAATTTCTTTACTTCAATGCTGTTCATAGAAAGTTAGTTCTGAGACAGTTCGCTTACAATTTACAATTGGAGAAGGTTAGAATGATCATGAAAGGGTTAAAATAACAAGAATTTATATTTTGAAAATTTAATGTTTTGTCATTATTTTGTTGTCATTATTGTTCCTTAATAATAATAATAATAACAATAATAATAATAATAATAATAATAATATTAATAATAATAATAAAATTTATATAGTGCCAATATCAATATCGCTATTTTTATCAGCGCTTAAAATAAAATTATAAAAACTACCTACATTACTTAATTTGTAAAAAAATAACTGCATAAAACCTACTAAAAACGAGATCAAAGAGCACATAAAATAATTTATTACAGAAAAGCTTTCTGGAATAAAAATGTCTTGAGTGTCTTAAAAAGATGCTACTGAGGGGCTACTCCTGATCACATAAGGCAATGAGTTGAGGAGCAGCAGCAGCAGCAAAAGATCGATCTCCTAAGGTTAAGTCTTGAATTTCACAGGGTTTCGTAGCAGTCCATCACAATCAGAGCATAGCTTGTATTTACATGCTACTTTAAGATTACAGTCGAACCTCAATTATCCAGATTTTTCGATTATCCAGACTTGCTTAGCTGGTCCCAGTTTTTCGTGAATATTAATTAGCCATATTTAAGATCCACAGCAAAACTTTTTCCTGTCAAATTAAGTAATGAAACTCTGGTTCAAACTGAATTTGTTTCGCCTCAAAACACAAAATCTGCACACGTTTTGAGCTCACTCGTGCCGTACTACTGCAGTGCATTTTACTGAACTCTGATTTGCTCAGGTATTCTTTGTTTCTAAGTGAAATGTCACGCTCCACCTGTTCAGTCATTCAGTTTTATTTTAGGCTCATTAATATTCATATTTTTGATTATCCGGACTCTCGATTATCCGGACTGTTCAGCTCAGTCCCCACGAGTCCGGATAATCAAGCTTTGACTGTAATAAGTTCCTGGAGATAATATGGCGCTAAGACATTGATCGCCTTATAAGTTAACAGTAATATCCTAAAATTCAATTTGGACTTTTTTGACCGGCAGCCATTGCAGATTATACAGCAACGGTCTTACATGGCAGTATTTAGATTCCTGGAAAATCAACCTAGCGGCAGCATTTTGGACCCTCTGCAGCTTATTAAGCTGGTAAGCTGGCAGGCCATAGAGCAGGCGGTTATTATAATAGTCAACGTGACTTGAGACAAATGCATGAATGAGTGTCTCAGTGGACCACCCAGAAAGATATTTCCTAATTCTTCTTATATTATACAAGTAATAAAAAGCATTGGAACCAATGTTATTTGCATGAGAATTCATAAGCACCTATTATTTTGTTCCCAAAACGCTGCTCATCCTTGTCAAACAACAAATCATTTAATGCACCCTGAACAACCTCTCCAGGGACAGAAACAATGATTTCAAGTTGCCAAAAAAAAACCTGCACTTACAAAAAACAACCTCACCTTCAAAAAAGAAAACCGCTCAGCACACTCTGAAACGTCTAACCGCCAACTAATTTTGATTTTTTCGCTAGTACCATTGCATTGCCCTGAAAAAGAAACAGACAGGCTTGGGATTCTTGGACAATAATAACTTCTGAACATATTTAGATTTTTCAGACATCCTCCCCGCTTGAAAATTCCAAAAATCATCTGTAAGGGAAACACATAAATAATATTATTACTGTTATTTTCCAGAACCACAAATAATTTTTGTTTTTATCATCTTTAGGCTTTTACAGTACGTGCGTTTAAGAATGCATCAAGCAACTGAAAAGTCTACCACAAGTGAGAAAAGGCAGAAAAGGGAGAAAAATCATAAAATAATATATTTTCATGGTGAAAGTCCGAGTTGCAGGCAATGGTGTTTAAACTTTGTTTTCTTATGTTTACAGTGCATTTCATTTTTCACATGAATAATTACAGTTGTTCAATGAACATTAGAACTCTAAAATGTTCAGTAACCTGTCTTTAGATAAAGAGTTGTTATCTTACTGTTGTTATTATTCTTGATGTTCTCCATTAAGCAATATAAAATCAGAACAACACTGAACAGGATACGTTTGTACAGCTTTCGCTTGCTTGGCTTATTTGCTATGAACAGCAAAGTCAATTCAAATCCATCACTGTTTTATCAATCTCGAAAAGTAAGCATTACATGCACGCTCAAAAAACACTGTATTCAATAAATCAAGCCTGAGCTTGATTAATTATTTGCACATATTAATTATAATATATTTTGCGCCTCTCAAGCAATTTAAGGATAGTTTTAAAAACCTCAGATCAGGTATAGCTTTTAATATCCCACGTCAAATAGAATAAAATATTAAAAAAACCCAGTAAGCTCAACACAATTTCACACTTAACGTAAGCTTATCATATTTTGCAAACCTTCTATCGCAACACTGTAGCCCTTGTTCATCGTTTTCGAAAACTTTCCATAAGTGCGATTCTGAAAGTAGAAAATGATAAGTGAAAGCCTTCGAATGTGCTTATTTTCAAATTAGAAATAATAATAACAAGCATAGGCGAAACACAGCTGATGTAAATTCAAAAATTAAAGGATGCATGATATAAGCATAAAACAAGATTTCATTGCAAACCCCAACAAAACAATATTATCAACCAAGCCAATACTAGCTAACCTTATCGAAATGAAGAGTCTTTTTGCCAGGTTCCGGGAGGCCACTAACTGAAAACACAAAAAATATCACCAACGAAATAAAAAAATTAAAACTCCGTTTACTCGCCGCCATCTTGAATCGAACGAGGCTCCTACAACACGCATGATCAGTAAGACTTGGTGACGTTTACAAAATGCCGCTTTCATACCAACCGGGGTAGGAAGGGGCAGCCAGTGGACAAGGCCAACGTCGGGAATGTGGCATATACTCTTCCCATGGATTATGTGCCGGGAATGTTCCCCCAACTTGTTTAGGCCTTGCTCCTGTTAAGGAGTAATAAGCTTTCATCTGGCGTATTTTACCATCTTAACAGTCACCTTTTCCAACAGAGGCGAGGTAACGAATTACACAGGCAGAACATGTGAACCAAAATGAATGACTTGAGTAATTCGGAATTGTTATGCAACTGATCGGTCAGTGTTGTTTTGAAAAACGTTTTCTTTTGTCATACAATTACTTACTCTGTGATCAGACTTTCATCCTACTAAATGCAGACCTGTTACTTTCATGTAACCTTCGCCAGAAATGCACATAAAATGCAAACGCAAACACAAATTTCGTTAGTGATAGAGTTTTTAAAATAGACGTTGGTGGTAGCCCAATATATTAGTTTACTTGGATTGGCTTTCTGACTCAAACTCTCTTCACACTTGCTGTTTTTAAAATTTGTTTTGAATGTTATGACAGACAGTAATGCACATGTCATCGGCTTCCCCGTGGCTAACCAGGGAGATTTTCATTGTAACAGTTTCAGTCCAGCAAACTTGAGGAATTTCTTGGAGGGGGAGAGTCAGGGAATCTTGCAAGACAAAGTCCCCTGGGTGAGGTGTCTCTCAGCAGAAAATCCCCCTGACATCCTTTACAAATTTGTGAACTCCCCCACCCCTAATCTTGGATTGCAAAACAGTGTGGAGATTTTCCCCAACCCTCAGGCAAAGAATTCCATCAATCTCCTTGTATTCCCCTGCATATGTCCCTGGTTGGTCAGGGTACATTGTAGATCCCACAGGGAAGCCATTGACATGCATAATACATGTATGTTTTACATCCAGAGGGTACTTTCCGTGGGAATCTTTTAAAGAGTTCAACAACAAAAGGTCTAGAAAACTAAGGGGATGGACCTGTCAAAATTTCTTGGTGTTATCATCATCATTACTATTATTATGAGGATTTTTTATCACACCATTAGTTGTATTGGTGGTCACGTATTCCTAGATCATCAGGCTGTTTCCCATAGCCTTAGATGTCTAAGGTCCTTCTTAAGATTCTTGCTGTGCCCAACAAGCAGGCTTTCTGGAGTAGGTTTAAGATTCCAGGTGTTCTTATCTTAGCAATCCACATCATTAAGTTTTAAGTCACTGCCCCAACTACAACTGGGATAACAGTTATTACTATTACATTGTATTATTATTATTATTATTATTATTATTATTATTATTATTATTATTATTATTATTAATTTTTTTTTTCTTTTATGGCAAGACACATCATATATCAGATTTCTTTTTGTCTTCATGAAGCTGACCTGCAGAACACACCATGTTCATGTGTAGATGGAGGCAGGAGTGGCAGCCCTTTATTGTTTCCCATGTGTCATGTCCATATGCTACAGCTGCAAAATCAAGGTGTGTACGTCTTGTCTTCATCCTGTCCTGTTATCACATGTTGTAAGCAAGTGCTCAAGTAAAACTAACAAGATCCTATAACCTTGGGTTGTATACTGTAGTTTCATCTGGAATGGCAAGGATGAAGTGAGAGTGTTACTTTTACGAAATTCACATCTTCCCTATCCAAGCCAATATCTTAAAATAATTTATAAACAAGTAGTCTGTATGAGAAGAAGAATGCTGTTTACTATTTTCAAATATCCCTTTTTGTTCTAGAGATATTCAAGTTTTTAAAATATACAAATAAGCCAAGTGATGACATCATATACTCTACTGAATTTTGATCAAAATTAATATGATGAAAAAAGCAATCTCAGCCAATTTGTATCAGAAATGCTTGATTCTTTGCATTAATGTCCTTCTCAATTTGAGCTTACCAGTATTGTTACCATGGCAACATACTGGGTTCCAGACCTCCCTTATTATTAATAGCTTTGCTGGCCACCTTTAGAATTCTATTTTTGCCAATGGTGCCTCATCTTCATGATCCAGCAAGCATGTAAATATCACTAAAATTTTGAAATCAGGTCAAATCTGGAAAAGGGTGAGTTGCCATGGGAACCGAATTTTTAAAGCCGTAGGTGTGTTGCATTTAGAACTATCAGTCTACCAAGTTTCAATGGTCTCTGCTGCAAATTAACCGAGATAGCTCTATTTGTATACTTGATGTTATATTGGGTTGATATTATGATGTCATCAGTCATCTCATTTGCATATTTTGCACATTTTTCAAACTTAAATATCTCTGCGACCCAATGCAGATATTTACAAAAGGAAAACGCCATTTTTAATCTTTCTTGGAATTCTATGTGATAAGGGGTAAAAATTTGATCACAGTAGCACTCTAAGCATTCTGCATTAATCAATGATATTGAACAAGGTGGTTTTGGATGTAGAGTGTCAGAGAATTTTGTGCTTAAACGAAGAAGTATGTTGTAGACTATATGTTAGTCCTCAGAAAATTGTGCTGGGAATATTACTTAGGCAATGTGGGTGGTAAGTTTATTCTGAAATGTTGGTTCGATACTCGTAAATTACCCCTGTTTCTCCCGGTGTTTTATAAGGAATGTCTTGATGCATAGTCCTGTCTTGCTGAAAAAGATGATTTGAGTTATGGTGATATAATGAATGGAGTTATTTGGAATAATAAAAATATACTTAGTCAAGGAAAATCTATATTCCAACCTTTCTTTCATAAATGTGGATATAATAATTAAAGTGGGAGACCTGATTTCTAATGATCGTGTGTTTCTTAAAGGTGAGAAAGTTTTGAAAGCTCAATTATCTTTGAGTCAGCTTTTTGTTTTGATTGGTTTAGTTAATGCTTTATACCTAGTCAGTGGCATTCTGTTATAAAAGAAAATTGGTTTATTCTGCCACCTTCATTCAATGAAAAATCTTACTATTTGTCAATTGAAGATGATGTGGAAGGTAAATACCCTGGAAGCCTCTTGGGGGAATGGACAAAAATATACACTGCCTTTCAATGCCACTTTAGATACTGAATTAAGAGCATTTCAAACGGATTTGTATGCATGTTTACAAAGACTTGCTGCTGTGCAAATCTTTTTCTGACATCAAGTAAGGAGGTTGTAGATCAAGGGATTTACTGACAGCCATCAAAATCATGTTACTCTCACTGCTTTTGATTGCTCAACATTTAAGGATCTAGTTGTCATTATACTTTCCCAGCAGTTCAAGAAAGCAGACTCTGTATGAGGTCCTTGATGTACCAGAAACAGCAACTGGAGGTGATATAAGGGATGCTTTCATAAAAAAATCTAAAGAGGTTTGTTTGATGCATGATATCCATGTGAAGTCCTGTTCAGAGTTTAATCTAGTAGGTGCTTGTGTCATTTTTCAAACATAATAACTGTAATTGAAGGGCTTAGTGGAAGAAGGGCATAAGTGACGATTTTGGTCATTTTGCTGATTTCATCCAAATGAGCTGAATTTTTGCATGTGGCCTTTGGTACATTAGAAAAACATTGCCCTATATTTTTTTTCGCTTTTTTTGTGCTCAGTTTTCGAGAAAACTCGGGCCAAAATACGCATTCAACGCGTCACTTAGCACAGTTTTTCCTCCTTGGATTACTGAAACTGGACATGAAATGATTGGCAGGGACTTATTGTTTGATAGTGTGACGCAGACTATAAGTTTGGCTGTTAAAACATCGTTTCACTGATACGAAACTTATGCTATTGAGGTCAGCTCGATCGGTACTGAGTTCCATTTAATCGCATCACGCCTGAGTGTTTGCCTGCTCGCCTGGTGGTAGAAAAGACATCATGAAGTCTTGATACCCGCAAGCCACTAGCTTCTCTGAAAGAATCCAAAGACGTTTTCTCTGTGCTTTCCAAATCATGAAATCCCTCTGGTTTGGAGTACAGGTTACGGGGCCAGGCAATAAAAAGTCTGAAAGCAACTCTCGTCTTAAAAGTGGCGCTCCGTTGCTAGTCTTGGACCGTCTGTCAAAGGTTACCGTGCTAAAAGTTCAGAAAAACAAGAGATGTTTTGGACTTTAGGCTGAAAATCTCCGATGTTTGGAGAGAGTTGTCCACGTTTGGAGGCCATAGTTTTCTCCCACAATTCATTGCAGCCACAGAGGGCACTATCATAGTGAAAAGTTCCCATGGGTGACGTGACGGGATTAAATCCCCTCGGACTACGCGTACGGTAGATTATTTTCACTTCGGAAACATTACGGAGAAATCATTTAAGACAGGGAAACCGGCAAGATGAATAACTAGTCCGTCCGTTTTCGATGAGTATCCTGAATTTAATACAAGGAAAAGTTGATGTGTGTGGCAAATATTCAAAGCGAAAATGCATTTGTTATTGTGTGGTGTTTTGTAAACTGGTTAAAACATGCTGGCGAATATCAACACATAAATCACTTTGCCGTGATGAGCTTGGTTATTTCGCTTCCATGAAGGCTTGTAAACATCAGCAAAAAGCATTTTCATGCGAGGTAAATGTCAGCAAGAAGTATTTTCACGCGAGATAAACAGCAAAATGTATTTCAAGTTGTGTGACGCATGACAGGATATTAACGATTCAATTTCAGAACATGCAAATAACGCCGTTAAGTCTAACTTAATTAACGTTAGCGCTAACCCCTTGAATGCTGTTTTCAAGTCAGACAAACTCTTTGCGCGCTGACGTAAGGTTAACCAAGGCTTCTGTGTGCAGTCAACCAAGAATGTTGTAGACTGCTTCTGAGCCAAGCAAGCTTGTTGGGCGCTACGATTAAGCAAAACACGGGTAGTAACACCTGTAGTAAGTGCTACATTCAAGAAAAAAAGTAGACCCGGCATATTTCCAAGTCAGCTGGGCATATTGTGTGCTGTTTATGAGTCAAAAAGTCAGATAGCACATCATGTATTATTGAGCAGAGACGTTCCGTTGTCTCAAGTCAGTTATGAGCATTTGGCACTTAGTTTTCATAAGAAGGGCTTGGTGGAAGACTGTTCTAAGTGACGCATTGAATGCGTATTTTGGTCCATGTTTTCTCGAAAACTGAGTGCAAAAAAGCAAAAAAAGATATAGGGCAATGTTTTTCTAAATTAAATGTACCAAAGGCCACATGCAAAAATTCAGCTCATTTGGATGAAATCAGCAAAATGACCAAAATCGTCACTTATGCCCTTCTTCCACTGAGCCCTTCAATAATATTGTCAGCTAGTGGTATTTTTAAAAGGTATACTTAATCACCATTTTTAATCCTGCTTGTACAGTGTATATGTTTCATGGGAAAATAATGCAGCCAGTGTTGATTAGAGTATTTTGTGTTGTACTGTGCAGTCACATCCTGACATGGATCCACTCAAGCCAGAACTCCATGACACATTTGTACAGGTAAACATTGTTTCTCTATATTATATGTACTACAAGGCTAAAACATTTAAAAGATTTTGGTATCTCAGTGCAAGGAAGGCCTAATCTATTAACCCAGCACTTGTATAATTTTGTATAATTATATGAACATAAAGTGAAAAGCTGACGATATGAGAATAAGCAGAGATCTTTCCCTTTCAAGATGTTGATGTAGTATCCACACCAGAAGAGCCAAGGATGCAAACTTCAAAGTAAAGTTAAGTTTTCTCTCAAGTGCTACATGTTGATTTCTGTAGTTTTCCAGCATGCACGGTTCTTGTTAAGAGCTGGTAACTGATTAATTTTCCGGCTTTTCAAGCACATTAATTTTTTCTGGCTATATACTGGTATGTTGGTGGAAGTCAGGTAATGATTAACTAGTGTGATGTGTACGAGACTTTGTTATTTCGTTACCTGGTATTGTTGTCTTTATCCTCCTATTCAAAATCTTAACAACAATCCTGAGCACATGCCGCAAAAAAGAACTGGTCTTGCATGGTCAGTATAGTGTAAAAAGTAGCATGAATATCATTTTATACACTATATTTTGAGTTAGTTATAACTTGCCATCTTTCTCCACACAGATCAACGAGGCTTACAACATATTAAGCAATGCCAGTAGTCGTCGTGAATATGATCTTACACTTGGTAAGGCAGGCAGCTCCTCTTCATCAAGGGCAAATCCATTTGGTTCAGTACCAAGTCACAGGTATCTCTCTCATTTGTACTTTGGTCAGAAAAAATCTTGTAACATTAGCAGTGACACTGGTTCAGAAACAATAATTGAAGGGTGTTCCGCAAAAGGGGCATAATCGCTTTTTTGCCTTAAAATCCAAATCTCTCTAAACTCACTCTACTTTGGCATACAGACTGGTTATGATGTCATAAATGAAGTTCTGTACTTATTTTGAGATTAAAAAGCTAGGATCTGAAGGATTAACTTATGACTTTTCCCCAAAACTCAAGAAACAGAAACAAAAGGATCTGATGCATGATTGATTTCTTTTGTTTGAGTTGGTCCAGTTGTAGGCAAAAGTCATAAGCTAATTCTACGGATCCTAGCTTTTTAATCGCAAAATAAGTACAGAACTTCATTTCTGACCTTGTAACCAGTCTGTATGCCAAAGTAGAGTGAGTTTAAAAAGAATTGGATTTGGGGCAAAAAAGCGATATACGCCCCTTTTGCGGAACACCCTTCAATTATTGTTATTGATGATTTCAGTAAATAACATTAATAATGCATTAAATTGTTTTGTGATTAGGCAACCATACAACAGTTATTATTATGAGAAGGCCACAAGTTCATCAAACTACAGGTATTTACTGAATGTTTAAATTATTGTTACTGGCATGGTATTGTTAATTTTGTTTGCTAGAAGTGGCCTCTGCATGCAAGCTAGGCCAGATTACTTTTTTGTTGTTTTTGTTTTTTTATTGATTTCACAAAACAACATTTTACCACAATCACTAGTAATCTCGCAATCTGAATGGCTAATTTGCCGTTGTTGATAAGAGTCTAGACAACGCTGCTTGCGTCAACGTGTCACTTTTTTCAGCTTGCGCTCTGAAATAAACATTTTCTTTGACGTTGATATTGTGGTAAAAAACAAATTGAAAGTGGTTTAGCGTTGTCTGGTCAAAATTTGTTGTGGACTGACTCGGCTGTGCCTCGTGAGTCCACAGCATTTTGACCACTGTGATGACAAATATCATTGTCGATAAGAGTACAGACAACGCTAAACCACGTTCGATTTGTTAAATATAATATGACACTTCTCATAATTACAGACAACTACTAACAGTTATACATGTATAGTAACAGTTAAACATAGTAAAGCATAAAGTAGGGTTAAATGCATGACAAGCCAGATAATTACTTGAATCATGTTTTACATTTGTACAGCGGTCATATAATGACAATTCCATTATTTTCTTTTAAAATGTCAGACAATCAAGAACCTATGACTTTACCAAACCAGTTGCTCAGAAAAAAAAGCACAACAGAATGGTGATAATAGGATCCCTTGTCTTCATGGTCACTGGAGCTGCACTTAGTTACTTGCTTATACGGTTTGTTACAAAAGTTTCTAACCGTCAAGAATTGTATATGATCATCATAGTTATGAGCACTACTAAAGCAGTAGTTCCCAGTTGGCTTGTTAGCTCAGTAGGTAGACCGCTGCACCATGGTATTGCAGAGGTCATGGGTTTGAATCCCATACAAGCCTGAATTTATTTCAGGATTTCTTTTTGTGACTGCTGTAGTAGCATTCATAACTGCGACAATAATTCACATCTTCGTTCTGTAATCCACCCTTCATAATTATGATCTTCATATATTGACATCCATTTACTAGTTTCATACTGTGTTGCCTTAAAAATAATAACCTTCGCTTTCTGGAAGGCAAAAATTGGTTTACTTTTAATAGCTTGTCAGATGTTCAGTTTATCAGTGAGAAGGTGGCTGATTAGATTTACCATGGTCTCTTAGGCCCCATCCAGATGCCGTAATTTTTATGAGCCAAACCTAATACATTCAATTAAGTACATGAAAAGTTTGGCGTCTGAATCAATTAAGAATGGCTATTTTAATTTTGAACTGCTCGGGCATTCTTTTTGCCTGGATGAGGTGGAAATCGGCTTTGATTCAGATGCCAAACTTTTCATGTGCCAAACCTAATGCATAAATTATTATATTAAAGCAATTTTACTCAGAACTGGAACTGGAACTGGAACTGTGTTAGGAACACCTGTGGAATGGCAAATTAAGTTCAATGTCTGAATCAATGGGCGTAATTTTGTTAATTTGGGTCGGCCAAATTCAAATTAAATAAGTTTGGCTCATGAAAATTACGGCGTCTGAATTGGGCGTAAAGGTGAGGATCCAGAAGATGGCCTTCCTAGGAACCCGCAATGGTTGCTGTCATTAAGCATAGCTAGCATCTTAGAAAATTTGAGAGGTCAACCCCACAATTGGGCGCAATAGATTAGCATCCAAAGTAAAGTAGCTTGTGAGTAGCTTTTTGTCCCAGATTTATTGCATTGCCAGTGTATGTTTCAGCAATGTTGGGACAGTCTCAGTGAGCTCTGTCACCAACAATGTTGGCAGTATTGTTGAAAGCATTTGCAAAGATTTGTTGTTGAAGACTGCATGTTTTCCACCCCTGGTAGATGTACATGCCCTGTATGGAATTAACTTACACTGTACACCCATAGTTATTTGAATAGGAGGCTGAGTCCAATTTCACTGTCAGAGGAATTTTTTGGGATTTAATTATTTGAAATCGTAATTGGACAAGCATGTAGTCCCCTTTCTTATTAATTATACAGCTACTGGGTCCAGGCAAGGTATGTTCAAGGACAAGCACTGTCCAACTACCGGTAATCATAAATCATAGGTCAATATTATACATTATTACATGACTGCCTCTTTCAGTGGTCAAGATGAATCAATTCTCCTGCTGTGATTGGCTACCCATGAGGTCAAGATGGAACCATCTTGTCTGCTCGGTATAGCCCGTTTGTCCCACGTTTTACCGTCTTTTAATAGTGTCCTTTGAGTCATATAATAAATCCTTAATTGACCAAGCTTGTTCGGTCAAGATGGTGGGATATTGGCCTCGTTCTTTTTTTGCATGTTTATGGGCCTCGACTTCATCTTGGTCTATAAACACGCAAAAAAAGAACTTGGCCAATATCCCGCCATCTCGACTGAACAAGCTTGGTCAATAACCCATATGTGCTGTGCAAAAGAAATGAGAGTGAATTTCAAGAAGGTATGTCAATTATTGTTCTTGCGAATTCTCAAGTGAAATTTCGTATTGCACAGTGTGAAATTTTGCAGATATGGTCTGCTGTGTAATTACTTTAGAAGAATTGCCTGATCTATTTTTTATTACTCTGCAGGTCAAGACACAATCTGTACAAAACAAGAGCTGAAGAAAAATCTAGAATAGCACAACAGCTGCATGCTGAGGCTAAAGAAAGAGGAAGGTTGGTGCAGAACACCTGATATTTCATTGGTGAATTATACATTGTACGTACAGTAATCCTTTTAGTTTTGTTGGTTCTCTACTCTGCTCCGAGAGGTTTTTCTCCGGGTACTCTGGTTTTCCCCTCTCCCCAAAAACCAACATTTGATTTCATTTGATTTATTTAACTTTGATTTGATTTAGTCTCCCCAATATTAGTAGAGCATCTGTGCTCGGCTAAATACATTATTTTGAGACTTAAATAAAGTGATTATTATTATTATTATTATCATTATTATTATTATTATTATTAATTGATTTAAGTCAACAATGTTGATATGTGACCTCTTACGTGAAAATGTAAACAAACGGGTTCTGTGCACGGATGAAATGCACGGCTACTGCACGGGTAAGAAACGCATCAACAACCCGTTTGAAACGTATGAAACTGAACTGTGAACGGCTCACTGAAAATTTCGAACGAGTTGCTGTGAACGCTAAACGGCTGATTAAAAATTTGGTACAGATGGTCATAAATGACTGAACGCCTGGTTGAAAATTTCTAACGTGTAGCTATGAACGCCCAGACAGCTCGTTGAAAATATTAACGGGTGATCATTAACGAGTGAGCAGCTCACATAAACATTGCGAATTTAGATGACCATAAACGGACGACTTTGAACGAATAGCCGAGAACCGGTGACCGAATGACCCAATACAAGGGAAGGAGAATGGTAAATACAAATATTTATATCCGAGACTTTGCAAGACAGCGAGACTAATATATTGTGGGCCCAAGACTTTCCTAGCCTTGCAAAGGAAATCGACACTCCAAGACGACATTATGTAAAGATTCGAGACTCCAAGACCCTTGAAATTTGACAAAAATTCAGCAAGACACGTAGTTAGTCGAAGAACCATTCGCCACCCCAAATACAAAAACTAGTTTTTGACGAATGTCGGTGAACGGCTTAACAACAAAGAAAAGTTTGAACTCGTAACCACAGCTGTGCAAAACGCCAAGCGAACTGATCACCTCTCAACATCCCAAAATAATTGAAGGCCCGGGGGCATAAACTGCCTATGTGTAATTTTCGGCCATTTTTTTAGTTCGCTTGAATTTGTCCAAATTTTTGCATGTGAACTGCATATTGATTCAAAAACATTGTCCCATATTTTTTTCACCGATTTCTTTTTCATTTTCGAGAAATAACGTATGCAAAAAAACACTTAAAACTATACATAGGCAGTTTATGCCCCCAGCCCTTCATATGGTGGAGTATGCTAATTAACAATGCCCAAGGGTATTCTTTGAGTGAAAGACTAAGCGCCAAATGCTTGTAACCGATTTAAGAGAACACAGAACGTTTCTGTTCAGTTAGACGTAATGCGCAATGTGTCGTTTTTGCTTAATCATAACACTCGACAAGCTCGCTTGGCACGAAAACAGTGCACAATATTCGTGGTTGACTTAAAAAAAACAGCACACAGTAGCCTTGGTTAATCTCAGGTCAGCGCGCAAAGATTTTGTCCGACCTGAAAACAGCACTCACTCCGAAGAGATTCAGGGTTATTGTTGGGTTTAGGTTGGGCTTAACATTAGGGTTAAAGCGTCGGCTAGGGCTAGGGATAGGGTTAGGGACATGGTTAGGGTTAGTGTTGATGTTAACGTCAACGCTAGCGTTAAAGCGCGGTTGTTTGAGTCCGAACCAGCTTGACTGAAGGGTTCGTCGGAGTTGAAAATAGCGCCTAGTTGCCTTGGTTGACTCTAAGTTCTTTTGGAAAGGCTTTGGCCGATATAGCACAGCGCTAAAGTTGGTTGTTTGTCTTAAATACAACGTACATCTTAAATCCAGCGTACAAAAACCTCGGTTGATTCTAAATCAGTGCACAAAAAGCTTGCCGATGGCTGAAAAATCACAAAATATTAAAGACGGCTGTTTTGATTTGAAGAAACTTTTTGCCAAGACGACTCCTATTGGTGACCTACAGATGATCAGATGTTTTAGGGCAAAAATTAAGAGTCCTAAGAGTACACTGTTTTCCGTCATGTTTTGTTTACTCAGAACGTTGTGTTGCATAGTAAATTAAGACTTGCGCGTGGTTTCGTCAGTTGAAACGTTTTCTCCGGACTTTTCATGACGTCTTTCGATCACCAGGCGGGAAGGCAAACCGATAATGCAGTTAGTAAGTAGTGATCCGCAGCTCCAGCACTCACGTAAGTTTCGTATCCGATGAGCTTAATCGATGTTTTAACTGCCAAATTTATCCTTTCTACCCGTCAATCATTTCACATCCAGTTTTAGTTGTACTCTTCACAAATGTTCACATAATTCACATATGAATATTAATACGGTACACATACAAATGAGCTTAACTTCAATTGAAGGGCTGGGGGCATAAACTGCCTATGACTTTTGTGTAATTTTCGGCCGTTTTTTTTAGTTCGCTTGGATTTGTCCAAATTTTTGCATGTGAACTGCATTTTGATTCAAAAACATTGTTCCGTATTTTTTTCACCGATTTCTTTTTCGTTTTCGAGAAATAACGTATGCAAAAAAAAAACACCTAAAACTACACATAGGCAGTTTATGCCCCCAGCCCTTCAATTGTGAATGGTTTTAATAGCAAGCCAATAGGCAACCCACCATTACACATGGAAAGTGGCCAAATGGTAAACAAAACAAACATTCTGAACTAGGCCCAGACTAAAGCGACCTAAAACAAACGATTAAATTCAGCTTGAACTTTGCAAATGCAAACGAAACCACAAAGGTCAGTTTGCTACTATTTTAATCACTCACTACCAAACAATTTGCATACGAGTTCTGAACATGTGACAGGTGACGCAACAACAGCCAATCATACCTTACCTGGACAGAAGGACGTGTTGTCGTAGCAACTGCACTAACTTGCGTGTCAAGTTCTTTTGAGACCTTCAAAATGGCGGAATGCGATCAAACTGACTTGCTTGAGAGTGAGAAAATTGTAGCTAAAGTGAAGACGTTTCTAAAAGATGGATGCGGGTGTTCTCAAAGTAGAAATGGTGACCAGTGTTCTAAGCAATTTCGGAGGAAGCCGTGCTGTCTAATTTAAATAATTGCCTGGAACTTCCCCATGGAGAACTCGACCTTGTCATTCTGGCGAACATACAAACGTTCACAAGCATCGATTTTATTGGCGAAAGAAGACTTCCACACAACACATTGCCGCAAGCCATGACGGAGGACGTCAAGAATTTCTTGAGCAATTTTGTTGAAGAAAACGCTGTCTTACTTCCTGGCAGAATCCCAGGATTTAAAAACAATGACATTAGTCTGCTATCGTCGTCTGATACAAAAATGAGGGTGTGGCGTGTGTTGAAAAGAGCATGCGAAGGGGCAGACAAGCAAGCTGTTTCCTATACAACTTTTATAAAATTATGGGATCAGTTTTACCCAAATGTTGTTGTTGCCAAGCCCATGACCGATCTGTGTCTAACATGCCAACAGAACACGTCGAAACTCCTATGATCTGCGAACCTTCCAGACACTGAAAAGGCTGAGTCTGTCCTGTCTCAACAAGAACATTTAAACTGTGCACAAACACAGAGAGATGTCTACAGGAACGCTTGTGAAGAGTCTAAAAGCAACTTTCAAAGATTTGAGGACATGATCTACTTGGATAAACAGCACGATGCATGTTCTCTTGATACAACCATACATTATTCGTTTGACTTTGCCCAGCAAGTTCACATTCCTAGTAACCCGATGCAGCCTGGACCAATATACTTTAAAACACCACGCAAATGTGGAATCTTCGGCTTCATGTGCGAACTGATCCCCAGACAAGTGAACTATTTAATCAACGAGGCAAGCAAAGTTGGTAAAGTGGCCAACACTACAATAAGTATTGTCCATCACTATTTGGAGAACCATGGACTGGGAGAGACTCGTGTCCATCTTCATGCCGATAACTGCTCGGACAGAACAAGAACAACTTCTTTCTTTGGTACCTGGCCTGAAGGACTATTGTTCAGCTTCAACTCAATCAGTTACTCTTTTTTAATTGCCAGCCACACAAAGTTTGGCCCGGACTGCTGCTTTGGAATGATCAAGAGACTGTATAAAGTTACTTACATTTCTTCTCTGTATGAATTTGCCCAGATGGTAGAGTCACCCAGCGCTGTTGGAGTGAACAGAGCCCAGCTTGTTGGGACACATGATGGTAAAGTTATCATGCTGGTGTATAATTGGTCAGAGTTCCTGGAACAGTATTTTATCAAGCTTCCCAACATAAAAAAGTTCGAACCTGAGAGAAAAAAGACGAACCTGGTAAACTTTATTTCAAACAGTACAGCACATCTCCTGAACAATCTATGCTGCTTCTTAAGAACCCGGCAATCCTGCTGCCTCACATGCTTCCACCAAGGTCAACCCTGAAGGATTATCTCAAGAGTGGAAGCAGCATCTGCATCGCATGATCCGCCAATTCTGCAAGCCCCGAATGGAAGATCTGGTCGCTCCAGCGCCGTGAAAATCCTGGAGGTCGAGCATTCAACGTTGGACACACACACACACAAAAAAACGGCTCCTTTAGGAGCCACCATTTCCAATAAAAGCTATGACCAATACTGAATAACAAAATAAGCTTACCCAATTCCCATATTGCCCCATTTATTTACATTATTTATTTACAAGCTTCGATCACGCGTATATTGACTCAAAAACAAAAAAAAAAAAAGAAAAAGAAAAAAATCATAAGCGTACCGAGGGGTAGGCGAATGGACACAAAGGTCCAGCGAGCCGACCTCAAACCACTTGTTATCGTTTTGCCACTTTTTTTCTCGTTTCAATATTTTCAAATCAGCACTACCAGATAAATAGAAAACGAACGACTGTGACAGAAAAAAATTGTCAGAAAGCGTGCACTAAAAGTTGTATTTCTATTACCGCGGCCTCTACAAGTGAAAGAACAGCAATAATATTTGAAATTAAAAGATTAAACATGAAAGGAAAGCAGAAGAAATACTGTTCTGAAGTTCCCATGCATTACTTGACAATAAAAACTAATGACACCAGCAAACCCCAAGGGATACTCGAACTAAATGTCCCCGAGTCCCAACACAGTTGATAAAACCAAATTCACGTGTAACAAACTTTCTCAAAGTCCGTTTTATGTGGTATCACACTTTTGCTTACAACTCTGTAATCGCTAGTTAGCTTGGGGTGAGCAGAAGTCAGCAAGTGCGAAGCTTGAGCGAGCGTAAAGAAAGAAGGACTGCATTCTTTTTTTTTTGCCTTTTTTTCTCTTTGCGATGCGTTCATATTTCCCGTTGCACAGACAACAGAAAATTCCGACTGGTTAATCAGACAATGCACACTGTCAGATGAATTTGATTATTATAAGTCGTTGACAACCTGTTGGCAGAAAACAAAACAGAGTAGACAGCAATGGCACACAGAAAAAAAAATTTCATGTTCTGTGAACATTTTCGTCAAAGCGGAATGCATAGAGACCAAAATTACTGCAAGAATACAAATAGAACGCAACACAAATATTTCGATAATTGACTGCGTTGACAGGAAATGACAACATGATCTGCCTCTTTGTAGTCGGAGAGAGAGAAACAACATTTTCATTACTGTCTGTAATTATAAAGATCTGAATGAACAGGACAAAGTTGAGAAAGCAACAAGTGAAAGCGTGTTTCATGATGTTCGCTACATCCAAGCAAATATTTGGTTGAATTATGCTGGTTTCAACAAGTTTTCTTTGAAAGTTGAGATTTGCTCGCTGTAACGTGATTCTACTGATTTTTCTACTCAGTGGTTCAAATAATGACCTCAACAGACGTTGATTTTAACTTGCTGTTACTACCATTGTATACATTTGAATCGACTTTTCAGCCTTATTTATTCATACCAATCATCTAGCTACTCGATCAGTTGTTTTCTTTTTTTTTATGTACAGTGGTATCCCACACATCTAGCTATCTATTTTTCTACTGTCAGCGGTTACGCCAATTATGGCTAATTCCCCAGCCCGTGCTCTGAAAGGACATATCCCTACCCCTGTTATGAACTATCTTGCGGGTTAGACAGTTCACATTATTATAATTACAGTAACAACTATGCTACCAAAGTACCAAAATCAGGTTTGAACAAGTAAATACTTTAATAAATTAACAGCAAGAGATATGAAATTATTTTAACAGAGTAACTTTTCCTCGACCCTTAAAGTTTATAGGAAATGAATTACAATGAACGTGCTTGAGAAAATTCGTCTGCCAAAGATTTGCGGGTAGCATGACACTTTGAATTTATCTTGCTTTTTATGAGCCTCCAAGCCTTATCCTTTTCCTCGCTGGATCTACATTGTAACTGGAAACTTAGTGAATATTAATACTTTCAATGATTTTAATTTGTTGCTGTCTAGGGTCTTTTTGTCGTAGGTACCATCGGTATTGCTAGTGGCTAGTTCCTCCTTAGAGAAAAATATGGCAGTAGCTTCACTGCACACAGGTGGCGCTCAATTTCCTTTCTGAGGATCTTCTGGACTGTCTTCACTTTTGTTGGTGTAATGCATGTTCCAACAAGCTCCTCGCCGACTTCCTGTTGAGTATTTGCTGCTGTTGTGGTAGGTCCCCGACTGGACTGGTTTCAGCTGATTGGTCCTCCTCTTGAAGTCTGCTCAGGGTATCCAAGTTAATGGTGAGAAGGTCTTGGTTGTCTCCCGAGGGTTTGATTTAGTTGATCACCAGGGTCTCTTGATACTTGGGGACTTTACTGTGGCATCAAACTGGTTTACTGCCTGTCCCTCCAACACATCGAGTCGCACCTCAAGGTTCGAAACTGCAGAGGCCACGTCCTGGATTTCTGATATTGAGGCCTGTATCTTCTCCAGCACCTTGTCTTCGATTCCTGATATGGAGGCCTGTATTTTCTCCAGCATCTGTGAGAGGAAACGAAACTCTAAAGACACTAAAGAGTGCTCGATGTTTTGTTTTTGTTCTCTCTGGCTTTTGCGCGGCACAAAAACAACCAGTGACATAAAGTCTGACAAATGAAACAATGAATTCAATCCTAAACAGCATGTTTTATTTATGCTACAGTGATATCGCCGGTTCCACAAGGCTGACAAGGCGCACAGAGACGACTGAAACAGCAAAATACTCTGTATTACACGCTGAATTTCGGTTACAAAAGTGCTTATCATGCACCGTTTATTGATGTGTAATTTCTTTACAAGCTTATTTTCCACGTGCCGACGAGCGTGAAAGCCGTGAATTTGTAGCATCATGACAAACAAAAAATTAATCTCGGTTCTACTGACATCCTCTACTTTGAATGGATGGAGGATTTTTATGAACGGCCGATCCAAGGTGTTCGAACGAGTGCAGACTTTTTTTGAACGAGTACCGGCCCAAGCCGTGAGAATGGATGGAAACTTTTTTTGAATGGATACCCAAGTCGTTTGTACGGATGACCCAAGCCATTCGAATGGATAAGAAATGACTGGTGAACTGAATTCCATTTTAAACGGGAACCCATTTGTTTATGTTTTCACGTGAGAGGTCACATATTGCAGACACCTTAATTTAAACACATTTTCATCATAAGGTATTATTAACAGTGGCACTAATATCCAAAAATGTTTGTTTTTTCAGAGCCAATGGTCTGAAACGTCAACTTGAACATCTTATTGCCCAGCACAATGGACTCAACAAAATGTCTGCCACAAAAATACTCCAGCAACAGTTTGATGAGAAAAGGAAGTAAAAATTGTTTTAATGTACATACAGTGTTTTGAAATAAATATTTACTGATGATATTTGGATTGAGTCCTTGCTTGCTCCCCAAAGTTCTTCTCCGGGTACTCCAGTTTTCTCCTATTCCCAAGAACCAACATTTCAAATTCTAGTTTGTTCATGATACAGTGGACAAAGACATTCCATGGATTTGCCACTGCTACTTGCATCTGTGTTATTTATTTCAAATTACTGTGTGGATTTTGCTGATGTCAGACATTTCTATTAATAACATTTCCCAGTGATGACGATCAGGATACAGTGGACAGACACTCCATGTACACTGTACATGTATGTGCCACTGCTAATTCCCATTTTATTTATTTCAAATTTCCATGTGGATTTTATTGATGTCAGAGATTTCTATAACATTTCAGTGATGAATCAGAATGAGAAATTGGAAAAAAAAAAAAACTAGCCTGGGGAGGCAAGGCGTGGTACTTCACATCACAGACTCTACAGGGGAGGCTCTGCTCATAAACACAACCATTCTTCACCCTTGAAGTGTCCAAATGGGTACAGAAATTTCGAGGTGCATTGTATAAGAGTAGAAACCCTTGCTAGGCTTGTGTTTCAAGTATAGTGGAGAGCTGAGTTGGCTGGATGGAAACCAAATGTTCCTGAAGAACGGATGAGGCAGGATGGCTGAGTGGTTTGGGGTGCTGGATTTCAATGCGGTGTCCCCAGGTTCAAATCCTGCTCAACCCACTAGCTGGTGTTGCTCTGGGTAGCCCTGGTTCAACTCCTCGGTCATCCTTGTAAATAGCCAACTGGTTTTGCCTCCAGCCAGTTGGGATTCTCATCAAGTTATGTTTATTTGAATAATTTGTTTCTGTATTTGCTTGGCCCCACTTAGTAGCATTTGTGCTATAAATACTGCTGAGGGTGAATAAAGGTAATTGTTATTATTAAGAGATGCTCTCTCACTCTGTAAAAAGTAAGGACCTTTAGATCCTGATTTCAGAACTGGTTAGGTTGCCAGTTAAAACACACCTGATTGAGTACCCTACAGGGGAATACCCTTTCAAAATAGAGTACTATAGTGATGCATGACATCACAAAAACTAAATTTGTGAAATTATGGGATTTGTTCGGATATTCAGAACAAACACGATAAAAAGACCTACTTGCAAAAAAATCAGCATTTTCTTACAGTTTGAGAGTGAGATATTAGCACCGTTATGCTCTGCTAACTCGATACAAATCCTTCTAAATTTTACTCAGTTCATAGTGTTTTGAACCAAGTCAAATTTAGAAGGATTTGTATGGAGTCAGCAGAGCATAACGGTGCTAATATCTCAGAGCCAATTTGCCTTAAAATGCTGATTTTTGGCAAGTTAGCATTTTTCATCTTGCTCTTTCTGAAAATCTGAACAAATCCAATAATCTCAAAAATTCTAATATTTGTGACGTTACACTTGAGCACTCTATTTACAGACTTGACTTATAAAACAAGTAGAGCAGTGCTTAATTCTTGATTTTCATTTATTTAATATTTGGGAACAGTTAAGGTTGGTCATAACGACATTTTCATCACCATACCAATTTTCCTCATTGGTCTCTACTTCAACCATAATAATACTAGTTGGAGTAATAATAACAATATACTATTATTATTTTCTTAAGTGATAGTTATCTTTCTCTCGACCAGTATAGTTCGTTTTGATCAAGAGATTTGCTAAAAAAAATACCTAGACAAAACTTAAAGAAAGATTTATTGCTCAACATTGCTCACATGCTTGCAAAATGTACCAGAAAATTTGATTGCCTCATTAACGATTCACACTAAAGTCTTTGTTTAGCTATCTATTTACTATGTAAATTTAAAGAAGGCCAGAGCTGAAATTTACATACTAAATATTTAAAAATATTCACTTTGTTGAACTTTATTAACTCTTAGGGCCTGATTGCATGACGAATTTCAGCCTGGGCTGAAATTCTGCCCCACCCACCACGCTGAAATTTTGTTGCGATTACATTGTGAATCTCAGCCCGGGTTGAGGAATTTCATCCTGGACTTTAGGCCATCACACCTCACACCCCACACCCCACCCCACTCTGCCTCTTCACTCTATGAGACCCAGTTCCTTCTCAGCTCTTCCAATTTGCACAAAAAGAAAATTGCGTCAAAAACACCATCACCGAGCATGCCCAAACTCACTTTCCAGCCCGGTCTGAAATTTGAATGCAATTTCATGAGGTTCTTCAGCGCTTCATCCTGGGCTGAAATTTCCAGCTGGAAATTTCAGCCCGTGTTGAAATTTAGACCGGGCTGAAATTCCATTTATGTAATCGCAAATGCCTTTTTAAGAAGATTTGCTTTGGGAGCCGAGTTAAAATCTCACCCTGGTTAACTGGGCAGAAATTTCAACCCGGGCTGAAATTCGCCATGTAATCAGGCCCTTAACAATGGTATCATGAACACTCTGAAACATCAAGTAACTAATCTTCCCTTAATTTTTGCATGTCTATAGTTTGTGGGTGTATTTAATTACTGCACATGTTGGAAGTTACATGTACATGTAGAGGTTAACATAAATAAATTTATATAATTCAATATGAACATTTTCCTATTTTGATCTTTTAAAATTATTGCTATTTTTGGAAGCCAAGTGAAACGAACTTTGTTTCTAGGTTATGCTGGTAAAGTTTTGCCTGCTAAACAATACTGTATAAATTTTTATTTTTGCATTTATTTTTGTTAATGATAAAAGATTGGTGTGTTGCACCATTGCCACCTAATGGGGGGTCTTTGAACAGCAAAGTCTTTTAACTGGTTATCCAAAGTAAATAAATCCTGTCCATTTTTATACAATGTTGATATGACCATGTATAGTCCAACTTTCTATTTAGGAGAGGTTCCTCTTTAGGGGACATAAAACAATCCAGTGAACATCTCCTGTACATCAGTAGTTTCCTAGTACACAACCATTACTTGGGTTGCCTTGAACTATCCTCCTTCCCTGAAAATAGGGATCATTGCATAACACGCCCAAATGATGGCTGCAACCAGTCAGAGACTAAAATTAGGACTGAACTTGACTGCTAGACCCTGAACTTGAACTTGGCTCACCTATTAGAAGGGCATGCGGGTACAGATACAGTATATGTCTGTTTACTTGCTCACCGGCCCACATGCCATCACAGGATTTTGGAACAAATGTTCAGATGACCACATGTTCTAGCTATAAAGTATTAAATATCAACATGTTAAAACAGGAAAAAAATCGATGTTACAGTAGCAATGGTGCAGCACATTTAGCTCCGACATTAAACTGAAGTGTAGAATTTGGATAGCTTTTTGTATAAACTTTAGCTATTATTTCTTGCGAAAATGTTACAAATAAATTTCTCTCAGACTCGTATCCACAACAAACATGTACTATTAAGCAGAAAAATAAGCATCTTCACTTGTCATTGTCTTTGTAATTGGATTGTCACGACATTTGCAAGCACAGCTAGTATGACCATTTTAATTTGAAATATACAAATAAGGAGTTAATAAATTAAATGTTACTGCTGAGCTTTAAGTGTACAAGTAGGTTGAATCCCACACAATGTTCACTTAATATACTATATATATTAAATTGTCTCTGTTGTATCTGCATGATGAGATATCTTGGTACCACATAGTTCATGAATGTAGAACTGGCCTTAGACCCACTGAGTCTGGCATTTAAGATGAACAAAGAGATCACTTTGGAAAAACACAGAATAATATTTACTTAAGATGTGGCAACTTCTTCCAAATCTGTGGATGAAATTCTATAGTGCATTCTTACAGCAACTTTTTTCAGCGACTGAATTGTACACTTTTGACATAAAAAAAGTTGTGTGAGTGAAACTGTTTTTGTTTGCAAAGTCAGACTGCATGTGAGCAAATAGAGTTGCTCACTGATTCTTAGCATTTAAGATGATGTTCACTTAGTGATCTCTTTCTAGAACCAACATCGCGAGGCTGAGCACTGTTCAGTGAAGTCCACCCTGAGGAACACAGTTCCTCATTTCTCATTATATGGATGAAGAATTTCCGTATGTTCCTCTCTATCTGACACCCACCACTCATTGTAAAGGCATTCTCGTAATTGTCCGCAGGCAGCGAGTCCACTCCATCATTGACAAACCTTTGTCTTTGTCAAGATCACAATCATTTAATAGCTTTTTGCCACACTTTCTTCCTCGCTTAATGTTTCCAAGGTTTTTTTTCATGGGAGGTGTGAGGAATTCACTTGAAACAAGAAGTTTATCTCTGTTTTTGTCCAGACGATTGAATTTCCAGATTAACACCTGATTGTCTGAAAGGTACCTTCCAAGAAGACGAAGATCCCCAGACCTGGCGCTTCTTCGCTGATTTCTTATTGAGGTTCCTATGAAACAAAGAACAATTAACTTGGGTGAAGAAAATATGTGTAGAATATGAAGAGGTGCTCTCATTCTCAACTTAATTAAAACACTATGAAATTATGCTCTTCATTTGTGGGCAGATTTTGGACTAGGCTAACCCTAACCCATACACACACCATTATACAGATTATCTTATCATCAGCCCATACCTGACTCATCAGGATCTGATGGTGAATCATCTTCTTCAACTTCCTTGCGAAAGTGCTTGAGCATGTGTCGTTTAAATGATGTCCACAAATCTTGTGCACATTCTGGAGAAATGAAAGTATCATGCAAAAGAAACAAGATCAAAGCTGTATGGATATTCCCTGTAAAATGTCAAACACGAGGATGAGTGCTTTGTCAGATATCCAAACACTGAGAATTGCCCGGTTGAAAAAATGAAGCACAGCCAAGACTTTTGACCATCTTCAAGGTATTTGGATATCTGATGAAGCACTCTTTCTATCGTTTGATGTAACTTGTCGATCAAAGCATTAATTTTGGAGAAATTCAAAGCAAAAGTTCACCCAATTTTATGATAATTAGGATCACACATCCAAACATCAACCACAGTAGTGATTTCCAGTAATGACTTCATGAATTATTAATGAACTTGAGAAGGTTCATATGGATATGTTACAGGACAGTGAAATTTGATCTCAGGTTATTTTTTATTTAACCTACGTCGAAAGGAGATTCCTTTGTCTCCCAACCCTAATTATTCATGAGAAGACAGAGGAATTTCATTTTGACCTAGGTTAAATCAAAAATAACTTGAGATCAAATTTAACCTGTAACAGATATATCAAAAGCTGGTAATTGAACTGAGTGGAGTGCAATTTGGTCTGAAATCATACGTGTGATTTCAAAATAGAACAAGCGTGCAGCGCGAGTTCGATTTGAAATCACAAGTATATCAGACTAAAATTGCATGACACGAAGTTCAATCACCACTTTATTACAGCCATTTTGAAACCACAGGTTTTTTTTAATCAATATTAATATATGCTTATCCATGAAATTTGATAGGTTAGTATTATTTCATTTTCATTTTGATGGGTTACAGAAAGGATGTGATTTAGAGTAAAAAAATAATGGTGCCATTTGCACTGTTGAGATCCAATCAGATTGCAAGGATCACCAGTGATTTCAAAATGGGTGTAATAAATTTATAAATCAAATAGATCCTTTTGAAAATGCAGATGTTTTTCTTATTGTTTGCAACCAGAAAAGGGTGTTTAATAAGAATGAGTCATGGGTTTCAAACATGTAGCTGTCTGAGCCAACTAAAGTAGGCGGCGACCTAATAATAACAATAATAACTACCTGATGAATTTTTTTAATAATTTGATTGAAAATACGAATAAAGTAGCTGGTGGTAAGAGGCAAATTCTGACAAAGTAGGCGGCAATTTTCGCTGGTTGCCGGCTTCTAATGAAACCCCTGAGGAGAAGACGTCGGTACTTCCACCAAAACATCACTGGCCATGATCAGAAATATAACTGACTGTACATACAGTTATAATATTTAATTCCATGGTTATTAACTTACCTTTCTTTGCTATGTTTGTAGAAATATTCTTTTTGGACACTGAAATAAAAAGGAAATACAAAACAAGTTATTTTAGTAGAACCTGGAATTTGGCATGTGTGTAACTGGTAAGTCTAAGGGCATTATATACTATTAGTAAAAGATGCTAATTTCTAAATAACCCCAGGTCACTGATCCTACTGCAAGGATTTGTAAGCATAAAAGAAAAATCCTTCCAAGATGAAAATAAACTAAACATCATTTTTTGTTTGCCTTTTTTTTTCTAATATAATTTTTTACAGTTTATAAATGTACAATATGTGGCAAGGTGACCTCTAGAAACCACCAGGCTTTTAGTTGAGGCCACCTTGTGCATACTGACAATATGTTTGCACAGATAGTGCTCAAGTGTGGCCTAGCCAATTCAGTAATTATTTTACTAAAAACTGTCAGTAGCAGTTTCTTCTCAAAGTTAGGAAAACTTGATAGAGAAGTGATTGTAACAGGGAGGGAATTTCAGATCTTTGGACCTTGGTAAAGAATTAAGAATTTTTAGAAAAGCATTGTCTTGAAGGACCTTATTCTTTACTGTTACTTCATAAGAGCAACAACCAAAATTATTTTGCAAGTATATGTACAAGTGTAGCTGTCAGATAAATGTCCCAAAATACAAATTACAAAATAAAATCAACATACTATATTTCCAACAGTCGAGGGAGCTTGACTTCATTGTTGTGCCAGGAATTGGTTTTCCTGTGTCGACATCTACACACCAACAGTAGCCAACAGAGTAGCTACATTGAGTTGGTGCATAAGAACCATCACTTGCACAGCGAGGCAGGTATTGTTGACTCGAGCTTGAAGATTGCTGACTTGACTTTAACGCTGCAAGGTATTCTCCTGTACATTTCTTTACTTCTGTTGATCAGACATGTAATCATTAACATCTTACTAAAAAATACACATAATTATTTCAAGTGGCCCAGAACCAGGTAGCCTATAGTTCAGGGGTTGTAATTCAATGGGTAAACACTCAATTTGCTCGTTGCAATTTGCTCAGTATAAACTTTGGAAGGAAGCAATAAGTAGCAATTAATTAAACTGGAATCATTAAGGTTTCATACAATCCATTTGAAGTGGTTTGATTTCAATTTATAGAGTTTAGCAACATTTCGTAAAGATGTTTCTAGCACGAGAACTTAAGATGGAGTTACAAGGGTTTCACATTTCACAGCACTCAAAACAAGCTGATTTACTTAAAGTTGGCTCATCACAGTTCAGCACTTTTCCAGTAAGATGTAGGGAAGCTACAACATAACACAATGGTGGTAAGGAGATCATATACATACATCTCACCTTTGACTCCAAAACATGTATACCACTCATTAAGTGATATTTCTGAGTCTTTGTCTTTGTCGCAGTAGGCTACAAAAGTGCGGCTGCATTTCTTGGGGTGAATAGACTTCTTGGTGATTTTCAAGAAACTGTGGAGTTCCCTGATTTCAAGCATGTAGTCAGCATTGGTATCAAGATGAGTGAACTTCCAGAGTAGCAGGTGAACCTTTCCCATGCTGTCAGACTGACCTTGAATCAAAGGTGCAATATTTGTGTTAGAAACATAAACAGGACTAGCTTACAGGTCAAAAACTGAAAGCTTCCTCCTCCCACAGATATGAAAATTTATTATTCAACACAGTTCATGACAAAGCACAGTTTTCGTATCTCGCAGGATATCTGTTGAGTGCACACAACAAATATTGAGCATGATATGACCATATTCGGACATTGTCCCAATGTGCAGAACATTGCCCGATTTTAGCCAACTCGGCCTAAGGCCTAGTCCGCTAAGCATCAGGCAAAATTCCGTGCAATTTCGCAGGATAATAATTGTCAATTATTAGACAAGAGCCCTGCCTTCCCTCCTACTCTACTAGGAACTGGAAATCCATGAAAGGTCCATCAACTTCTGCCTTCCCACTGCAGACTAAAATATGTCAATGTGCACATTCTCTTTACCATTCCACATAACTTCTGCAGAAATGCTTTCAGTTTCTGAAAATTTGATTTTTAAGGTCTGTGCTGAAGGAGGTTGATGTGAACTAACCTTGAACTTTGTCAGGCGATGTTGGAGAAGATCTTTGAACGTACTCCATAAGTTCTTTGGACAAGAATTTTACAAGCTTATCATTAAAAACAACGCGTACCTCTTCTGAACAACCTGAAATATAAGGATCTCAGAGTGAGTTACAAAACAGTCAGTAAGAGTCCTGATCTCAGTTGTAAGTTATTTTCCATAAAAAACTTTGCTCCACATTGTCTTTCACCACCAGTTGTATCAAAACTGGATTTTAAACCAGATTTTATTACCATAGAGCAGTTTTTAATTGTGATTACTCCAGCCAATCACAACAGACTAAAAGAGTGCAATGAACCTATCAGAATTCAAAGCAATTACACGTAATCAGCACAAAGCACGGGAAAATACGCACATGCAAGTCACAATGGAGTTTGGTTTTGCTTCTCATTAGTTAAGAAAGCGGCACAGGTTTCGCTGGCCAAACACAATGTGAAACAATGCAAAACCAAAGCAAATGAAATTTACTGTCACTCACTCAATTGAAAACCGCTCTTTATACCATGCCATAGAAAATACAGCCAATCAGAATGCAGGAAAGCCGTTGTATATTCGTCAGCATTCCATCGAACCTTCCCATTGATCAATACAATTCAACAGTATCACACCCAACTTTCCCATCGTGCTTTGAGATTCCCGCTCATGCTGGCCTTGCTGGCCACTGTATTTTCTATGGCATGGTATAAAATAGTTATGCAACCCTTTCTCGTGATATACCATGGAATATCCCATGAGTCACTTGTATTTTCTTTGTATACACACTCGCCTGAAGGCTCGTGTGTATACCAAGAAAATACAAGTGACTCGTGGGATATTCCACAGTATACCACTCGAAAGCGTTGCATAACTAGTATATATGCATGGGGTTTATGCTGCATTGGGCAATCAATTCATCCAGGAATGGGAGAGGGTCATAGGATGTGTCAGATTTACCCTGATTAATGGTGAGGTACACCTTAAATGCAAAGAGTAAGAAAGCATATTTTTAATTTTTACCTTTGCAGTTTCTGCATGGTTTAACTTGCTTCCAACCTTTTGCTAATGGCTTGCTTGATGGCTTACCTAGAAGAAATGGATGAAGTTTATTAACAAGCTGTAAATTTAAACTGTTCAAAAAATGAGTGCAATATGGCATGGCACACTTTCAAGATTACACTAGCTATAGCTAGATACCTGAAAGCCCTTGGTTCAGGTAGAGGCCAGCTATATTTCTCCAAATGAAGCAAAAAGTTCTCCCAGATTTTGTCTGGATATTAGTGAAGGCAATATATTTTTAGAATACCTAGCAGATAACTAACAGGTAAAAAATTATTGTAAAACATACAACAAGCAAACCAAACTACAGCTTAGCAGTAAGGGGTACCCTGTGCTCTAAAAGAAGTTTCCTTAATAGTGATCACTAATGAATGAGTTAGTTTATTTAGATGGCACCTATATAGCATGGAACTAGTACTTACTATGGGCTAGCTGTGATGGACATCTTGGTTGACTTTGTCTCACTCTTGTGCCACGAATCTCTTTACCGGTGCTATCCACACACCAACAGTAGCGTGATGTATTAAGGCACTGCACTTTAGAATAACTGCCATCAGGTTCACACTTTGGTACAAAAACAGCCAGCATGATCAGATCTTTTGCTCGAGCATTTTGTAACGCGTCCTGCCTATCACGGAGGCATTTTGAGGTCGGTGTTATAACCATGTTGTCGCCTTGCAGTGGAAACTGTCTTGTACCTAAAAACATTGGAAAGTGTTTGTAAACAATAAAAGATGTACATGCAGTAATGAATCTAACATATCCCTGGGTTTAAATGTAAGGTACAGTTTATGTCCTTTAACTCACCAACTGCAGCTTTACCTCCTCAATGCTTAACCAGTCCAGCCCCAGTACTTATCAAGATATATATTCTCCCCACTGCTCCCCATACATTTCTTATGATAACAGTTGGGGTATTTAGGTGAACAGCACCACAATATTTTTCCTTGGACATCATTTCTGTAATTTGTAATTTTTTTAAAAAGATGACATTTTTCAACTGTAGCTCAAAACAAAATATGCTGTCTTGTTAATCGTTATTGCAATGATTTTGACATCAAATTAGTGTTTACTACATTTAAATAAATATTAAGAAATCTTTTCTCAGTGAAGGACTCTGTCCCTAGAGATTTCATTCACATGTGATGTATAAATTTACTTGTGCATACTGTAATGCTTGCTATATTGGTGAAACAAGTTTGTGGTCATTTTTCTACGTGATTGTGAACATCTCTCTTCTGACAGGTCCTCACACATCTTTAAACACTTACAAAGCTCAGAACCTTGTTGTGAATCTTGTTCTGCGGATTATTTTGAAATCCTCAATTCTGTCTCCACTAATTTTCAACTTAAACTTAAGGAGGCCATGCACATTAACTGGGAAAAGCCCAATTTAAATCAACAAGTTCATCACATCAACCTGACACTTACGCTTTAGGCTTTATTTTCCCTCACGTGTTTATACTATTTGTTTTGTTCTCCCCATGTGATCTCAGTTAATTTTGCATGCTTCACCTTGTTGTAAAAGTTTCAACAATTTTTTTTATCCTTTTTAATACTTTGTAACTCACTCAAATACATTGTCAAATTTTTTTTCCTTACTTCATCATAATTAATTATGCATGTCTCGCTTAGTTGTTACTTAGTACCAAAAGTTTTTCAAACATTTTGTAACTAACGATGTTTGCAACATCAAAACATGTGTTACAAAAAATTAAAGAATGTCGTCATCTTTTTAAAAATTACACTCAACTTTCTGCTCTCTTGACCATTTCTGTAATTCTCATGCACTACATTATCACACAAGTAAATTTCTAAGGAGTATTTGGACAATGGTCACCATTTGGGCTTTAAGGGTTGAATACCCCTAAAATAACGAGCACACCACTGACTGCCTGTTAAATAAGTGGGTTTGGAGGATTATAGTCACCATACCTTTGCATCTTCCTCTCTGAACCATCCTTACTCTGTGCCCGCTGCATTTTGCCATCTGAAGCAGACAGCGACTGCTGTATGTTCTTCCATCACTTCCACAAACTGGACGACGCTCATTCTGTTCATCTGTCGAACACTGCCCTTTACACGTGCCACCAACATCCTGAGAAAAGAACAAACCCATGAATCCCCCATTGTTATTTGCACCATTTCTTCTATTCATAAAAGCTTCACAATATTACTTCAAAATGGTGTGCACTCTTCCACTACCTTTCAACCATGAACATGATCACAAGACACCTTGCAACTATTTGAACTTCCCAGTTTGCAGAAGGGGGCATTTGTATGTCCTCGTCAATAAACACTAGCAAAGAGTTGATGGGCAAATATTCTTTCTCAAACTTATCCTTCACTCAAAAGCCCATTCAAAATTTCATGAAAATAATTGTCAGAGAATACCCAGACATAGGCAAGTGACACCTTGATTAGTTAAAAATCCTGGATAATCTCTTTATTTCCCGGTGATGGGGTGAACTTCAAACCACAAAAGTTTTCCTTGTAGGGAAATTCCCACAGCTCCAAACAGTGGTTTTAGAATTTGTTCAGGCAAAAATGAAGAATTAGAGGGTTCCTCAAGAGAGGAGGTTAAATCCCATCTTACTCTCTACTTTAATTGACAAATCCCTCTTAAAAGCCCTTTGCATCTCAAAATTCAAAAATATAATAATGATGGCCTAGACAACTTGCAGATCATGACTTATCAAGGCTGGAGAAATTTAAAAACATGACAATCACTATCAAAGCTCCAGTAATATAGTAACTTTAATTCAGAATTTGCTCAATTTTCTAGTTACCAGAACGATCACTTTAGTGAATAAAACTCTTGGCAATGAAGTTGGAACTTATTGTATATCAATGTCATTAGACAAAAAAGAGCAATATGCTTCGCACTGTTACTTTTACATTCTAATATCTTTTTTGTGTTTTAACTTGTGAATGGGATACATTAATAGACATGATTATTTGTGTCAAAGATGACGGGGTTTCACGTTCAACTGGCTTGGAATCAGCCACACATCTGGCTAATTATTGTTCTTGACTCGTAGATTTCACGGAGTACAAGCACAAACTCAACAGTATGTTCTATAATGGAACCCAGAAAGCACTACTAAACGGCCTCAAAACTTACCCTTGCGTCACAAAGAGAACAGATTTCAAAATGAAAAGTCAGCCGTGTTGCCCCCAGAACCTTACATCTTTTTACTCTGGTGTATAATACAATGTCTGTACATATTAAGTGTCTTGAGATACTGCTATAATTCAGTTTTTCTCAGCTATTCTCGTGAGCTAATTTGGTTTCACTACCTCAAAGCAATTTCTAAAGCCTTCGCGCAAGCTTAGCTTAATAACTCCTTGCTTGTCTTTGAGAAGAAAATTTCTTCCGTATATGGATACCTGTTTTCTTTTTTTACAACCGCCTTGATTCCTTGCTTCATTGTGAAGTTTTAGGAAACAAACAAGCGTAGATATATTGTACATGGTATTTAGATCACGCGAGGGATATGTGCTCGCACGTGCGCAAATTCTTCGAGTAAACAACATTTTTAAGTCACGTAAAAATTGAATTTCGCATTCTTAACACTTTTCACCTAAGGAAACTGTAAGAGCTCATTGCGCTACGAGTCAGAAATAAAACACCCTCGGTTGTTTCAAAATTTCGCCAGCGTCAAGAACATCTGGGTCCGAAAGGCGAAACAATTACGCATTATTCAACATGGCGGGAACGTGGGTTGCGTCACACCTCCGAAGTACAAAGAAATGCGTTGCGGTTCAGTACGATGAGCTAGAATACTCTAAAACCAAAGGACAAGATATTTCGGAGTCAATCCTCTCAGTTCATAGCTCGCTAGATATAAAATATAGGTTATTTCAGAAGGTCATTAATCGCTCTCCTCTTTCACATGGACAGAGTTACTGGCATGTTTCTTTAGCCTTTCGATTGTTTTGAGTAATCGAGCGTTCTCTTCTCGCAAAACTTCATTTTCAACTTTGATTCGATAATTTTCATCCTCCAAATATTCGGCTCTTATTTGAGTTTCTAGTTCACGGACCCGGCGGGCATCTCTTGAGCGTTTAGCGGAAGCGTTATTTCTTTGTCTCTTCTCCCAGTATCTCTGATCTTTGCCGATGCCAACGGTCGAGTTGATGACATTGCCATTCTTGAAATCGCTCCGTTTTCCGCGAGATTTAGAAGGAAAAATGCCATGCAAATGTCCAGAGAGTGGAATTGCATCTTCACTTGATGAGCTGGATCGCTCTTTACGCGTTAATTCTTCGCTTGAATCCGACGGACAATCCGACTCCGTCGTCTTCGCAATCTTGTGATCATGAACATCCTCCCTTTCACCGTCGTTTAACGACGACAAGCGAGGATTGGAAAAAGATTGCAATGAAACCACCTTCAAAATATCATTGATCGAATTCTCTCCGAAATACGGAATTCGTCGACCATAAACACCAGGATCTTCGGTCAACTTGCGCAAGCCATTTGGTGCCGATTTCTTATCCCTCGAATACTCCGAGGTTGAATCATCTGAACTCTCGCTTCGTGAGCGCTTCCTCACTCTCCGCTGTCCCCGATGGCTTTCTTCTTCCATCTCGAAGACTTCAACACTTGCTCACTCGACGTGTAAATCCTTGAAAAGCGCGATCCAGACAACGCAAACTACTTTCTATCTATCCCCCTCCTTTGAAAGTGCACAAGCTGAGAAGAGTATGCATTGAACTTACACCTTTGACACACGCAATTATCTCATTCCGGAAAACAAGCCACTGAGCATGCGTCCTAAACGATAACAATAACTTGATTGACGGGAATCCAAGACAACAGACATGTTATGTAACCTGTGTCCTAATAAACATCATGCAATAAAAGCCTATAGAAACACGCGAAAGAATCGTACTCTGTGAACTCACGTGTACTATTCTCCCGTGCGCTGAAAGAATGTTTTGGCGACGTTCGAAAGACGAAAAATGCCTTATTAGCGTTACGTGTTTTGTTGGATTTACTTTTTTCTTTTCGTTTTTTATCCGTTTTTTATGCATTTATGCAAAGCAAATAAGTCACGAACGATCACAGGTAGTAAGCTGAAAAATTCTTGAAGTGTTGCACTTAAAATAATTGAAACAGTTGATCTGTGAAAGAGGATCTTTTAAATTCTGACTGATAAACAAGAGTGCTCAGTGCTCAATGTTTTGCACCTTTCAGCAAGCTTCATATTGCACACTAGAACTAACAGAAAACACCTTTATAGCCCGAGGTGTTTCCTTGACCATTTACCTCGCGCGTGGTCATAAGTTAAGCAGTCTGTAAACCGTAAATAATAGGGTAGAAATCCTTTTAAGGACTTGGAAACAATGCTCGAAGCAGCTGCCTTGTTAGGGAAGTACGTTGGCGAATCGTTAATGACATTTCAGGATTCGGTCAACCAGATCATTCTTTATGACATGTGAAAACATTTTAGCAGAAGGACACAACATGCACTGTTCGCTTCCGTACATTAAGTACTTTGAAAAAATATGCAGTTTGTCAGGCTCCTGGTTTGTAAGGTATTTTAAAAATGTGTTCAAATATTTTCCACCTACAATCTTCCATCTACATTTCTTGCATTGGATCAGCGTTCTATTGTAGTTTTTTGGTTGTGTTTTCGGTTTATTTTACAAATCAAATCAATCATTTCACCCACAAAAAAATACACCCCTTGCCCTTGCTAATCTTCATATACTGTTAATGATATAATATTGTTTTCCCCATACAAACGGGGTCAGTAATTGTGGATTTATTAAGAAAAGATTCACCTGGTTCCATGTTGACATCTTCCTGTGACTAAAAAAACAAAATGGGACAAAGCAACAACGACGAGAACCTCCAAAATACGACTTTAATTGACTTCATTTTCGGCTCATAGATTTCAAGTCTAGAGCGAATCAAGCATGCATTTACGGAATAGTTTTTTTTTTTCTGTCCTTCCGGTGTAGCTGTAGGGTTTTAAATAACCATCTATCCCAGAATATTTAATGACGCCTCTCAATCTTGTTTTCGTGACGATTTTAGAAAACAGTGGGCTGTTTTGGCAATCGGAATCCTTTAGTAGCGCATTCATCAATTTGTAGACCTCCCTGTCCTCGCCTTAACAGTGACGCCCACTGGAAGCCATACGAGTGCCTTTCCTCCCCATTCCCCCGTAAAAGATCCAAACCTGCGATTCCAACTCTCGCACAGCGCAAAGAAAAAAGGAACACTTGCGGCTCTCTTTTAACTCTCTTATTCCCCCCCCCTCCCCTCCTAGGGGCACAAGGAAAATGGAATGCGCCGTTGGTTGGAGTCGTATTGTTCACAGGGCACCATAACAAAACGAGAATAGGGATCTGCCGGCCAGAGAAACGAGACTATGATGGAATAAGGGCTCTGAATGGCCAGCCGTAGGTACCTCCGGAGTCAAAGATACCCTTGAGTGCCGTGTTTCGCGGTAAGGGAGTATCATTAAAGCTGATCATGTTCCGTGGAGTTGGTTCACTGCATTACTTCAGTTTGATGATTGATATTCGCCAAACCAATTTTGACTCATTCTGTATGCGATAAGAATACCACAGAACATCGTAATCCAGCACCAACACAGCGAGTCTACTGATTACTTGTTTCTATAAGTTAGTTCTTGTTTATCGTATACATAAGAAGGCGGAGAGGAGGGGGATTATTTCAGAGACGTTTTGAGGCTTGTTCCTCCGTCCAACACTTTGAGACTCATTAAGCTTTTCTGTGAATGGAAGTTGTATAATCAGTTCGAAACTTCAATCCTTTCGCGGGAAAATCCCCACCCGGAGAATTTGAACTTGGGAAAGTTGCCTTGCTACCTACCTACCTACCTACCTACATACATACATACACACAGCTTTATTTGTTAATGCAGGTTGATAAAGGCAGCTAAAGGCTGATGTGGACAAAACTTAAGCATAGCTAAAACTGATACTAAATTAGTATATACCACAGAAGTGAACAGTGCTTTTCGTTGTTGTTGTTTTTTTGGTTAACTCGGAGGTGATGAGCAAGTACTATTCACCTCCGAGCAGCCGGCGCGCGAGATTTTACAATTTCCGACCGCTTGTCCGTATATTGTCACACATAAAGCAATGTTTTGGTCCCGGCCGCTAATTATTCAGCTTGTTTGGTATCAACTAAAACAATTATTCACCTCAGGGTCGGTGAAAGTGGTGGATATTACCTCGACTATTTACCTCCTCTTCGGTGAATAATTGTTCAATACTAACATTTAAAATTAAGCTAATAGACTTAAATAAATCGACCACCCTGAATTCCCCACCTTCCCTTCTCCCTCCCCTCCCCCCACCACCACAACCCCACCCGGGTCAAATGTCCAAATGAGAAGTGACCCTAACCGGCAATGAAACAGGCTCACTTTTTGGCATTCAAACCGTGAAAACAAGCTTGCGTGGCATACGCTAGAAAGAGGATGGAAGGGAAGCGGGGAATGGAGCGCGCGTGAAGTACGTGGACAGAGCGCGGAGCGTGAAGTGAGAGAAGGGAAAAACGAAGTTTCCTCGTTTCGCGCGCCCAACGCGCGTGTTATCCATTTCTTAGCCGGTCAGCTCTGTGTAGGCTTTTTAACAGGTATAAACTGGGATAAAGTCTAAGCCTAAAAGGAACTGCAGCATGCAACAGAAGCAGCAGCAGTAGTAGTAGTAGTAGTAGCAGTACCTGTGCTCCTCTCAGTCTCTTCAAAGGCTGTCTCTTGCAGCAGCAGGTCCAAGATAAACACAAGCAACTTGCTGCCAAAAATTAAGTTTCATAAACAGTCGCATCCTCCAGAGGATTACAGCAATGGACGATCATGCGACAAGTGGCTAAAAGAAGGCAACGTGATGTCATGTTGCGGGCGATGATTTTAACCTAAGGTCATGTAAAAACTAACAAGGCTTTTTCCGTTCAGAATTTTCTCACGCTCTCCTTGGGGCCGATCGACTTCGTAATCGGCTTCGCTGTGTGGTTCAATTACTATTGTCTTGCCTTACAAACGCAAAAATAAATCGAAAAATCCACAACGTTGTTGAAGAATCCCCAAATGAAAATATGACTTGCATTGTGGAAGAGGAACTTTGTTTGCTACTTGCATGCATGTATACACGAAAACAGAAAGGCGTCCAAACCGGCAACCAAAAGTGGTTTATGCTCCCCTCTTTCACTTCTCGTTTCACCTTGATACAGGAGCGGATCGAAGTTTACAAGCAAACTTATGCTCGTGAAGAACTAGTCTTACTTCTAGTGGAACATTCCATCTTTATCTGTGTTTATCAGACCTTAAACCCGGTTAGGGTTTACAATAATGTCTAGCTACATAATAATAAACATTTGTCGTAGTAAAGCCCTTAAGTAAGGTCTTAATAATGATTTTGGTACAAACATTTAGAATTTATTTAAAGCTCATTGAGTTATTAAATGCACACTCCCATCCATTAATATTTTTGCGTCAATACACTGACAGATCCTCTCGGTAAGTTATGCTCAAGGGAAAGCAACCTAACGTATACAAGGCTTGTCAAGGTTAAGTTAGATTTAAATTAAGCAATTAAGCTAGCAGCTTGTGGGGCCGTGTAAATATCTTTTAAAAACAAAAGCACTGGCTGGCCGTGGGGAAGTTGAATTTCACTCATAAGTTACCCAAAATAAATGTCCTATTGGCTGGTAGTAGTAGGTTTCAACCCAGGATAATCTGAATTACATGAACGGCGCTCTTGCCACGAGTCCATGCTTGTTTTGTATTGTCTAAGACAGTCTGTAACGTTTTACTGAATCTGGAGAATGTCAGAATGCTGTATTGATTTTGTGGTTTATCGAAAGTCAAATGCATGTTTGAAAATATTAAGTCTGGTCATTCAAATGAGGTTGTTGAAGGTGGATCTGTTACTCTGTCTCGCCATTGTTCTTTTTCTCTCATGTGCCAGAGGATATCGACCTTATAACAAACTACCCACATTCAGTTACATCATAGACTTCTCCGTTCACGAGGGATACATGCCATCTGAACGACCGTGCTTCTACCTGGAGTCTTTGCTCTGTCTGTACAAGTTGTTTTTGAGTTTGTGGGAGTCCATAAAGAGGAAACTTAAATAGGATTTGCATACTGCAAAAGCGTGCTGTGCGAGCCGTCACCTGAATTCCGATTATCGAGCACATTCTGCTCCATTGTTTGCTAAATTGGGTATCCTCGATATTTTTCAAGTGAAATCATTTCGAATAGCCAAGTTTATGTTTTATTATCACAATCAATATTGTTGCCTCCAATGTTCCTCAACTTGTTTGATACAAGTAGTGAAATTCATAATTATGGCACCAGAACGGCTGGATGTTGCCGCCCTCATTTCTGTCGTACAAATATTAAGCAATTTACAATTCTCTTTCAAGGTCCTATGATTTGGAATTCTCTCCCTACTTCAATTACCTGTTCAGCAAGTTTTCTTAGCTTCAAGAAAAAAAGTGTTAGAATTTTTATTTAAACAATCCTGAATCTGTCATGTCGCACTCACACAGCACCAAATTATACTTTTATATTATCCTTCGAGGTGGCCTCTCCTATAAGCCTTGTGGTTTCCTGAGGTCTCCTCGACACTAACTTAGGTGTATTATTTGTAAATATTGTCAAAATGGCAAATAAATAAATAAATGAATAGATAAATAAACTCTTTTACACGTAATATCTACATGAAAATTCTCCCCACTAGTCTCTCTACAGTTCTTAAAGTACTCTGTGGGAGAACTTGTTAAAATATCAATCCCGTTTACATGGTGATTATACCCATTTTTCTCACTAATCTCGAATTTCATCTACAAAGGTATATAGTGTGTGTTTAAACTTGGATTACGCCAAAGCATCTCATAGACGAGGCAATCAAATTTTCCTTGACACTTTCGGAGTACATATTGGCATAAGAAATCGATTACTTTCTAGAGCGGATTCAAACCAGAGAGTAGCAATTATCGTTTGCCGTTTATCCTTGACTTTTCCTTTTGCTTTCTCTAAGCTCTGTGATTTTTTTTTTGATTTTTTTTATTATTATTATTAATTGCTCAAACAATTATAACAATTACAATTTAACAATTACAATTACAATTACCAATTGATTGGTTAGAAAAACGCCTTTTTTAACCAATTAATGATAAGCAAAACCAAAACCGATCGCTACTTACCCGTTCGAAATTTCCCGCGCTTGACGCAGGTTGCATGTAATTGTTTCGAATTCTGATTGGTCCGTTGCGCTGCTTGCATCTCTTGTGATTGAGTCAGAGTTATTAAGACTCTAACTTTGGTTTTGCAACACTCAATTGAAATCCGTTCTGTTGTGATCGATAAGAGGTTCCTTATGCTTGGCTCAAGGTTTGCAGAGTGAAAGCGTGAAAACAGTGCAATTGATGGTACTATGACAGGTGCCAATCGTGTCATTTTGAGAAACGAAAGAACACAATTTCTTCTTTTCGTGGTTGTTTTTTTTTTTTGGGGGGGGGGGGGGGGGTTACTTCCAAACCCCCCCGCTAACCCTTCCTTTTTCTTACTGTACACTATTATTGTGCTCTAAATCTATTCGGGAGTTTCGGGCTTCAAAACGTGTTTGCGGCGGAAAAGCTGAAGAAGACAGCAAAGGAAAAAAAGAATTACTACGGAGTTACAGCTGGTAATTTCTTCGTTTACTTAAAAGTAGGTGGTGGTCAACTAGAAAGCCTTCGCGACTTTGACCACCACACACATTTTATAAACCGTACTGTAATAGTACTAAAGTGATGACGTCATAAAAACTAAATTTGTGAAATTATGGGATTTGTTCGGATATTCAGAAATAACATGATCAAAAAGACTTACTTGCCAAAAATCAGCGTTTTCTTACAGTTTGAGAGCGAGATATTAGCACCGTTATGCTCTGCTGACTCCTTACAAATCCTTCTAAATTTGAGTCAGTTCCTAACGTTAGGAACCGAGTCAAATTTAGAAGGATTTGTATGGAGTCAGCAGAGCATAACGGTGCTAATATCTCAGAGCCAATTTGCCTTTAAATGCTGATTTTTGGCAAGTTAGCATCTTTCATCTTGCTCTTTCTGAAAATCTCAACAAATCCCATAATTTCAAAAATTCTAATATTTGTGACGTCACACTAGTATTATTTTATCTTGTAATCATCTGTTGTTACTATACTTTTCTTTCTATGTTAATTTTATGTAAATAGTGTGAAATAAATGAACCATGAACAATGAACCACAGTTCTCCTGTCGATACTTTCACCTGCAGATACTCGAGAAGAAAAGTAAATGGAAACAAACAAATAAACATAAAACGAAACAAATTAAAAGAAAGGCAGCCGTGAGTGGTTTATTTTTCAAAAAGAGCAGAACTTTAAAGATGTTTTTCTTAGATAACCTTTCGTGCCTCTTTTTTTTTATTAGCAAAGCTCTGCCGGAAGAGCGGAAATGGATCTTTGTTTTTAAAAGCGATCAACGAATTTTACGGTTACACAAGGGCCACAATCCCATAAGTTTTAATCTTTCTCCATTTATCACCGTCGAATTTTTCGTGCAAAATTCCTTCAGAAGCCAGTACAGTTCCTGTTGATCGTTAACAGAAGGTGACACGTAGGAACTACTTTACCGAGTTTTTTGCCTCAGTAAACAGGATATTATGATGTTTATATTAAAAAGAAAAACATTTGATTTCCTGTCTAAGTGCAAGAGGGAAACAAGTTCATTAGTCATGCAGCACTAATGCAGTAGAATGGGAATTCACGTTTTACAGTTTCTAACCCGTCGTTCGGTCAAGTCTTCAGGAAATTATTCAAACCGTGGGGCAAAGTTGAAAATCGAATGGTTGACTCCTATCCGGCGGTCTAGAAAACGGTTGCTTGATGAGCAGTAGCTTTAATTCACATATCTTCATGTAATTAAATATGCCAGAAACAGATTATTTTTCATTCGATCTTCATACAGACTCTATGATTCGCGATCGCATCGTATTTACCAGGGGCACCCAACGAGCCAAATCAACCAAACGCTGTAGAAAGGCATTTTTTGAGTACCTTATGGTGTTTGAAGTCCGTTTAAAGTGATGTTTTCATAAGCTAGAAGAAGTTCATCTGTTCGGATTCCCTAGCTGAAATTTTCTTTGCCGGAAAATGTTAGGGAACAAAATGTTCCTTTAAGAAAATGCAAGCTGAAATGAACTTTGCACGAACTTTCTGGGGAAATATTTTCTTTCCGAAAATGCTAGTTGACGTTTTTGACTGCCAAAAACAGCAATTACGACCTTTTCGAAAACCTCAGGGGCTATGATTTCCCAATGCGAATCTTTTAGGTCACGTTTTAGTTACGAAAATCCGAGTGCACTCTTTAATCGACGCCAAAAGCCCAAGGCGAATTACCCTCCACCGAACAGATATCTACCGAAACTTGTCGTTGGGTGCCCCTGCCCTGACACAAAATGGCGGACAATTTTTGGTCCAGGGCTTATGCTGGGGGTGACATTGAACACAATTAGAAGTATTTTGCTGCGGTTCCATGCATACTCAGTTTATCTAAATTGGAGGCATACACAACATTTCATCAAATCTGCGTTGCGGTCAGCTTTGGGAAAATAGCTCTCTGCTCCAAAGTTACCACCTATAAAGTGTTAAAATGAGCTGTTTTAGATTCTTCAGATCTGCTTGAAACATTATTTGAGGAGTCCTCGTTCTCCAAAACGTTGCAAAATCACAAAGTTATGGCGATGTAACTGATGCAGGTTTTTGTTTTTGTTGTTGCTGAGTTTTTTTGCATTTGGTCCCCGTCCAGGTTTTAAGTACTCCGGTAAACAGTGTCAAATATAGGATAAAATCAAGACAAATTAATGAATTAAGGAATTAAGGAATTATGAGATAGATAGCAAAGGGTAGTGTGCAATTAAGTGTCAAGAGAGTTTTCGTCTCGGAACTGAAGAAATTGAGGTCGTCTTGGCACGAGTTCATCAGATTATTTTATAAAAAGCTCTTTGTCATGACATTGATTTGAACACTTAAGGATGAGTTCATCCCGGGGTCATTTCATCCACGTGCAAGCACTTGGACAGCTGAAATGCCATCTCACAAAAAAATTCCATGTGAAGAAATCATGAGGTGAAATAGAAACACGGTTGTGTTTCCGATTATGGCCTCTTATGTGTCGATTGTATGTAGCAAAGTACAAAAGTTACGTCCACTAAACAAGAAACACGAGTTAACCTGCTCAAACTTGTGTTATTCACATCTTTTTTGGAAAGTATCTAGAGATTCTTTTCGAGCAAATTCATCTCGGGAGGGGTTTTTTCCCGGGATCCCATTCCGGAAACACCCCAGAACTAAAGCCCCCTTAGCCGTCTAATGCAAACGGACACCTAGAATTCAAGTCAAAACAGTGTATTTTTGCACTCCGGGCTTTCATAACAGAAAATAAAAACAACCCAGCGCAAAAAGCTAATAAATGAAAGTGTCCCAAAATCCAGGAAAACGATTGTCTTATGAGATTAAACTGAAAAACTTTTATTATTAGTACTAATTTAGAAACTCCGGCACGGATCGAAATGCGACTGATGGCGCGATAGGATAGCATGAGAAACTGTACCAAAATAATAATAATAATAATAATAATAATAATAATAATGACAGTTTATTAATAATTTATTATTATTATTATTATTGTGCAGCTCGTTTTTCTTTTTTAGCATAATACAAAACCTCAAATTAAAATCCTATTTACAATCAACCTGCTGTTACAAAAAATCTAATTAATTCATCAAAACACTATAAAATAATAATAATAATAATAATAATAATAATAATAATAATGATGATGATGATGATGATGATGATAATGATGATGATAATAATAATAATAGTTAGTTAATTATCCTTTCCCCGTGAAGGGCTTCCAGGGATAATGAAACAAACAACATTACAAGCATATATCAGGGGCACCCAATGGCAAGTTTCAGAAGATATCTCTTCGGTGGAGGGTAGTTCGCCTTTGGCTTTCGGTGTCGATTAGAGAGTGCACTCGGATTTTCGTAACTGAGACGTGGCCTAAAAGATTCACAATGGAGAAATCATAGCCCCTGAGGTGTTCGGAAGGGTTATATTCGCTGTTTTTGGCAGTCAAAAACGCCAGCTACCATTTTCGGAAAGAAAATGGTTCCCTAGAAAGTTCGTGGAAAGTTCATTTCAGCTAGCATTTTCTCAAAGGAAGATTTTGTTCCCTAACATTTTCGGGAAATTAAAATTTCACCTAAGGAATCCCAACCGATCAAATTCTTCTAGCTAACGAAAACATCACTTTAAACAGACTTCAAGGAAGTTAAAAAATGCCTTTCCACAACTTTTGGTTGATTTGTCTCGTTGGGTGCCCCTGATATATCGGGAACTGGTAGGAGGAGGCATCGAAGGGCCTCTGCTCGCAGGGTAGAGGCGGCATGCCAGATGAGGAGAAATACTCGAGCGAGTAGTCAGAGAACATATTATCATGTTCATAGTGGCCTTTAACGGCGTTAAATAGGTTCTTCTACCGCCACAGAAACGAAATTTAAGGGCATGTTTTTTTCGTTTATGTGTCGTGTC
>JAEMWC010000061.1:935000-965000 GCA_016490735.1 Pachyseris speciosa
CTAGGTGATCAGTTTTCGTTATGTTCGTACGTTCTAAAATAGAGCTAAAAATTGTACACGGAATTATTTAGACACACATCCGTCCCTGCACAATTCTCCTTTGCGATTTGAAGCCGAAAAGAAGGTAATGACTTTCGTTTTTGGGACAAAAAAAAAACTTTCAGACATATACACAAATAGAGGACACGTTTTTTTTTCATAACTTTGTAAATATTGCATTTGGCAGTTTGACATTGAATTTCTGAATGTCATAGCCAATTCCGAACATATTAAAGAGTTGTTGGTATAACAGCCCTAGGTGATCAGTTTTCGTTATGTTCGTACGTTCTAAAATAGAGCTAAAAATTGTACACGGAATTATTTAGACACACATCCGTCCCTGCACAATTCTCCTTTGCGATTTGAAGCCGAAAAGAAGGTAATGACTTTCGTTTTTGGGACAAAAAAAAAAAACTTCAAACTAACGCCCAAACGTCTACACTGAAGGATTTGAACCTTTCTATAAATACTCATTTCAAACCATAATTAAGCGATTAGGTTTATTTGCGTGACTTCCAAGTTGGATTACGTAATCTCTTATTCCTCTCTTTTCGAAATGTTGTCTACTCTTCCCCGGCATCAAAACAAATACAGTAAACATACATTATCTAAAGCATTAATGAAAAGCTTTTAAAGTTGAGTCAACGAATATGAGGTCCTGAATAAAATGGTTTTGATATCATTGTCATAAACGATCATGACGACGACGCGGACGACGACGACGATGATGACGATGACGATGATGATGATGACGACGACGACGACGACGACGATGATGATGATGATAATGATGATGACGATAACTGTTTTTGAAATATATGAAACTTAAACCATATACAAAAACTGGCATTTTAAATGACAGGACAGAAACGCCGCGGTCTCGTTTGATACCTGAATCAAGTCTATGTTGAGGACTTCACGCACTTTGATCAGGAGGGAACAGTAACGAATTTTTATTATTCCAGCTGGACAAACTACAGAACTGTTTCTGGTTTCTGAATTGTTGCATGTTTACATTCAAGCGACGATGTCCAGGGCCCGGGGTCCAGGGTCCCGTTTTGTCGGGCATATTTAACGGCAGACTTTCTGAAAGGAAAGTATTTTAAAGCCTATTGCGCATTTGTCCGATTTAGAGAAAAGTATGCTTAAAAAAAAAGTATGCTTAAAAAATTAAAAGATGATTCGCCCAGGATTAGAGAGCTAGTGGCGATTAGTTTTGGTAATTGTATATTAGAGTTTAAATCAGGTTCGTGACTGGAGCCAACAAGTCCACTGAGCATTAAACACCGGCTGAAATTCCTTGAAATGAAATTCAAAGAACTGAAATGTTTACTGTACCAAAGTATACAAACTCCTGATATTTAGTAATTTTATCGCGGAGAAAGGCAAGCATCGCAAAGTACTACACCTCTTTCTGCTTTCAACTGTTGCACATTAGGATTGCGTACACAAGAAGCCATAGCCAGAACCGCAATGCTACAGAGTGGCTTCTGACTGGTGCCACACGAAACAAAATCAGCTCTGATATGGCTTTGGGAGTCCTTAAAATGAAAACTAATTTCTCTTAACAGTTTTCTTGTTATTGCCAAGAGGAATGTAAGGAGAATTTGGCGGCAAATTACGAACAGATCTCAAAGTAGCCTGCTATTAGTTGGTTAGGTCGTATGTCCGTTAAGCCCCAATGTACTCAAGTCTGTGTAACTGATAGCTGGCATTTATCACCGTTAAGTAACAGTAATTGACCAGGGTGGTTTCAGGAAAGTTCTAGAAAGAAATATTTTTTATGTTCTCAAATGCTTCATTTTCAGTAGGCCTTTCGGTATATTTTTGTTAAATACTGGTCTAATATATTATTAGCAGCAAGGCGAGAAGAGAAGCGTGCCGGTATTTTGTGTCAGACACTGCGAAATCGCTTCTTATTGCATTAGGAATGTGGACGTCAGGACGCAATTTAGGGAATATTTTTACAGCCCTGGTAATTGATTTTTCGCCCACTTGAAATGTCGAACTTTTCATTCCCCTATACTCGGTGATTCGATTTGTCATAATAAAACTGACGCATGAATCAAATGCAGATTTGAAGATGTCTGGATTAACTACTGAACGTTATGATGTGGGTTGATCCAAATAAGTATTAGTCTCCGCATGTTCGGCTCATTTTGTGGATGTACGCCTAATAATTTCCGTACGGTATAATAAATAATACCACGCCAAAGTCCTTGTTTGGCAAACGCTTGTGTGAAGAAATTTAAAAGTTCGAGGAAACAAAATATGACTCGAGGACTTTGCTGGCCGAGAGTTGATGATCATGACGATGATACTGTTAAGGGGAATGTTAACATTTGATACAGTCACCCCTTTGAATGGTAGCCTTTACATGCAAGAACATGGCAATATCAAATTAAATTCTGAGACCCTCTTTATTGAAGCATAGATAAAGCAAAAGTGCTGCTAAGTGGATGGGTGGTAAATCTTTTAAAATTACCGTACGGTTCTGAAATTAAAATCGCTTTGAACAGTATAATAAATAATACTACGCCAAAGCCCTTTTTGGCAAATGCTTGTGAAGAAATTTAAAAGTCCAAGAAAAACATTATTACTCAAGGACTTTGCTAGCCGAGAGATGATGACCACATGTGACGATGTACTGGGGAATGCTAAGATTCGAGACTTTGAATGGTAGCTTTTACATGCAACAAGATGGCAATATTAAATTAAATTCTCAGAGATAACTAGATAATAGATAAAGCTTCTGCTTTAACTTTCTATAAACCATTGAATGTTTTTACAGCTCGGGTAATTGATTTAAGACTCCCTAAACCTGATGATTAGATTTGGCACCGAAAAAAAAACAAAACAACAACAACAACAACAAAAATTGAGGTTCGAATTTACTAACTCCAGCCAGATTTAAAAACGTTTGGATTGACCGCCGAACCTTGCTACTTGCATCCAAGTAAGTACTTACTTTACGAAGTATGAGGTTCGGAGGCGCGTGAAATGTTCGTGATTTGAACTGGGCCTAACGAGTTTGTAAAGATCTTAATTACGTGGGTAGGGGTAGGTTTCATAATTTTCGCAGTTTAATTTTAAAAGATTTACCACCCATCCACTTAGCAGCACTTTTGCTTTATCTATTGCTTTAATAAAGAGGGTCTCAGTTAATTTAATATTGCCATGTTCTTGCATGTAAAGGCTACCATTCAAAGTGGTGACTGTATCAAATGTTAACATTCCCCTTAACAGTATCATCGTCATGATCATCAACTCTCGGCCAGCAAAGTCCTCGAGTCAGTTTTTTTTCTCGGACTTTTAGGTTTCTTCACGAGCGCTTGCCAAACAAGGAATTTGGCGTGGTATTATTTATTATACGGTTCAAAGCGGTTTTAATTTCAGACATGTTCATAAACCTTCTAAGTGTGACCATCGGCACATGGATAATGTTCATCGTATTTTCCCGCGGGCGTCGTGTAGGTATGTTGGACAGGGTGGAGCCGAAATGTGTTCCCCCTAGATATATCCTGAAAGAATGATAAACATTCAGGTGAAAACCACTGAGCCTCACTGTCCTGCACCGCTGTTTGCAGTTCAATATTTGCCAAGAACAGAAACTGGTTAACTTTGGGCATTGTTAAGAGGCTCTAGGAGGCTCATTGCGAAAGGCTCACTACAGTTTCTCTTTCAAATATCGAATTTCATTTTGCCACCCCTGATCTGTAGTCTCCAGAGAGCGTTCTTAGTTTGTAAGATTATTACGTCTGTGATTTCCGCACTTTACTTATTATTAGTGCTTCAGATGAACAGACATGCACGACACTAAACATTCCTTCTGTTCGTTATTGCGAAATTGTCCGAGCGAAATAGAAAGATTTCCGCCGAACGCAACTGCCTTCGGACTTGACCTGAGGTCTTTTTTCGTGGTGAGTGATGCGTAAGGATGTGGAAGAGTGGTCAATCAGAGTTCATTGTTGCATGCAAAACCATAAATCGCCATAAATCGTTAAATCACCGTGTAAAGTAAGAAGAAAAGAGCACAAACCTACACCCTGGTCAAACAAAGTCAGTACAAATATTTATAATGCAATTAAGGGATTCACAGAAGCGTTATAAAAAAGTCAGCGGGCACGGGTTAAATTCAACACATTTCAACAAGGTTACTTAAATCTTTTCCTCCAAGAATCTGTCCTCTGAGTCACGTTATTCGGTTGGGGACTGAGTAAGAAGCCGAAACCCTAAGCGAAAAATTTAGCGGATTTTCATAGTACGCTCTTTTTAAGCTGTAAAAGGAATTTTGCTTCAGGATAATATTTTGATCATAAAAGATCTCGAACTGTACTATTATTTAGCGGCATTGCTGTAACTTTTTTCTTTCTGTCAGTTTTCAAGTGGAAATTGTCAGATTTGCAAGAAAAGGGTTAATTAAAAGCAGTCCCAGGACACATAAGACTGTTCAGTCAATGGTAATTTAAATATGTCTCTTTACTTGATTCGCCATCAATTGATATGATCGTGTTGTCCGGTGCAAGAGGCTTCCAGATGTTATAAAAGCTAATTCAACACGCGCATGGACGAGACGTTTTTCTTTTTTATTGCGGGTGATCAGCTTATCAAAGAAAACAGTTATACATCTGCTTGTTTTTCTCGGTATTAAATGTAAATGCGCCCGACTGGGAGATCACTGCTAGTTTGCACGTCCATGGGCATAGAACAACCAAATCGACGCAAAAAGATACGATGCGCGAAAAGAGAAACCGCACAACGACATACGCCTTGTCTTTCGTGGTTTTCTGAGTTCGACGTTTAGAAAATGAGTTTACGAGACACGCAACACGTTGACAAGCCCCCTGGATTCGGAAATAGCACAAGTCCCTCGCGGAATTGCGTGGGCAAATAAACAATTTTCAATCAGGGAAAATTCCAGAGATGCCACAATCTGCTGCTTTCCATCAAGTGGATTTACAAACCGAAACAGGAGCTCAGACGGGCTAATGTCGTTTTTTCATGTACCCTTTATGTCAATAGACATTCTTTATACACCTCCCTCATTAATACTGGGAGTGAAGTCGTATGAAAAAAAGAAAAAAACGTTATACAAATTGCACCCACAAGATCCCGCTTAAGAGGCCAAGAGAGAATGTAACGTTAATTCGTTCCACCCAGCCAAGAACCAAAACATAACATCGACGCAGGTTGCGAGTTGGTCTTTTCCAAGTGTTAAAAGGTTGAAGGAGAAATAATGAGTACCCGGAATGAGCGAAGTAGTAAGCAGTCGAGCAAGGCTGTGATTTGCTGTTAATAAGATAAGTCTAACTTTGTTATTGTTCGCACAATAGCTTTATCTTGCCCTCGGTACGTTTTCAGTGATCGACGAGTATTGGCTCAAGAGCCATAAGTGGCATGGTGAGCTTAGTAGGTTTTTGATATTGGCCGACGTGTTGTTATGGTTCTCTCTGGAAAGCGGAAATTAAATTTATGATGTGAACTAATCGCGAATGAATGCTGCGGTGAAAGTCTCACGTTGACTGGCCTTATGACCTCATCCCACTGGGAAGCGCTGTCGATGCACTCTGCAAATACGTCTACACTGAATTCCCCGAGTTATTAGTACAACATTTTACAATTTTTAAATTTCCATTTGCGCTTTTAGGTCCGTGGTATGATTAAAGCGAGCCCATCCCGACTGTGATTACGAGGGGGAAACACGCGAACGTATCTCTTGTGAAATTCACACGATAACACGACTTTAAATGTGTCAAATAATCGGTGCGTTCATAGTGCCAGTACTTTAAAATGGAGCTGTAAAACAGACGCACTTTGAAATCGAAATCCAAATACCTAGTTTATTGTGCGTGAAAGCAACGCAGGAATAACATAAACTCGTGCGTTTTCATACATAACACTTCACGTCATTTTACCACTGTAGCGCACAGCGGGAAAATGCAAACGGGACGGTGAAACATGTTGCCCCGTGTCAGCGCAGATAAAGACATTTTCAACGTCCAACAGCAATCTGTCACTTGCCTATTAATAATACTGAAAAGAGCGTTTTCTGTGTAAACTACGGATGGCCGGAAACAACATCGAAACGACACAGCAAGTTAACCACTAATTATTATTATTTACCTGGATTCGGCTCAGAAGACAAAGAATCTGAAGAATCACCAGCGCAACTGGTCTAGAGTTTTCCTCCATGGCTGTAGTCTGCTGCGTCGGGAACAGAGGGAACTACGCCTTACACACGTTAGCTCGAGCGTGGGTTGATCCAACTGGCAGCTCTTCTTGTTAGAGACTGACTTACTACCTGATCCCTGCGCCAACTAAGTCTCCACACCAGATTGTGTTACAGCCACACTACAGAGAGACAAGTTCGGTAATCGTTCTTAAACAAAAATATCACGGGCCATTACGAGTAATTGAGAATGTTTGTTTAACAACGTTCGTTGACGTCGCGTATGTACTAGTTGGCGACCCTGGCGTTCAGAAGGTGGAAATCCGCTTTGGGTTATTATCGGCAAGTCGCGACTGTGCAGAGCATGCTAGATCCCGATTGAATGACTCGCGCACAGTGCAACGCGCACGATATTAGCCGAAATTGTATTCTGATGTATGCTCGAACGAGGTTACGGTGTTTGGGATCTTTTATCACCGTGCGCATTCCTCCATCTCCTTATCTTAACGAGTTCTTTAATTGTTTACAGCAGCGGAAAGTGGTGTCTTGCTGTAGAGATAAGGACCAGGGCAGCACCAAACGTCAAAAATTAAAACAATTCCTAAATTTTCTTTCCTGAAATATTAAGAAACAAATTGCCCTCAGGGGAAGGGTTTCTGGTCTGCTTTTACCAACTGCTTGCACTTAAAAGACTTTACTTCCACTCTTAAAATCATTTTAAAAGTTTTTCATTTGGGTGTTAAAGGTCTTTGGGTTGCTACAGATGCTTTTAATCGGCATACATCAATTTTTCAAGGCAAAAGTTAACGTAAGCTAGATGTTGTAACTGATTGTCTGACATTCCGGTTACGCGCGCGCGGAAGTTATTTCGCGCGCGCACCAAACACGAGGGAAACTAAAGAGGAATTGTATTTCCCCGCTATCTCATTTGGAAATATGGAGCCGCGCAATCGTGACAGGGATTGTTGTGTCTTCCTGAAACTAATACGTTTCCTTTCTTCTTTTTGACTTGTTTACGAGCTATCTAGTGACATGATTTAATATTTAAATGTAACCAATGTGCACCAAAAAGACAATATTATTGTTTTCTTGTTTGAGAAAAGTATTACTGCTAGAACAATAAGAGTATGCGAAGAATAGTTTTCGAGTCCAGTTTGAATGTTTATATTTGGGTTAAGAAAGAGTTTGTACTTCTTAGGTTTCTATTGTGAAGGTGCCTCGAGACAAGTTGGTAAGGCTTATTTTATATACCAGCTTATCCTGCATGGGAGCTGGCCAATGAAATGACAGTTAACTGCTTACAAACAAATCAGATCGAATGTGGCACGAGTATCTTGACGAAGTATCTTGACGAAGTAGTTTGCTCTACAGCACAGAAATCAAGTAGGAAGTGATGTACACTTAAAGCCTTCTCTTTAGGGCTTTTTTTCTCAATAGTGTACAGATCAGACAATACCAAAATAGTAAGCGAAAGCCGGTTTAAGTTTTATGATACTTAAGAACGACTAATCACTTTGTTCTTTTTGCAATAAAAATGTCGTTTGAGTGCGAGTTTCTCGTCGCTATGTCTACAGTTTAAGGTAGTTTTAGTGGCCGAGGGAAAGGCCCCTCGGCCCACACAACTTGATTTTATTGTCGGCTTAAATTTTCAGGCCCTTTATCTTTTCCATACTTAAGATAAACATGGCAGGGATTAATGCGGCGGAGCTGAGGCGAGGCCAAGAATTCCTAGACAAACTCAAAAAACCTGACTTGGCCAACAACATAAATAAACGGTCCTGAGAGAACGATCTAGACTTGACACCCAACAAGAACTGGCTCACCTCTATTCTTACTGCGAAATTCCGTAACGCATTCAGTGCGGCGCACTATCGGCTCGCCGGGGAACTTATCGAGAATTCGTTTAGAGCACCTATTATCTCTACCCTCATCTGTATCCCTCTCTAGTTTAAACTTGTAAGCTACGTTTTCGGCATTTGTTGTAATAAAACATTTCCCAGTGCTTGGCTCGTATTCCCTTTGGTAGCTGCTAGAATAACAGTCTCAAACATTTTTTCCCACCTGATGGCTTTCACCAGATCTTTTTAGTTCTACGTCATGAGAGCCCTTAAAATCTTTTGTTAGATTAATTTTCATTAGTGGCCCCTGACAAAAGAACAAACTGTAATCTGTTGGCAATGAATAATAGTTTGAGTGTATAAACTCGCTTATCTACAAATTAAATGCTAAACCATCAAAACGAAACTGAATGGTCAAACTTCAATTCCGGAAATTTACGGCGCTAGATAATACATCTTATTAGAGCTTTGAGTTTTGTCTACTATTGTCTTCAACTGTCAGGGTTTTAAATGTTGTCCGGAAGGGCCATTCACAGGTACTTTACGCCTCGCCCGGTCAGCGTCTTGGAATCGATACCCAATACTCATCATCATAACTGCTAAAGTATCGATACTGCGCGAGCGATATCATTTGGGTTCCATGACGTTTAGTACAGCGCAATACAGCGAAATCGTGCGGATAAATCGCCCGTGATACTTACCTGACGAGGCCGTAGGCCAAGTTGGTTAAAATCAGGGGATATTCCGCAATATTGAGCAGAATAATTGTTTTATTTTGAACACATATATTAAACAAAACGCACTTTATTGAGTTCAGTTTATTACGGAAAAGATTTTTAAGCCGCCATTTTTCTACGCGACACACAAAATTACGTGTATCGCAGGATATCTGTTAAGTACACACGACGAACATTGAGAGTGCGATGTCCAGATTTGGACAGTAGGTTGTTTGTTTGTCGTTTATTCTTTAGTAGTCGTAAAGAGTTACGAGGTATCGCAGTTTAGTGTTAAATATCGCAATGGTATAGTATCGTTTGAAACAATTGTATCGGCTCATCCTTTCATGGCAAACATTGGAAGGGCTACGTAACCATATAAGACCGCGACTGAGACTTTCAATGCTTACTTAATTGGAGTTAAACTTGTTAACTTATTTACCGGCTTAGACTGTCCATTGACACTCTAAGTCTTGCTTTCCTGTTCAATCGCTGAGAAGTATAGTCCTTCGCCTCAATTTGATCCTCGTCAGAATTCGTCTTTATAGTCGGCCCGAAAACAGTCCAAATTCTTTTTCTTGAAAATCTTTCGGCAGACTTACCGAGCAGTTCTAGAACTGTTTTTAGTGTCTGTTGGGTTGTATGCAGACTTACACAAGGGATTAATTAACGACGCTTGCGAAACATTCGGGATGACAAACTGGAAGCACGTTCCCTTGGCGTTCGTGCGGTTTGGCTGTTGCGAAATGAATGTAACTACTAGTTCCTTTTGTAATCTTCAGTGTACGAACACAGCCCATTGCTAATCTGTAAGGACTGGGAGATACGCCGGATTTTATTGGGCTTTGCCACCCAGAGACGGAATTTTTATCCAAAGGATTTTCGTATCCTGTCTTGACATTGGCAGAGCTCGAGAGAAAATCTAAAGGCCAGTTCACGTATTACCTTACCTTGTTTGTGATCTTTTCCTTTCGGATCCAAACAGTTTACCTTTGTATCGTAACTACGAGGCATTCAAAGCATTTAACCTTGTTGAAAGGAAAAGGTCCTATCCGTGTATGCGGTTATCGCTTTCGAGATTTTAAGATCTCGTACCCGGTGTCAGGCAATTCTGAGCCGGAAAATCAAGGTTAATTGTGACGTTGTTGATAGGGACTTTCCTACGCTGCTGCAAATTATTAAGCTGTGCCTAACTAAATATATTAAGTTAGGATCAGCTTTCATGTATATTCGTATTTGGCCGATTTTCCCAAGTGAATTTTGCATTTTGGATAGGAAGGACGGTAAAGTACATATCCTCATTGTTTCTTTTAATCGCTCAAGTGACGTACGTATGATGATCATCTCATGACCAGCTTTTAAAGTGCCACTCGAGTTTGCGGTGCCTTTACAGTCGTGATGCAAAAAATACATGACGACGCATAAAACAAGAATTATGCTTTTCAATGACGCAAGTTAGATGATTCTTTTCACAGACCAACTTCAAAATGACGACTAAATATGTTTTTCTTAGTGCTGTTTGACTGAGGGCAGGAAAACACGCGACTTACTCTATTGGTAAGACCTCTTTTGAGTACTGATGTGGCATTTTTTTAATTCAGGCAGCTTCGCTAAATTTATCCCCTTTTCCTCCTATTTAAGCTTTTGTTGAGCTTTCACGCTTGAATACACCGTAGATTTCGAGAATGTTTAAGTCGAGTGCGTTCTAAGTCAATTTTCTACAAGTGCAATGACAACTAGCAAACAGTTACGCATCTTCGGAAACAGTTGGTAAGATGTGCCTCAGTCAAGTATCGTAACATATCCTGACCGTTTTCTAATCCTCAAACAAATTCAAACCTACCGTTTAACCCAAACAAAACGCCTTTGCTTGACCACAGTAAACCATTTATTAGCCAGAAATTGTTGCCTAACAGGCTTAAGTCAAATGCTAAACGTAAACACCTGCGTGCCGTTGTCCTGACGGGGCGCTGAAGACAATTTGCCTGGCCAAGTTGCCATTGTTTATCCATTGAGATAATCAGATAAACTCTGTTATCATTTCGTACTCAATGAATTAAAACAAGATTATCTCGGGCTTATTCCTAGCGTTCGGACACAAGGAAAATAAAAGTGTGGTTATTTTAAAATAGATTGAGAATTTTTCACCACCCATACCCATATTATTTAAATAAGAAAAGCATCTCATCTTTGGTTACCTCTTATGTTAAAGTCGCTCCTTATTTTTCTCCCATTTTGTTTGGCTTTGTTTTGTTGTTGTTTCTATGCCTCTGGCTCCCGAAACAGCAGAGAACATCTGAAACTTATCTTTAAATCAAATTAGATGGAAGATGCGATTTTTGCAAGTATAATAGCTCTCTTGTCGAGCCTTCTTGAAGAGTGGTGATTTCATATATTGTGAAATGTTTACAAGTGCTTTGTATCAGATATTTCAAACACTGGCTTCACTGACCTAAATCAATAGTTCATTTTTCATTCCGCTAAAAGCTTCACCTTTTTTGCACCAAACTGGGTCACATTACCTCGTTTCAAGCTGAGTGTTGAGGTACCTTTACCAGGAGCAACTCGTCGAAGCACGCGCGTGTTTTCCGGTGCAGATGGAATTAACAATAATTTTCCCTACCTTACGACTCAAAGCGTTAGGTACGTGGAACCTTACGTAAAACTTAAATCATGTCAAGGAAATTCCTCTTAGATCAATATTAAATTCCTCACGTCAGTTGCGAGTTTTCCCGAGATGAATGTCCTCTTCAGTGTGGGAATCCAAACATTACAACAGAGATTTCACCGACCTGAAAACAATGAATGTTGTTTTCCTTTTCTCGGCTTAACAAGTTTAATACGTTTGTTTCTTCGACCTCAAGCTAAGATGTTTCGGCGTATTTAAAAGCAACGTATTATCGTTATTATTTGAGGCCTCGATTGTCAGATTTCGGAGAATGGTGTGTGTGTGTGTGGGGGGGGCGAAGACAGCTGCTTTACATTGCTGGGAGGGGAGGGAGAGGGCAAGCAACGAGTATGAAACAGCTAAAGTGAGACAGTGGCAGCTAAAAGAAAGTTATATAAGAAAGAAATACACAGCTTTGTGTCGATAGCTGATGTTACGGGTGCCGCATAGGTATTGGCAATTGTCGACATAGATTAAATTAGCGGAAACATGAGATTCTATGGGTTTGGCTTGCGGCTTACGCTCCCCCTGGGAAATTTCGTACATCTTCCAAGAACAAATACTTCTCCGATGGAAAAGAAATGGGTAATCTGTTTGTGTTATGGCGCTGTCGAATTATTGCCGAACATTTGGCTTGTTTATCGCCAATTTTAAAAACAAAATTAATACGACTTATGCCGTCTGCCGCTGCGGTGATTTACCCCTTTGAAGTTACGGCCGGGTTTAAAAAAACGACCAGCAAGCTTGTAGAAGTCGTGCCCTTTGTACGTAAGCACTTTTCAACACTTCCCTTCGCGCCCCAAAGATGCTGTTTCATTACCTATAAAGTTGCCAAGATATTTTTTCATTGCTGGTAAATGTGCGTTTTTAATTTTACACCCCACGCATTCGAAATTGCTCGTTTCCGAATCAGTCAGTCTCGCTACGAATGACTTTGTTTGATTGTTTAAACCTCAGGAACGCACTCAAAACTGAAAACAATGTTGCGTGCTGTACTGTCGGAAAAACTAGAGTTTTAAGTACCATGAATTAGCTTTTGAAGTTTGCCTGTTAAAATGACTGCGTAATGACTCCAAACTTGAACTCACCTGGTAAAACAATGGCTTTATGGACTTGATACGTACTCTGACAATGTAGCGACAGCTTCCAAACCGACACTGTTTCATGTACTGGTGCCTTTCTGGAATTTTCGACGGCTACAAAGAAGATTTGAGGATATAATCAGTAAAGGTCAAAGCAGATCGATAGCATGCCCAGCCACAGCCCCCAGTGAGAACTTTTTTTTTGAGAGGAAAATGCATTTCTTGAATTTTCTTCTTCGCATACCGCGCGGTTTGGGTTTCACTTAACAATAAACGGAAATAAAGGTTAAAAACAATTAACCTTTTTATGGTCTTCTCTTTGTCCCAAACGACTCTTGATTTGATTTTAAGATTCTACGACTGATTGGCACTGAAGCACTGCTTGAAAGAAATAGTTGGCAGTTAGCTTCGCATTATAAGGACTATTAGGAAGTCTTCTGAGAGGCTATTCTGGGGCTATTCTTTAAGGGCAGAGGTAAGCGCCTTTGAGTCTCAAACACGAACACTTAAATAAAGGCCGGATTGATTTATGACATAAAGCACTTGGTATCTTGTAATAGAGGGTTATGGTCGGATTGAGTTTAAATCGTTTTTGAAAACAATTACTACTACTTCGATCGTTCATCGCGATTTAAATTCTTACACCTGTTGAGAGTACCCCGGCCGTAAAGCACCAACTTAAGGCTAATTTCATGCTGTTTCTGTGATTTGCTTTCATATTGAAAAGTAATTTCGAATTCTCAAACGCTGATTGCACGGGTAATATTGGTCAGCTGTGCCGGTGTGACTCGTACATCAATACAGTCGTATTAGACAAAATTAAAACAACAGATTTTATCGGGCGCTAAGGCGTTAAGGCTAAGCATTGTGTTTATGTTATAGAGTACGGTTTTAGTTTCGTGTTGGTTTAGTGGGGCTGTTTCCGCTTTATTTTTTCAACTGGGCTTAAAAAGGCTCCCAAATGACGAATTGTACTAACATTGTTTAATCCGCTAACAGCAAACATGTGAGTCTCTGTTGACAAGTTACTAATGATGAATAATTTTTGCAGGCCGTGAATCCACAACCGCTATCAATCGCGATTCATTCTTTTTCGTGGCTCGTCGCTGAGAACAATTAACACCCCAGGCTGGCCGGGCTAAAGTACTATGTCCAGGCTGAAAAAGTAGCAAAATTCGGTTCAAAGAGCACCCTAGAGATCTGATTATCACATAAGCACTTCTTGTAGCTATAGTCTGTATTCCTGGCGTCAAATATAGGCTTACAACCGACGTCCCACGGCGAACATCCGATAGCAAGACACTTTGGCGCAGTACCATTTGAAAGCCTTCACGTACCTTATGCGGAGGTTTGTGCAACAGATGAAGCGATTATGCGTATAAATGTGCAAGAAAAATTCGAAACCTAAGCCAAACGAAAATACAATAATGTACTTAAACGATTACAGATTTTGGATTTGCAGTTTGAACAAAAACGGCAAAAATGCCGAGAAATTTGCGTACGTAGCAGCACAAGCCAGATTCATCGGTGTGTGATTCGCACTGGTAGAATTCATTCCCTTCCACCTAAAAATATCTGAAAGAGGAGTGAAACTCTTTGACTGGAACAGAACTGTTGAAATATTTGACTTTGCTTTGTGTGTTACCGCTACTAGCATGTACAAAATCCCGGCATAGCACGTGTTATGGCATTTTTGTTTAAAACAGCAGAGAAGTTTTATCTAAGAATAGTCTTAATAAGAAGAAGGAGGAGAAGAAAGAAGCAAAGTACGAAAAAGAGCACACGCGGAATTATCAACAAACCTGGGAGCGGAACTGAGCTCAGTCAGTCTATTGACTCCAACGTAAATAGGCTAATTGATGTTAGTAAATAAAACTAATTGCACATTGATTTGCGGCTGAGGCACCGCACATTTTCACAGATCATTACTAAAGGATATTAGCGCTAATATTATAAACAACCCGCCTTCCTCAGCAAAGTGCAAGTGGTCGAACTAACAGCGATTCAATTACCTCTCTTATAAAGTTACAGTCGCAAAATCAGCGTCGCAACAACAAAGAGCGGAACAGTTCTTGGTCTTGTGACTATTGGAACTCTTGTGCCATAGGTAATTTATCGAGGCTGTTAGCTTGCTAATAACAGAGTGCAGCGATGTGAGGCTGGATTTCGTCTTTCCTTCTCTAATTTAATATTTGCACTCGACACATTGTCTTTACTCAGTAAATGGCGATATTCAGCATACATATAACTTATCAATATCGCGAAGTGAATATCCAAATTAATCATTCTATTTAGTAATAAACACTACCCCTTTTCATGTCCCACTACCGATATGGACGGTCTAACACTGCTGTACAAACCGTTTTGTTAAAGCGTTAATGGACGCTGCTCAAACTCTGATGGCATGATATTTCAAATGACCAGTTTAGCCTCAACCACAAAGCGCACACAAATATCACCTCCAAATACACACTCCAGGAAAGCTTAAGAAAACATACCAGGCACTTGACCGAGTTGTTATCTGGAGAGTCTTGGCACATTCAACGCACTACACGTTTATGAGGCAACGTCAACAACTGAAAGTGTTGGTAACTATCTTTCACTTGAAATAGATGGCAAACAAATGAGGCGCTCCACGTCTTGTCCGGTGCGGTTTCTAATTGCGTGATACAGCAATTGTAATCCAACCTGGAAGGAATCAATTATGGGTATAAGCTAAAACGCGATCACACGTTTAACAGAAAAAACCTTAATAACTGACCTTTTGTTTCCAGCAGTACAAATATACACTCCTTTGGTGTAGGTTGTTTGCATTTTGCTGGTAAGTGGCCAAATATTTAACATGACACTGATTCAAATAACCTCACATACCTCAGTGCCTGTGTGAAGAGCCAAGGTTACATGAAGCACCCGTGTGGTCGCAAATGAGCAGCCAACATGTCGAACAGTATATTAAACCGTTATGATTGCAACAAAGGTTAATGCTATCCAAACCTTATAATTGAAGTATCCAAAGACGTGCTTAATTAAATTAAACAATTAAAAAACGACTTTCACCTTCGAGTAACTGAGGCACGTTTCGTTTATTTTCAGTGACAGTTATAGAAATTGTTAACAAGGGAGGAATGAAAAGCTGGAAGGAATTATGAGGAAACAGCAGCCAAACCATTGATAAACGTTTCATGCAAGCAAGGACTGCAAGGAAAGGCGTTTGTTTGACGTGACCTACAACATGCTGTAAAACTGAAATTTAACACCTGTTCCCTAGGGCGGAGTAAATGCGGTTCTGCATATGGATGGTTTTGGTTTTATTAACGCGTTAGGTCTATCAATAGAAAATGTAGCTTTGCTCAACAACAAACCGACATTATTTCCGCGTCTTAATTTCACGCTGCGCGAGTGTCAACAAGAATTATAAGTTACAGCTTTTACAGCCCCTCAGTGCTGTTCCATAACGTGATTCAGACCACATTGTGAGCATAATATTAGCTTTGCTGTGTGTAATTAGAAAAATATATTTACGAATTTAGTTTTAAAAACACATGGTTTTCTGTGTACATACCTTTGTGGTTGCATTAAAACTATTTGTTAATGAGCAAATTTCCTCAAAATTAAGTAAATTACCCCTCCAAAGCTAAGGTACTTCCTCAAGTATTCGAATTCCATGAGTATTCAAAAATAACTGTTTAAAATCTCTTCCTGTCGTGTCTTGTCAGGGATAAAATTCCTCAAGCCTGCCTTTCATAAAACAGCCGTTCAGCGGAACACTCAATGAGATGCTGGTTCTTTTTTGAAACATTGTTTTCAAAAGCCGGAAGTTGGGAGCTATGGCCATTTACGGAGGTGCAGTCTTTCAGAAGACAATGCCAACTTTTTCGATCGCAGACGGCCTCATGGAGAATCCGTGTCTTATTGACGCAGCGGATTGTTCGCGTCACCAAACAACAGCTGTTTTGCGCTGAATAAGGACAAACTACTCAATCGGTTTTAGCTCGCTGAATACTCATAACATACGGAGCGTATTTCTGATTACCAGCGCCTCACTAAGCTGAAACATCTGCTCCTTGTTATATCTAACACTAAGGATTGTTGCTAGATTGTATTCCAGAATGTTAAATTACCTGTATTTCGTTTACTATTTGCAGCACACATTTGTCAAAGCCTGTTGTTTGTTCGTCCAGATTTCAAATGCCCTCAGTTCACTGCTTTGTGATTTGTAGACAGGCGCACGATCTTCTCCTCAGGTCTTTACAGCAAACGGTTTGTTTGTACTTTATAAAATATTACCTAAAATAGTAAGCGTCGTTTGGTCATTTGACCTTAACTTTGGCTAGTATCGAAATACTCTCCAACTATTTCTTACTCATTTAAATTATTCAGCAAATTAAGATAGCCATCAATATGACAATGTACAGGTGAACCAGTTTTCAGGCAAGAAATTCAAGCAAGATTTGTCATTTAGAACAATTTCAAAATCATGAACGGTGAGTGGGGACTCATTTATCATGAATTTTTTGCTCTGGAAGGCCATATCGTTAACAGGACATGTGTGAAATGAGGAGTATATTGACCTCAAAACCTTTTTATGTTCAACTATGATATTATTCCTTTTCGCATACGATCCATTTTCTTTAATTCTATTTATTTGCTCATTATTATTGAATTGAAGTCTTTCTCAGGAAAACACTTTATAAATAATTGCGTCGTCTAGACGTTTATTTCAATTAAAGCTTAACTTATTGGTTATATTTTTCACGGCAAATAGTGGAACAGTTATGGAATATTCCTACTTCCACTACCATCGCCGGGGGTGTCAATACTATTCTCTATTGGTTTAAATTTACTAGCGTTCTACCACGAATGCCGTTGTCTGATTGGCTACGCTACCTGCTATATATTCTGCGATAGATAGTGAGTAGCGATTGTCAACAAATGGCGGCCGCTTCTTCGCGTTTTCGAAGTGCTGCGAGGAGTATTTAGATAATTTACTTGTCGTTTAGTTTTGAACGACTAGTAGATTTATACTAAAACAATAGGCCGTTTCGGAGTCGCGCAGAGAACTGGGGCGAGTTTCGAATTTTAACTAATCGGTAAATTGACACCATCACATTAAAAATAACATGGATGTAAAATCATCAAACTTGGTCAAATGGCCATTCTCAACGTCATCTTTCATTTAATGGTGTCAATTTATCGATTGGTTAAAATTTGAAACTCGCCCCAATTCCCTGTGCAACTCCGGAACGGCCTATTAGATTATTCGCTCTCGATTTCTATGCGTGATAGCTGATGAGGGCTGCGCCCTCATCAGCTATCACGCGATAGAAATCTCGAGCTCATAATCTAACTGTTAACTATACTCATATAACGTTTTTCACCTTATTTGCACGTACTTAACGAAAGATAATACCATAGAAAGTCAGAGTCGACAAAAACGTCAACAACAATTCTTAGTAAAGCCTTTCGATTAAAGGAACAGCCGAGACTAATGATTGTGGGGGCGTAACAACTACTAAAAGCCATAATGTTATGCTTATGAGAACAATACGACAAACTCGTCTCAATGGCCATAGGTTTTCGTTTCTAATAGCTTCGTTAATACGACTACATCCTTTGGTCCGGCCCAAACAAAATATCGTGACAATCATGCACACGCTTACATTTTCTGATACATTCAGTCCTAATGTTGGAACCAAATGGCCCTCCTTTAAAAGGCTTATTTTGAAACGAATCTGATGAAAAGTAGTAACAGAGTTTTGGATCAATATTACATCACTCAACTTTTGTTTGGCGTGTTTCGTCCCAAAGCTTGAATCTACAGAAGAAAAAGAGACCAGTCAAAATAGAAAATGACAGACTGTCCCCAATTATCGAAATAACCAACTGACAGAGACCTAAAAAGTAATTGAACGTGGTGAAAATAAATAACTTTAATTTAGTACTGATGAGATAGTCAATTGTTTTAAAATAATGTTGTCTGGAGCTATCTTGATATAACAGTACGAGTGGGTGTTAATATCGCCGATTGTAAAAAGGGACCTAAAAATAAAAATTAAAAGCTTCTAGTAACAGGTACTAAATTACAACAAATGTTGTTCATTCGTAAAGAAAGTAAATAATCGGAGGATCTAGAAACCGTATTTATGTTACCTGTTGAAAAAATCCTGTTTTGTCAATGCCAAATTTGTTATTGTATGAAGGCTTTTTTATTTTTTATTTATTTTCTTTCGCCACTATATTGTTAATGGCTCATTTAGTCGCAGGTTTACATTAACCTTTTAAACTGTCTTATGAAGTATCCTACTTTATCTAATACAATATGCCTGCCTTTCTGTCTGACCTTTTGGTTGGTTAGAAGACCAGCAGACCAATGAAGCAAATTAAAATCGAAGAGGGAACGGACAGAGCAGCTTGGTGCATGTCAAATTTCTACTAGTTCTCCTTTCAACACTGGAATCGGCTTTCTGCGACTTTCCACTTGAATCCAGAACGAAAATATAATACAGAAAACCAATTTTGAAACAAAATACTAACGAAAGCAAGAGTAGAAACGTCTATGGCATCTATCAAACATTTCTTTAATCTTTAATCTTTAAGTGTATTACTGTTATGTATTACTGTTATTGATTAATTGTTCACTCTCTTTTTGCTCGCCGCATATCAGGTTTTTGTATGTCTAGCAGCTATCTTTCCCTGCGTTTCAATTAGTCGTTAAACAGAGTTCAAATGTTGCGTGGGTGTTAAAAAGGCGAATGAAAGCACTGGGCGTATTTTTCTCCAATGGGCCTTTATTATTTTATCCGGTAGATTTTGGGAGGGGTCTTTGGTCTAAGGTACGTAACTGCGCGTTTGTTTGACTAAGAGAGAAAGCTGAGACTAAGTTGTCAACAAAAGAGCTACCTCAAGAACAGTGTATAAGTTCAAAATCTTTTGTCGATTGGGGAGAGCCTTCTGATGGAAGAATTAGGAGAGGGGATTGGGTGAAGTTTCGGTAGAGGGCGGTATAATAATAATAATAATAATAATAATAATAATAATAATTCATAGCAATGAAAACGATAATAATAATAATAATATGAAACATTTAAAAAAGATGACACAACGTTTGAATTTACAAGAAGACATGTTTCGGATACTCAGTATCCATCTTCAGTTGAAGGATGTTAACAAGTGAGTGACTTATATAAAGTAAATAACAAGTAGGTGTTGATTACAAATTGTAGAATAATAGTTACAAATCAGTGAAAAGGTTACATAATACTTAAGGGATACAAGGGGAGAATAAAAAGTGCGAGTACAAAACTATGAAAAATGCTGAATACAAATAGTAATTAAAGTAAGAGTGTTAAATTAATATGTTTTGTTTCAATGCGGATTGTTCCCATTCAATATGTAGGGCTTCTTTGATCTTAAGTTGGAAATTAGTAGGAGCCGAAACTTAGACTCGGCTCCTACTAATTTCCAACTCAAGGTCAAAGAAGCCCTACATATTGAATGGGAACAACCCGCATTGAATATACAACTCAAACATGTGTCATCTTTTTTAAATGTTTCATATCTATTTTACTGCTACGAGAATTTGGTAATAATAATAATAACAATAATAATAATAATAATAATAATAATAATAATAATTTATAGACTATTAGAAAATGACCAACTTTTAACAAAATCTTTCGCACTCTTAAAATTAATAATAATAACAATAATAATAAAGCAACTCTTTATTAATAACAATAAAAATAATACCTATTTACAACTATCACAGACTAAAAATTTTGATTGAAATAAAGAGAATATTAAAAGCTCCTAGAATACTAATTTACAAGCTCAACGCCATAATCGACTTTCTAAAATTAGCGGACGCACTATCAGAGGCAAACATTTTGATGAAATAAAAAAATTAAAAAGATCCTAAAATACTAATTTACAAATTAGTGGACACACGCTTGGCAAGCGTTTAAGTGGCAGTCATCGATGAAATGCCCTTGTGGAATTTTGTGGAAGGGTGTCCTGGAACCTCTTACGAAGGTTATTCCCAGTGTATTGGCTCTTAAAGCGTAAAACAGTTACTGGTTGACACTATAAACAGACCATAATAATCAGGTCTAAATTTGAGAGCGTGGGCAATCTTGAAAGCGGTAGGCCTGTCTGTTGTACAAATCCGTACGATAAATCGTACACTGGGCGTTAAAGGGTTAAATGAACTATTTTAATAGCGTGCTGTGTTGTTTATTTTAGGCAACTGGCTGGAATGATATATCGTAGTCTTGCTGACGATTCTTTAACACGCGGTAACAAAGGGTATAGGGATGGCAGGTATCGGTGCTAACCATTTTGAAGAGTTTTCGATCACTTTCTTCCAACAGTTGACGAATACAGTCGAACCCCCATTAAGACCAGCAGTTAAGCGGCCACCCCCTATTAAACACTCAGTTATCAAAGTCCCGAAATTGTTGTTGGTGAAATGAAATACTGTAAATAAACCCCTCCACCTTTTGATCGTCCCGATGAGGGTTTTCTATTGCCTAAAATACACGTAAATACACCTAATTTGGCTTTGTTTTGGTAAAGAACATGACAGATGAGAGTCCGAAATAGAAAGTGATGACTGACAAAAACATTCAGACACCTGTTTATTATTGTCTTGGCGTGATTCCATGTTAATAAGAAGGTTTATTCTGTGCAATAGTAGTCACAAGCCTCCAGGCAAGTTTATATTTGAATAAATTGACGTTTCTACTAAGCCGAATGCTAATTCGTGATGAAGCCCTATGCCTACTTCCCCGAGGTTAGCCGCTTAATAGGGGGTTCAACTGTATAAGTAACTTGGAAATATTTGTACAAGCCCAAAGACCTCCAAGTGTCCAAATGGGGAGGAGACCGCTTTAGTGTATAACTCTATACTCGAAAAGTGTTTGGTTTCATGAAATTGTAAATCAGTTTGGCAAACTTGAATGTGCACTTTCATCAAAAAAAAAAAAAAAAAAAAAAAAAAAGAGATACCAACATCGTTGCTTAATGTCCAAGGTGGCTATTTTTGGAGGGCCAATAGTTCATGGGCAATTAATTATGCTCATATGTCACTCTTGCTAAATTAAGTGGATCTATTGATTGATTGAAAAGTTATCATTGGCTAGAAATTCTGTCTGTGGGAATAATAACAGATGATTATAGGAGCACGGTCACGATATTTTGGGTCATTATTAGAGAGATAAAAAAGTTCACTCAACTAATGCGAAACAGTGAAATAACAAATTTTCAGGGAAGATAAGCACCAAAGAGAAAAGAATAAATGCAAATATGGCAAGGATGGTGAAGGATGGAGAAGATTAAAACGGATTACAAATTATGTTTTTGAAAACTTAAGCCTAAATTTGACCGTGCACCTTTAATATACAGGCACTAAAGTTATAGAAGCCGTCAAGCTAAGGAGTATTAATTAATAGTCTCAGTTACTAAACCTTTGCATGCTTAAAAGTTCATAAATATGGGAGTCGGGTCTTAAAACATTTTTCTTTTATAATCTCTTCCAGGTTCACAATTCTAAAACGCTTTTTCACTGGTTTGAGGTGCACGGCTGCTTGAGCTGTCGTTTCGCATTGTATGCTTCACTGGTAACTCAAAGATACGTTCATGATTGCACTTGATGATCTTTCTGTAGATATTTTACATATCTTTCATGTTTATGGCGTTTCGTCCATCCACTTTCCTGTACGTGATTTTCCGGGTGATATATTTCGACCTCACAAAATGACCAGTTCCCACAGAGTCGGATGCTGCACTATTGAAATCAGTTGGCCAGTTCCAAACGTTGAAGCCTGATTTGATATTTTTAGGATTTTAATAATAATAATAATAATAATAATAATAATAATAATTGTAATAATAATATTTCTTTATATAAAAATAATAATACTTTATTTCTACTTCAAAATATTTACAGTGATTACCGAAGGTATGATAAAAAATATATTTACATGTATCCTTAATTTATTACAGCATGGACTTTCCCTGGATAAAATATTGATAATTTCAACTGAAAAGTGAATTAAAAACAGGAATATTAAAATGATAAAACAAAACATCCACTTTAATAATAATAATAATAATAATAATAATAATAATAATAATAATAATAATAATAGGATTCATACAGTTTTCCCATAATTTGTAACTTAATAATTTTGAAATTATTTATTGTTTTTTAAATATTGAATGACTTGTTAAATAAAATTTTTATTAATAATAATAATAATAATAATAATAATGATGATGATGATGATGATGATGATGAAAACTTTATTTAAGAATATCAATAACAACACCATTTACAAGAAGGATAACTACTGGTAAAAAAATGTAAAAACTAAAAATTTCATTCATGTTAACCCATTGGCACCCATGCCGGCCAAAACCGGCCGTAAAAAACTCCCATACTTCAAAACATTGCAACTTTCTCAATCGCACGAATATTGCCTTAACTGTTAGTTGTGAGCACGAAATGGAATGTCCTTTAAATTTGGATATTCAATAAACGCAAGAAACGTAGCGATTTTTACCAAATATGGCCTTTTGAGTTTGGACAAGAACGAAACTGACCGTTTTTAACGTCAGAGAAACGACAAAAATGCCCCTTTTTGCCTTCATGTTTTTTAAGGAAATCATCGTCGAAAAACCAAACTTCAACCATCATAACGAAATTCAGTCCTTGTTCTAGCTTAGAAATGACTTTTTTTGTTCATATTCTTCTCCTGAGCGTAGATACAGCCTTTTGTTCCAGTGCATTTGGGTCTTCCCGACATTTTCAACATTTCGAGCGCGTTGCATGCTGGGAACTAACGAGAATTTTTGACAGCGCCCGTCCCTTCCTCCAAGTCTACAGCCACTCCGACCTACCGCCAAAATTTCCTGCTTGTGGTCATCTTCAGTGCTCACAAATTCCAAAATATGCGGCGGTAGGTCGAGAAATTCATCAGTAGTCGAGTCCCAAAGGTACTAAGTGTCCGACTGGCCAAATTCCCAGTTCGTCGAGTGACAAGCCAAATTCGACAACAAAGTACATCACCTTGCTCGATTCTTTGAGAAAGTGGACTCTTAGCTACCGTCACGCTTAATGATGACCATCACTACCCAGTTAGTGGTTTTTGCTACTGTCACGAACATCTTCAGTCAATTTTAATTATACTAAAGAATTGTTTTTAAAATAGCAGGAGTTCATTCGGCAAAAGTTTCCGTACAAAATATTAGAACTGCGTAGTCCATGCGCGGGAATGTAATTCAATATTCTGTTCTAAAAATACTCTGGAAAGACTAACTTCGCGGGGATCGCAGCTTCAGTAAATGACGAAAGATGTTTTCGTTGGTTTTAAAAGGATTTTACTGTAGTAAATAAATCAACAGCGTTGCAAATACTTAGCGGATAAGCTTAACTGGTTTGTTTTGTTTCTTGGTCCTTGATTCTCGTTTCTCAATCGGCTTACCATTCGCGTGTTCCCTTCTCGCATATCCCTGTACTTCTAATACAAAGCGCTTTCAAGGAAATTGTAAATAGTTTTCTTTCGTTTGTTTTTCACTGTTGTGTTTAAAATAATAAGGCCAACAGTTATTTGCGTTTTGAGAACATTCCATCAACCATCTGGAAAAAAAACTAACCATCCAACCCACCTCCCCTCCGGAATTTCCAATTCCCTCCGTGGTGGGGGTATGGATATTTTCTGGAAACACACAATGGTGAATTAGGCTGTTGACAGTTGTTGACAAAATCATGGCTTTGGCAGAATTGCGCAGTTGTTGAGAACTTTGGTATTTGGTGCTCTAGACATTTTTCGAGGCAAGTGAAATGAGTGCTTCTTTCAAATGAGATACTTTGTTGCTGAAAGGCATCATAGTAATAGAAGTATGAAGGAAATGTTCACATTTTTCCTTTGTAGCATTGACATTCGTTCTAGGCTTGAACCTTTCTATGGCTACCTTCAGACTACTTCGCCTTTTGGTAATAATAATAATAATAATGTTTATTTCTTATATTGCGCAGTCTAACATGCAATAAAGATATGATCGAATGCGCATTACAACATTGAAATCTTAAAGTAATAAATGGCTAATCCAATTAATGATAATAATAATAATAATAATTTACAATTTTCGGAAAGCAATAAAAATAAAAATATGAGTTAATAAGAGAGCTAATAAAAAGCTAATTTAAAAAGATGTGTCTTTAGTAAAACTTTAAAAGTGTTCAATGATTGACATTGTCTAATTTCTAGAGGGAGTCGATTCCATACTTTGGGCGCGGCATTTTCAAACGTCCTATCACCTAGTTTCTTTTTTGTTCTATAAGTATTGTCCATTAGAAGTATGCTCCGGTATGATCTCAACTGATACCGCGAGCTCTCTTTAATTTTTATCAAGTCTACGAGATATTGTGGTGCGACACCGTAGATACATTTGTGAACTAGCATTGCTATCTTGAATTCTATTCTATGGGTAACCCGAAGCCAGTGCAGGTTCATCAGGGATGGTGTTATATTATCATACCTGTATACAGTACATACCAGCCGAGCTGCCGCGTTCTGCAGGCGTTGCAGCTTACCAAGATGAACAGCGGGCGTACCGTATAATAAACCGTTACAGTAGTCTAATCGTGACATTATAATAACCTGTACAATGGTCTTCTTATTGTCATATGATAAATACTTTCTAATACGTCGGATGTTGTGTAGATGGTAATAAATAGCCTGACATATGCTGTTAATATGTGTGATCATATTCATGTTTGCATCAAACCAAACACCAAGATTTCTAACCGAGTAGACAGCAGAAACCATTACCTCATCTACTTGCAAGTCATTTATCATAACCTTATTTAACTGTGCGCGTGTACCTATAATAAGAAACTCAGTCTTAGCATCGTTCAGCTGAAGTTTGTCTTGGACCATCCAGGTTCTTATGTCCCTGATGCAGGCTTGTAAAGCGTCAACAGCATCCGTCTCAGTAGCAGAACCATCTGGCTTAAATGAGATGTAGAGCTGCGTATCATCAGCGTATGCGTGAACGTTAGGGAGATGGGATTCAACAACATCGAAGAGCTTACTTGCGTACAACGTGAAAAGCACGGGACCTAGACATGATCCTTGAGGTACCCCTTGAGGGAGATCAAAGTCACTCGAATAGCTCCCGTTAATCAGGATTCGCTGTTTCCTGTTTGATAAATACGAGTGAAACCATTTAAGAGCGGTACCTGTAATTCCATACGTCACGTACAGGCGATTCAGCAACACTTGGTGGTCAATCGTGTCGAATGCTGCACTCAGGTCTAACTCGTTGATTGTCCATTGCAACTAGTATGTCATTCTGTATCTTCAGTAGAGCACTCTCTGTGCTGTGACCCAGTCGATAGGCTGACTGGAGGATGGGATACAAGCCCGACTGAGTAACGTGATCAGTTGTCTGATCATAAACTGCCCTTTCAACCAATTTAGAGAGGTATTGCAGATTACTCACAGGTCTTAAATTGGATAAGGAAGTCCCTTGCTTGGTCTTCTTCAGTCTTGAATCCACGGGGGCCGTTTTCCAATCAGATGGAAATGTCCCAAGGAAAGTGAGGAATTCACGACATTAGTGATGATAGGGAGAAGCGTATCGGACATGCCGACTACTAAATTGGTCGCATAGGATCGAGTTGACAGCTTTTCTTCGATGATCTACTGACCAGCTTCCTCATATCTTCCACAGAGTACGTATTGAAATGATCTAGTTTCCTATCGCCTGTAAACACTTTATCCTCAGTCACCGCCCCAGGGTGAAGAGTGCACGCATCAAGCTCTGCCCGAATCTTTGCAATCTTACGGTCAAAAAACCGCCCGATATCGTTGGCTAAGATTGAGTTGTCCGTGTATTCTGGAAAACACAACTCATTCCTCGGAAGTAACAGTGATCGAGTGGCCCTAAATAACTTTCCTTGGTCTTCACTATTGTCTTTCACAAAGTCTGAGTAGAAAGCGCGCTTAGCCCGTGTACTTATGTAAGTAACGTGGTTCTTGAGTTTCTTGAATGCCAACAAATCTTCCTGTAATCGTGTTCTTCTCCATCTCCGTTCTGCTTTCCGGCGTCCCCTTTTTGCCTCAGCTATCTCACTGGTATACCAGGGTGCCTTGGGCCAAGCCCGCACTGTTTTGGTTTTGAAAGGTGCATGACGGTCAAGAACTTGAGAGAGTGTGGTCGTGTAATCCTCTACAAGTACATCCAAGTCCAGTGGGGTGATGGGATCTCTATTGCCTCGATCACATAGCCCTGTAAGTACTACATCGGTCGATAGGCTCTCAGCGTCCAGGGATTTAGTTTTCCTAAACTTTATTATCCTAGTCTGAAATGAAGGCTTACTGATGGCAACATCACAATGTACAGCTGCATGATCGGAGAAATAACGACAGGCGCGTGGTGGACTCGCGAGAATATCCTCAATCTTTCTTGTTATAACAAGATCCAGGGTGTGACCATGTATGTGCGTTGGCTCTGTCACATGTTGCTCCAAACCAAGAGACTCAAGCAGATCTAAAAACTTAAGTGGATCAGTGTCATTAGGAACATCCACATGTATGTTGTAATCACCGGCGACAATCAAAGGCTCTTTAGATAGAATAGTGGACTCCATCAGGTCAGAAAACTCCATCAGAAAAGTGTTAATGGGAACCCTGTGGTGGTCATCAGAATTCTGTGGACGGTAGACAATCACAAGCTGTATCTTGCGGGAAGTCGACGTTTGGACCAACAACTCGCAAAATTCAAGCGACTCTTGAATTCCGTCTCGAGTCTTGCTGACACGAAGTGAATCGTTATACAGTAGTCCAATGCCTCCACCTCTCCGTTCTTGTCGTGGAAAGTCAATAAACTTCGATTTTTAAAGCAAATCTTCGTCAATTTTGGATGTTTTGGTTTTTAGAACTATTTGGATTTGTTGCCGACGCTATTTGTTTATTGATACTTTTTTATATGCAGCGTTACGTTTTCGTCATGATCAGTAGCACACAACGTGTGGCTACGAATCTCATTCTATTCATGCTCATCGTCGATTTCCATCCTAATAATAACAACAATAACAATAATAAAAATTATTAACTGAAGTGTGATATGTTAGTCTAATGAAATGAAATATCATTTTTAACTGAAGTGTGATATGTTAGTCTAATGAAATGAAATATCGTAATGAAATTAGAGAGTGTGTACAACACGTTCTCTTTTAACTCCAGTTTGGTAATAGAAAGCTCCCTAATTGAGACAAAGTTAACTTTGCTTTAGTTAATCACTGCCTCGTGTTTTCTTTTATCAAGTATACATTAAACGTACTTTATACGCTTTATGGGCTTTAAAATAATGCTTACAAGAACTAGTCACTAACCTTTTTGCGTAGTATCTCAGCAAAACCTTTGCTGTGTAGGCAAAAAAATTCGGATTTTTTCATCCGTTTCCACAGTATCGTTAGGCTTTCTCTTTCTCCGTCAACTGAGGTAAAGCCAATTCAGACCTGCGCCTTGGCAGTTTGTGGTTTTGTAGTCGATAGCCGAGCAGTTGCAAGCAAATGTCATGGCTGGAAAGGATTTCCACTGCCGAAATCTTGCCACAAGCTTTGTTTTAAAAGCAAGAGACTAAATATATTATTGTTATTATATCCTCTTTCCGGGGCCATTTCAACTGTTTTCTCTGACTGAGCTAACAATTGAACATTTTGAAGCCTATTGAAGGAGCTTGAAAATTTTTGAAACTCGGGCGGCCGCTGCCAGTTTTGACGGGAAAAACTATTGTCACGGACGACCGACTCACTGGAAGCTGACTCAGCCACAAATGGCCTTCCCAGACCAAGCGAAATATAAGAGTTTGTATGGGAAATTAAACTTAGAATAAATAAATGGCCTCAAACGGGTAAAATTTATCAATGAAGTACAAATAATACTACCTGGTGTTTTTACTTGTCTTTCTAATAATAACCTATTTAACCAAGGCAAACCCGTAAGCTGAAGCTGCTATAAATGGGTGCCCTTTGCTGTTTTGAGCGGTACAACATCAAGTGACCTAACAGACCTCACAGTGAAGTAATATCACATCATCATCATCATCATCATCATCATCATGCTTTATTTAACGTGGATATACACTTAGCCTGAGAGCTAGTTTTCTTACTTTCTCTTTCTACTTTCGACATGTTTTCTTACTTTCTCATAGAGCCGAGACAAGGATACTAAGGAATACAGACAGAATTATAACAAATTTAAAATATTGAATCGCGAATGATCTCTACTCACATCTGATCATGAGTTCCCGGCCACACGCGCGTGTCTGAAACACCCCGGTCGCTTAGATAGGTGTCCCACCCAAGAGATCTGTTATTAATAAGCGGATGGCGAATGGTCCTGCTAAAAGTAATATTATATCAAAATTCACCGGTCTTTCAGTCAGCGTTATATACGCAAAACAGCCCTGGGGTATCAATTTCTTGTGCAAAAGCCCCGGCTTGGCGCCCACAGAAAAGACCAGCGCCCGACGTCTCGAAAAGATGGAAAGTTGCTATTCGACACTTCTTAATTAGGATAACAAGAAGGGTACTTATTGACATAGAATAGTAAAGCAGATGCATTCTATGATTCCCTCCATATGTGACAGGCATAGGCTCGCTGCATGAACGTTCACCTTATCACGAACTCACAGCTCCCGTTATTGATCTTGTTAAAGCATGTTTTGCATTTTCACGCGGCTACAGTCATCGCAATAATAACCCCTTTTTCAATTAACCTTTAATGAAACCTCGTTCAACCAGCATCCAATTACCGTTTACAATATCGCCACTTGTTCAGGCATACAGATCATCAAAGAACACGTCTTGATGTTTAAATAAGTTCCCCTAACCAGGTGAATGCATAACAAATACATGCAAAACAGTTAAGAAATGTTTAGTCGTTGCTGGGTTGAGACCCCCTCCCCCTTTGAGAACAGGGCGTCTCACTTGAACAAAATCCTTACGGCACCAAGTTAAACCCTTCTAATTGACCACATATAAAATGCCAGCGGAAGCAGATGCAAAAAGTATTGTTCAACTGTAACTCAATTACAAGTGGAATCTATTACGTCTCACCAAACTCGGTGAAATTAGACTAATCGAAGGGATTGACCATTTCAAAGTTATGTGTAGTGGTAGGGGGGGGGGGGGGGGAGAGGGGGGAAGCGGGGGGATTCTCGAGCCGCATGATTTTTCTTTTCGTTAACCATTTGGGATGTAACTATCAGTAACTGAAATGTTACTAAAGAATGGTATTTACCTGTACACCTTACACGCTCAAGCTGCTGAGTCTGTAACTGCTCTCACAAGAAGGAAGTAACACGTAACCGAATTGTTTGCCAGGTGTAAGGTGCAGTTTATAGTTACCGTAAAGGAGCAAAATCCTTCTGCTGACAGTACTGTGGTCTTTGCATGAGGCTAAACTTCTTTAGTCGG
>JAEMWC010000061.1:970000-985000 GCA_016490735.1 Pachyseris speciosa
TACCAGGATAAGACCATACGGTCCATAAGGCGAGGATAGAACGCGTGCGAAATCGCCTTCCTCACGCAGTCACGCGCGCGTCAGGCATGTGCTTCGGGCGCGCTCGCATGTTCCCCAATTGACTGAAAAATGAATTCGCTAGGATTCGCACATCTAATTTCTTATTATCTTGTAAGCCAAAGTGAAAGTATAAGGAAGAAAGGATAAAAGGAGTAGATCCATGCCTTTAGTGATGGCCATGTAGTGTGCAACGGCTGTTTATTTATGCACCGCCAATGTAGACTGCGAGTAGTCTCTAATTTCGGCGATAGATTGTGGGGCGGGCGAAAGACGCGCGCGCACGAAGTTCCCCTCGCGTCGCGTCTCCTCGCAACTTCGCGCGCGCGCGCGTGTCTTTCGCCCGCACCACAAAATTGTCTACTGCCAATGAGACCAGACTGTTTCGTCGCGAGTGAACATGTAAAGACTCGGAATTATGTTGGCAACTTGTCTTGCAAAGGCATTAAAAACGTAAAGCTTGTGGGATGTGGCTGGAGTGACAAGGATACTTCACAAATTAATGTGATCAAGTAACCTGTCAAAGCCACTCTAAGGACACTAAGGCCACAAGGTAGCGGGCATTACCCCTTAAATCTACCAAAGCAAAGATTGAGCCCAAGCATTAGCGGCCATGGACAGCTGTTTCGGCCTTGTTAGGCCTCATCAGCATGGCATAGCTAATGCTCAGGCTCCAGTACCCACATATCAATAAAACAAGCAATAAAAACGTAAAGCTTGTGGGATGTGGCTGGAGTGACAATGATACTTCACAAATTAATGTGATCAAGTAAGGCGATGCGTTGTAGTCAGCTCGCCGAATACGTAGGAATCATGGCGGGCCGGAGTGGAAAGTACGTAAGTCTGTTGATGTATTTTCCTGCACTGTACATGCTTCGTATGCCAGTGTTTGAACCTAAACGGCAACATACAGTTATTTTATCCCTTTTTGGCGGTCGTTAGTGATTTCTCACAAAACATTTCTCGATTTTGAGCACTAAATGCAGTGGGCGGCGTGAAACTCAAACAACATGTTTCTGGCGAGCTGTGAAAGCTATATTAATGTAATTAACCAGCTTTCACGATTCTTGGCACGTCTTTTCCAAATAATCGAATTCGGAAACCTTTCATTATGGAAATATTTTACTTATTGGAACTTGTATATTAGCACTTGGACGAGGAAAGCGCACGACTCTCTCCTTATCTCTCCTTATCTCTCTCCTTATCTTTTTATTCTTGTATTAGAAGTCCTAGCTATTGATATCAGAAACGACACAACTATTCAAGGGATTAAAATTGACGAACAGGAACTAAAACTAATCATTTTTGTCGATGATCTAACTGTCTTCGTAGGAAACACGGAGTCTCTTTATAAACTCTCGGTTAAATTAAGTTTGTTTGCTAAGTACTCGGGATTAAAAGTAAATAAGCAAAAAATAGAAGTGCTAAACTGCAGAACGGAAGCGCTGGGGGTGGAGCAAGTTACCAAAGCAATTAAAATTCTAGGAATACACTTCACGTATGATCGTGTGCTCTCTTTCAAACTTAACCTTGAGACTTCACTGTTGGAGCTGGAGAGGCCTTCCGTTGATTGGTAGAATACAGATCATCAAAACATTTGCTATTCCAAAAGTTTTGTATACCGTATGAGCCTAATCGGCACTAACAAAGATTTTATAAAAGAGATCAACCGAATATTGTATAATTTTGTTTGAAAAGGCAAAGATAAAGTGAAACGCGTTACTTTGATAAACGATATCGACGAAGGTGGTCTAAAGGCCCGGCCAAACGAGAGCAACATCATCCAACATTGTTGAATCCAACATTGTTGGACGATGTTGCACAGTGTTGAACGAGGTGGCCAAACGAATGCAACATGTTGGATTCAACACTTAGTCTCAAGGGTTTGGGACCAAAATTTACCAAGACTCCTTAGAAAACAAACCCGTGCCATATTGTCTTTGTTAGCCCAGAAAATGCTGCGAAACCGGTAACTGTACATAAAGCCTGGTTTTCACTAGCGACTCGAGCACAAGAGCGCTTATTGAAAACGGGCTTAACGCAAGCATAAGCATCAGCGCAAGCACAAGCGTAAGGATCAAAATTTTTCCTTTTCCTTGTGCTTGCGCTTATGCTTGCGTTCGCTTGAGTAGTGCTCGTTTTCACTTAGCATAAGCTACTTATGCTTGCGCTTGTGCTTGCGTCGCTAGTGAAAACCAGGCTTAAGTCTTTCGATCTCCGCGTAAGACAATCTTTTCGCTTTCGCTGGCCTACAGTTACAGCTACTCCTTTTCCCTTTCGCTTTCTTTTTGAAGAGAGATCGCTTGTGTTAGAGCTCTCTTCGTCTAGACATCGAAAACTTTGCTCGTTCGTGATACTGTATCTTGAACACTCACGCGGTAACGCGTGAAGCAAGTATAAACAATGAATACAGATACCGCAAAGTCAGCTTAGTGGGCATGCGCGCGTCCAACATTGTTGAAAACAGTGGCCAAACGAGTGCAACATTGTTGTTCACACCTGAGAGCAAAAGAAATGTTGGATGATGTTGAAGACGATGTTTGATGGATATCAAACTTCGTCCAACATCATCCAACATCGTGCAACATGGTGGCCAAACGAGTGCAACATGTTGGATGCAACAATGTTGGACGATGTTGCATCAACATGTTGGATCCGTTTGGCCGGGCCTTAAAGATGCCTCACATTGAATCTATGATTGATGCACAAAGAATAACTTGCATCCAAAAGCTTTTGGATGACTCGCCACGTTCTTGGAAGTACATACTAAATCACTACCTTAATAGAGTTGGTGGAAAAATGTTATTTCATTGTAATTTTACTTTGTCGAAACTGCCTCTACAACTACCAAGATATTATAGGGAATGTTTGATTGCTTGGACCCTTTTGAACAACTCTAATCCCTCTTCTCTTTTTGAAATAGCTAACCAAATTGTTTGGAACAACAAGTACATTTGTGTGAATGACAAATCAGTTTTCAACCAAAGATTATTCTCCTAAAAACAGAACTTTTTAATGTGAAGTATCCCGAAACAGAATTGTTATCATCAAAGAAAACTTACAAACTCCTTATTTCAAAGATCTCAAAACCACTTACAGCGAAAAGAAAATTCGAAGAGCACCATGCCTCCGATGAACTCCCTCTTTATTGGGAAACTATTTACTCAATCCCTTTCGAATGTGCCATTGATACAAAAACACCGCGTGAATTCCAATATAAAGTCTTGAACAGAATTCTACCCTTCAATGACTTCCTTTTTAAAATTGGGAAGAGTGAGTCTCCTCTCTGTACCTTTTGTCATACAACAGAGGAAAACATGCCTCACTTGTTGTTTCAATGCTCCATTGTGCGAAGTTTCTGGCATTCAATACAGCCCCTCTTTGAAAGCTATACAATTTCTGAAATTGATGTTATTCTTGGTGTCACTCGACCAGTCAAACATTCCCTTCTTTATAATCACCTTATCTTACTCTCGAAGCAGTATATTTATACCTGTAAACTGAAGAATGTTTTACCGACAAGAGTTGTATTTTTAACAAAAGTGAAAGCAGTCTTTGAAATGGAGCGTCGGATAGCAAAAGAAAGAAATAAACTCTCCTTTCATCATAAACAATGGGATAAGCTCCTCCGCCGTAACACGGGAACATCACCTCAAACTTCCATAATATTACATTTTTCACTATTCTATTATTAAGCTTATTGATTGTATGTTTATGGAATTAAGTTTTTCGCATAAATATTGTCTATTTCTTTGGTAAAATATAGCACCTTGTGAGGCCCTTTTACCCATCTGTATTTGTATAATCTTCGTATAAGTCTTTCCAAAAATTTGTTGAGTATGTCTGAGTACATGTAAGTTGTAATGACTGTACCAGCTGGCGTGAATTGAGTTTGTGTGCGTGTGCGTGTGCGTGTGCGTACGTTTGTGTGTGGTGTGTGCGAGCGTAGATGCGCGTATTTTGCTATGTAAACAATACTGTTATCTGTACTGTTTGTATAATGACAATAATGTATATATATTATAAATTGTACATATTATTTTTTTAGGAATTTTCAGGGAATTTTAGATTCTTAAGTCTCAATTATGATAATTTTATTTTAACTAGCTTTGTTTTAGTGTCCCCAATTAGTGCGCAGGTGACGCGACAGCTGAAAAAATCGCAAGAGAAAAGTAGCCAGAGTTGAAACTTTCGCGACAAAATCGCAGATTGTTGGCCGTGTAGCTCGCGCTCTTCAATTTGTCACTCGTGTAGCCACCCTGGGCGCGCTGGCGACGCGACAAAATTTGAAAAAATCGCATCACTGGCGCGAGCAAAAAATCGCTCGTGCAGCCGCGGTTTAACTGCGACAAGTATAAAATACAACACAATTCATTCCGATCACCCCCTCCAATTCCCCCTCCCCACCCCCTCCCTCTCACTGCTGATTCTCGCACATTTTTGAGGGGGAGAGAGACAAGATGTGTTCCATGAAATGTTTACGGGACAGCAGCAGAAATTTGAAAAACGAGAAAGAAAAAGCACGAAAAGACGATAAGATGAACATTTGGTAATGACAATTCTTCTTTTATTATGATGACAAAATACGTATGTGTTAATTTAAGTCCAACAATGTGGTCAGACATTTGTAATGTATGAAATAGCAAGAGTACATGTTCATTTATTTAATGAATACGAAATAAAAAACTGCACAACAGTCGTATATTTGACCTCTAAAAAATTTACCTTTCGTGCGAAGATATGCGTTCCTCGCTAACGATAAAAATGACCGTTATACAGTCGAACACGGGGCAAGCAATTTATCGTTTTAAATACCTTGGGTGATAAGAGCGGTTTTCAACCGAGAGTCGCAAAACCAAAATAAACAAACAAAGAAATTGATCTGGCCAATCACAAGAGCAAGCAGCTCAAGGAACCAATCAGAATTCGAATCGAATACATGAACCTGGCGTCAAGCGCGGGAAAATAAGCGCAGCACGTCACGCTGGGTTTGCTTCTCATTGGTTGAGAAATTGGCACGAGCTTTGCCAGCCAATCACAGAGTACAGTCAAGCAAAACCAGAGCAAACGAGAAATATTTTCGACCCTCAGTTGAAAACCGCGCTCATAGCTACCTTAACACCATTAAGACTGAATAAATAAGACCATTAGTAAAGCGTTTCACGTTAAGAGTTACGCCTTGAATGACTTATACAAACTCTCCTTTAGAATTCAACCTTCAATAAGCTGGCATGGTTTCCACTATTACACCAGTGGATGAACAGCCAAATAGCACGCTATTGAGCACGGGGTTCGTACACTTTTTCAGGCAAAAAATTCAAGGACTTTTCAAGGACTTTCCAGGACCCTACTTAGAAATTTCAAGGACTTTTTTTAATGACAATTTTACCTCAAAACCAAGAAAAATGTTTGCGTTAACATCTCTGTTTTGGGTTTACAGATAGTGCAGATATTTTTCGATCTTGTTCAATAAAAAATCAAGGACTTTCAAGGACCGAAAACGAAATTCAAGTACTTTAAAGGCCTTGAAATCGGACTCCTGAAATTCAAGGGTTTTCAAGGTTTTCAAGACGCGTACGAACCCTGTGAGCACTACTTTATTTCTAGCTACATAAAAATTATTTTCGAGAATTTTTCTTTGTCCTTTTAAAAACCAAAGACTCGCAAGACTGAACGTCACGTTAAATTTAGCGATTTTCAAACGTGAGCACAAATTTGAAAATTGCAATAAAAATGGAATATTCACTTTCTTTTGAGTCCCTTCACAGAGCGTACCATGGAGCAAATAATTCCACACAAAAGTGTTGACGTGTTTTAAGCTGAGTGCATGTGGATATGCATGTGTTTTTCAAGTCTGATATCATTCATAGGTCTCTTATATTTTTTTTCTGCCTCTGAGGCTTTCTTAAGGTTTGGACTATTAATTAAAACCATTATCTGAAGATATCATAAGCACAACTCATGATAACTCTTGTTACTTGTTTAACCTCTTTCATAAAGACGTTCTTAATGCTGCAGTTGTTTAAATTCACTGAAATTAGAACAGTTCTAGCCAACGCAAGGAAAAATGTGCGGCACGCGACGAAATGCCGCGCATGGGAGAGAAGAAAACGTACGCGCGTGTTCTAACCAATGCCATACATTATTCCATCACTTGTTCACTTTGGGAAAGACTGGAACCGTGTGGCCGCGCAAGCGATTGTGGGATTGTTTGGGCGGACGCGTTCCCCCAAACAATCCCACAAGCCCTCACGCGCCACTCTCGATCCCAGTCTTTGAGCTATTCACAAGACAAGGGATAAATGGAGTATTAACAATTTCCCCAAAAAAGTTATACAACACAAATCATCCAAAAATATACCTCTCACTTAAAAAACAATGATTCGCAGCTTGTCTCATCGAACAACCGCTATTCAAGAGCATGTGCAAAACTTGAACGTGATTACCGCCGAAAAATTTAATTTTGGCACTTACTTGATCGATAGTTATCGTCGATGGGGGAAAACAATTTGTTATAAATAACTGATCAATCTTAAAATTAATCATTACAATTAAATTTTAACAATTTAATATTTACGATCGACGATTAATTCATTTCAATCACATACCATCACCTTCATACTCGTTTTATCAATTGTAAACAGTTTTATCAATATTAATTTTAATTGGTATAATAACTGCTTACTTTAATTTATTCATAGTGTTTTTTTAGTGTTTTTAGTGTTTTGTTACTGCTATTTCAGTTTGACACTTAAATAAACTGGGGTATTCATTCATTCATTCATACCTATTTTTAAAATTATTTGTTCATGCCTGAAAGTGCAGTTAAAGAAAAGTTTGACGTTCCTACAAATGTTAAAACAAGTGATGAATATAAACGTGGAAATGGCTATTGGCCGCAATGGTTGTCACCAAAACGCGACAAGTGCAATTTTGATTTTTTTCCACCACTAAAAGTTAAAAAGTTTGGTTTCGTGAGAGTTGTCTTGCAAAATTGACAGCAGTCCAAAAAAAAGAACTGATATGTTAAAAAAAAAATGTCTCGTGTAAAAAATCACGGCTACATTATTTCGCTAGTTTCCAAAAGAGAACTGTCGGTTTAAGATTTTTTTATCCGAATGTAGTGTAAGCTTGTACACATAATTCTGTACATAGAGACAAATGGTGGGGTTTTTACCTTGACCAGTCGAACAAAACCGCGTCTATTCTGTGGTGATAGGTAAAAACATCAGGGTTAACTATATTTAATGAATATTATAAAAAGCGACGTTATTTTAAATTAAGAAGCCGATATCACTCTATTACATGAGATATGGTGACTAGAAAATTCTACAAAAAATGTGGTGAGTTCAAATTTTTGTGACCAAAGTCGGTCCTATTCTCTATCCTGATTGGATATTCGGATACAATGGGAATGGAATGTCCGGCTCGGTTCAGCAGACGTTGCTGGGGAGGGAGAATAGGACCGAAACAAATAACGGCTGCGAAGAAGGCTACCGATTGTGCAGATGAAGCAAAAGTAACCTTAAGTGAGATTTTCACTGGGATACCAAGGGTGTGAAGCCTTCCACTTTCGCACGCCTGGCACAAGCAACTATGCCCTGCCCTCACTCCCCCCCCCGTCCCCCCCCCCCAACCCAGGTGAACATGCTTCATCAACAAAAGTAGACTGCGAGCAGTCCCTCTTTCTTTCTGTGAGCGAGCGCGAAGGGCGAGTGAGCTCGCGCTAACTTCCGCTTGCTCGCGCTTCGCGCTCGCTCACACGATCGACCAAGGAAAGAAAGAGAGACTGCTCGCAATCTACAACAAAAGAGGTGCTGTGGTTTTTAGAAACGTCAGGGGAAAAGATATCAGATGTCAAACACAATCCCCTTGTTTGCCGCGCGGGTGGGCGTCAAACAATACTGTCTGTTTGTGAGTTCTCCTTGTTACCATTGCTTGAAATTTCTTCATCGGATTCTGAATCTGCTTCACTCACCATCACGTGGTACCTGTTAAAGGGTTAAGTTAAAGATATTTCTAACCATGTTGAAAAGAAAAATAAAACAATAAACCAGTGCACTATTTCATAAGATGTGCGACGTAGTTTTCAGTTCTGAGGATGTGGACAGAATCCTAATGTGTGACCATTCAAATGAAAGCTACTGAGCCGTACTTTCCCGCGGTGCTGTTTATTATGCTGTACAAGGTGGTTCTACTTTTGAGTCTGTGGATAAGGTGTGACCATTCCAATGAAAGCTACGGAGCAGTACTTTCCTGTAGGGCTGTTTAAAAGGTGGTCTTAACTTTCGTTCTTTTGACGACGCAGATTTTCCTCTCTAATTTACCAACGAAAACATTTTAAAACATTGCAATAGATGTGCCTTTTCGTTGAATTTACTCTGTAACAGCCAGGTGGGTTAGAGCGCTTTTCAATTGTGCGTTGAAAACCAAAACAATTACTCCAGCCAATCACAAGAGAGCGAAACAGGGCAATGAATCAATCAAAATTCAAAGCAATTACATAAACCGGCACAAAGCGCGGGAAAATGCGCGCGTAGCCGGGCGCGTATAAGTCGCGATTGGTTTTGTTTTTGTTTCGTATTGGTTGAGAAGTGGCGCGAGTTTTGCCGGCCAATCAGAGAGGGAAGCAATGCAAAACGAAAGCAAACGCGAACAAAACCCAAAGGCTATTCATTTAGCAACAATCTCACCTGATAGTTCTTGACAGCCATCTGCAGTTTGAATTGTCCCATACTAATGTACAGATGCCGGGGCAAGGCGGGGTGTAAAACCTGAAACCAAGAAGAACTTTGAACAATTTGACATTTTATGACGTACTTAGCTCGTGAAAATAAAGTCTATTTTGATTGGCTCTTTTTAAGCGCGCAGATGATTGGTCAGTTTGAAATCATGACACGATGCATTTCCCACACAAGCAGATCATCTTCTGTTGAAACGCGGTGCGGTGGTTTCTTTTTTAGGATAGAGCGGTTTTCAATTGAGTGTCGAAAGTAATTCTCGTTTTGCTTTGGTTTTGCATTGCTTCTCTCTGTGATTGGCCAGAAAAACTCGCGCCACTTTCTCAACCAATGAGAAGCAAAACCAAAATCAATTTGAGACTTGCACGCGCGTATTTTCCCCACGCTTTGCGCCGGCTACATGTAATTGCTTCGTATTCTGATTGGCTCATTGCATTGCTTACTTCTGTTATGATTGGTCAGAGTAATTTCTTTGGTTTTGGTTTTACGACACTCAATTGAAAACCGCGCTATGACAAATGCAAGGCTGATACAATGTGAAAAAAAAGTTAACTTTACGAGACACAAACATGACCGAAACTCGATAAAGTAGGATTGTAACTGTGGACAGCTGTTTCGCCCTTCTGGGGGCTCGTCAGCACGGCGTAACAAACTTAAAAGACGCTAGCTTCACGCCGACGCAAATAAGTTGCACAATTGAGCCGTTCACGATATCAAGTTCCGTACCTTGGACTCTTTTTAAGGGAATTTTTCGAACGAGGTTTCTAATGTTCGGAATGTGGCCTAAATACAGACTGTGATGGGACATGTGCACTTCAGTTTAATTTTGCCTTTCATTAGCATTTGCATTAGAATTAAAAAAAAATTCCCCTGATTTTTCCCCCTAACCTTGGACGCTGGTAAAGAACAATATTTTCACTGATCATCCAACACAAATACTTGGAAAAAAAGTCACAAGAAAAGCCAAAGAAATCAATTCTTTCATAAATTTCACAAAACATAACCTCTTTCTTCATCGTGGAGCAGGGATGGCGCAGTGGTGAAAGCACTCGCCTTCCACCCGTCTCGCCCCGGTTCGTTTCCCGGACTCAGACGTCATATGTGGGTTGAGTTTGTTGTTGGTTCTCTTTTCTGCTCCGAGAGGTTTTTCTCCGGGTTCTCCGGTTTTCCCCTCTCCTCAAAAACCAACACTTCTAAATTCCAATTCGATCCGGAATGCTCGAGTGTTTCATACATTGATTGCAAAATGGTGTGTTGTATCTTGTAAAGATCAATAAAGACTGAGTTGGGAGTCTCTCAGCTTACCCTGTAATTGGTGATTCACAATCTAACACTGATTTCAGTTCCTCCACCCAAATATCTTCAATATCGTTTTCATTATCTTTCCAACCTGAATGTGGCTTGGGTTTAAACTTGATACCAAATTGTATGTCATTGCTGTAGGAAAGGGAAAATAAGAGTTAGTACGATAGCCAACAATTCTTTGCTTACACCTGACGTCACGGCGGCCATGTTGGTGGAAAGAACAATAGCGAAAAAGTCTTTTGGGAATTTGACTCTATTATTAAGCAAACCTTGACCTACATTTTTTGTTTTGGCACCAACATGGCCGTCTTATTTATTTTTATTTTTATTTATTTATTTGCCACACACAATGAACTGAAATGATTAATAAATTACAATGATTAATACACAGAAATTGCAAAGGTAAACAAGAAAAAAACAGATAGGAAAAAAAGGGAAAAAAAAACAATGGCGAGGGAACCTAATAAAAACCATGGGGCTTGTAGGACTTAGGTTCCCTCCCAAGAAATAATAGATAACTAAACTTAGACAACATGGTAACAGAAGTACAGACAAGTCATATTTGTACACATAACAGAATTAATAATTACTAATAATAGATGTTTTAAGTTTTTTCCTAAAAGATGCAAGAGATGAGGAGCCAGTAATCTCAGGAGAAAGAGAGTTAAAATATTTTGGACCTTGATAGAAGACAGAGAATTGCCGGATATTTGTTTTACATAATGGTAGACGAAAGGAGTCTGCATACCTTGTACTGTAGCTATGGCTTTGGCTGTTTGTTGAAAAAAAGTTTTCAAATTTTCGAGGGAGAATAGAGTTTTTAAACGAGTACATAAACTGACCTAGATGTAACAAATGAATGTCTTGAAATTTGAGCAAGTTAAGTTTCTTAAAAATAGGTTCTGTATGAGCATTATAGTAAGACTTGTCCACTATCCTAACCACACGTTTTTGCAAATTACAATTCTTTGACGGTTAGATTTATAAGCTGATCCCCAAACTACATTACAATAGTTAAGGTAAGGAAGTATCACTGAGTTATACAACATGCGAAGAAAGGTTTTGAAAGAAAGAAACTAGATCTAAACATTACACCTATGGATTTAGATATTTTATTTGCTACGCTAGATATATGAGCCTTCCAATTTAGGTTTTCATCTAGAACTACCCCAAGAAAGACCGTTTCATTGACCTGTGTAATGGTTCTTATCATGTGAGTGCAATCAAAGAATATACTTTTGTGATTTACAAGGAACAAAACTGGCATTCGCCTGATCAGCAAAATGACAAATTCCACCTTCCTTAAGAGTAACTAATCAATAAATAACTATAATATTAAATGACAAGATAAAAACCTGCTTTACATGAGTGCCGTGTAATAATTCTAAATTTAACTTGATGAAAAGAAGAGGGGGGAGCATGCGTGAACTTGGCTGGTGGCGGCACGGTTTCTGAAGGAGCGAAGCTCCTTTCCTGAACGTTTAGAATCCCCGATTAACGAAAGGGCTCTCATGAGATATATAGCTTTTTAAGGACTTCTGTAAATGACTAACAAAGGCAACAAGCACAAGAGAGGTCAGCGAGGCTCTGTAGAAGATCGACAAGGGACACCGAAGCGCTTGAACATGGCGGATAATGCGGGTGTGGAGTTGCCGGCTGATGCTGGGGCTGCTAAAGCTGCTACAAACGATGACATTGAGCAACCAAGCAACCGGGAGCTTAAAGAAATGCTCGTTGAACTTCAAATTTCGATAGCGGAAATCCAAAGAGCTAATAATCAGTTCACTACGGAGGTTACAGGTTTGAGGAACACTATTGAGGCGCAAAAGCGTGAAATGGCTGCCATGAAATCTTCGCTAACAAAGCTGCTGAACCAAAATCAAACCTTGGAGGACGAGTTATATGCTGTACGCAAGAAGGTTGAAGAACAGGAGCAAGAAATAGCAGAGCTTTATGATCTACAGGACAATCTTGAACAGTATACGAGGAAGAACTCGCTAGAAATCCACGGTATTCCGGAGCAAGTTTAAAAGTCGACGGAGGAGGTAATCCTTAAACTTTCAGAAGCGTTAGAGGTACCAATACATACATACATACATACATATACATACATACATACATAACTTTATTTTTCTTCGGATTTAGATATAGCAAACTTCTGATGATATCGAAATCTCTCATAAGCTAAACAGAAACGGTGAGAAACCAATCATAGCTAAATTTGCGAGCCATAAAGTTAAAACGAATCTATACAAGAAAAGAACGGGTCTCAAGAATGTTAAAGTTTCTGACTTATTTCCAAGTATGAACGCTGCAGCTCGTGTACAGTCGAATCGCATTTTTATTAACGAGAACTTAACATCATACAGGCGCGAGCTGGTCAAAAAAGCAAACAAGAAGCGGAGAGAGGGCATGCTACTTAGCGTTTGGACCCTTGATGGTAAAATTTTCGTTAAAACTTCACCGGACGGAAAACCGATAAGGATCTATGAAGAAAATGACTTGGTTAACTTGTAAGGTGATACATTAATCGTATTGTTGAACTTCAAAATAACGTTTAAAAGTCCTTTCCTTTCAATTCGCAAGTCACTCATTTCGGTGTTACAGGAAAGGAGTCAACTAAGCCAGGTTCGGTAGGAAAACTCTAAAATATTACAGTTTTGTTTTTCTTTTATTATTTTACTTAATTTTTCATTGTGAATATTAATTTGTGTAGACATTAACTGTTTATTGTTCGGCTGAAATATGCAAAAATGTAAGGTGTTATCTCTTAATGTTAGAGGTATTAGGGAACAAACGAAGAGGAGAGGCATCTTTTCTTACTTAAAGGATCAGAAAGCGGATTTTTATTTTCTCCAGGAAACATATTCCACAGTTGCGGACGAGGTTGTTTGGAAAAGTGAATGGGGCGGAGATATTATATTCTCTCATGGTAGCTGTCATAGTCGAGGGGTGTGCATACTAATAGGTCCCTGGGTGAATATAAGTGTTGATTATTCTTTTAAGGACAATTCTGGAAGATTGGCATTAATCACTTTCAACCTCCATTGTCTCAACGTCTCACTTTGTAACATCTATGCGCCGAATAATCAAACCGAACAGTTGCAATTTATTCGCGATCTCAATAACTGTTTAATGGACAAGACAGAACTGACAACACTTATTGTGGGAGGTGACTGGAACTGCACACTAACGAAAAATGATAAAAAAAGGTGGCAACCCTTGGAAACAAACGAGTTTTAGAAATTCTGTTTTGATCTCTATGGAGATGTTTAATCTGATCGACGTACAAAGAGCACAGCATCCGAATACTAACATATATACCTATTTTTCCAAGTCGCTAGGGGTTAAGTCGAGAATAGACTTTTTCCTCGTCGCCAAAAATTTAACACAATACATAAAAAAAGTCGGTGTACGAACTTCTGTTGCTCCGGATCATAATGCCGTTTACTTAGAACTGGCTTGGCTTAAGGTAACTCCCCGGGGACCAGGCTTTTGGAAGTTTAACAACTCCCTCCTTGATGATGATGAATATGTAAAATTGATACATGACTTGTATCCACATCTGCGAGAAAAGTACAGTTACATCCTCGATAAACGGTTATTTTGGGAAATGCTCAAAATGGAAATTAGATCCCAAACTATTGCCTTCGCTAAAAGAAAAGCAAGGGTTTTTAACCAACGCGAAGTTGAATTAAGAGAGCTGTTAGATAAATTAGATCATATAATTTGTAATAACGGTAATCTAGAAAATCTAACTAGTGAATTGAAACAGTATGATGATCTTAAGAAAGAGCTGCACTTGATCTATGAAAAAAAAGCAAAAGCGGCCATGTATAGATCGAAGTGCCGATGGATTGAATGTGGGGAAAAACCAACTAGATACTTTTTTAACCTGGAGAAAAGAAATTATACCGAGAAAGTGATTATGGAACTAGAAGATGAAAATGGAGAAGTTTTTGTAGACGAAAAGCAAATCCTAGCAACAATTGAATCCTTTTACAAAGATCTCTATTCTTCCAAAATAGCTGCATCCGAGGTAGAATTTAGCAAATTTACACATAACATCAATTTTCCTCAACTCCTAGATGATGAACGGGACCAACTTGAAGGCCCTCTAACTTTGAAAGAATGCCAGGATGTACTCAGTTCATTCAGCAATGGAAAATCTCCGGGAGAGGACGGTTTTACGATTGAATTTTACAACCAATTTTTTGGGTTAGTGGGAAGTGATTTAGTGGCAAGCCTAAATTGCGCCCATGAGAAAGGGCAACTATCAATTTCTCAGCGACGGGGAATTATTACGCTGATACCTAAACCAGAAAGTTCATTATTGGATCTTAAGAATTGGCGCCCGATAATACTGTTAAACAATGACTACAAGATAGCATCTAAAGCCATAGCAAAAAGAATCGAGGCAGTTCTCCCCCGTCTTATTCATACGGACCAGACAGGACTCATAAAAGGACGATACGTTGGTGAGAACATCAGACTTATAAGTGATTTGTTAGAACAAACAAAAACTGACAAAACTTCGGGTATACTAATGTCAATGGATTTTCGGAAAGCGTTTGATACCCTAGAATGGCCATTTATGCATTATGCATTAAAGCTCTACAACTTTGGAGAAAGCATCAGAAGCTGGATTAAAGTTTTTTACACAGACATAGAGAGTACAGTCATCAATAATGGCTTCTCCACTGACTGGATAAAACCTTCTGCGGGGGTTAGACAACGATGTCCTCTCTCCCCTTTCTTATTCATTTTAACTGTTGAATTCATGGCTAACAAAATTCGCCAAAGCGAAAACGTGAAAGGTATTTCTATTTGCGGCAACGAAGTCAAGCTAAGCCAGTTCGCAGATGACACAAACCTCATGTGTGCAGATTTAAAATCA
>JAEMWC010000061.1:990000-1005000 GCA_016490735.1 Pachyseris speciosa
ACAGAGTGATTCGGCTATTAAATCAGCACATTTGCGCAAGAGTTTTGCAGATATTTTGTCCAAACCAGTAGATTTTGATTTACATAATCTGGATAAAAGCAGAAGAACCTTGGAGCTGGTTGGTTTTAGTTCGAATGTCCAGTGACCAGTCTCAGCTAAATAATTCAAATGTGGAGAATTGTCTTTATTGGCATGAATATTATTTGCTAACTTAGGCCCAATGGAAGAAAAATGATCATTAAAGGCGTTAGACAGCTCATGAGAATAATAAATAGAATTGCCGCAGGGGAGCTTAATTTTGTTTATGACAGAATCGTGTGATTTCCTAGACATAAGCTCATTGACCATTTGCCACGTGTTACGTGGATCACCTTGGTACTCATTAAGGGCATGCTTATGGTGATTTCGCATGTTTAATTTCATTATTTACCGTATTGCGAAGTTTTTTTAATTTACGCCAGTCGTCCACATCACCAATGGAAGAAATGTGAATGAGTCAAAGAAGGAACAGTTTTTTCCAGGCTTCCCACGTATCATTTGGGTTATCATAATTACCTATGTTCTGCCAATTTTGATGTGCAATATCGCTACAAAAATTGGATGAATTATAGTTCTTAAATTTTCAATAGGTAACTGTGGTATGGCCCCTCCAAGGTGAATCTATAGAAAACTTACGATAAGCATAAATAAGGCTGTCATCACTTATACCTATATGAGTCACTCCAGAACATACAATCCTATCAGGACGGTTAGTAAAAAAGAGATCAATTTAAGTTGAAGATGATTCAGTACAACGGGTAGGATCAGTAATGAGCTGCTGCAGGCTGCAAACGTCAGCGATTCTAGAGAGTAGATTTGTGTTATGGTCCAATTGAGGAGCAGCTAAGTTGCAGTTCAGATCATAAGCATAAATAAGGCTGTCATCACTTATACCTATATGAGTCACTCCAGAACATACAATCCTATCAGGACGGTTAGTAAAAAAGAGATCAATTTAAGTTGAAGATGATTCAGTACAACGGGTAGGATCAGTAATGAGCTGCTGCAGGCTGCAAACGTCAGCGATTCTAGAGAGTAGATTTGTGTTATGGTCCAATTGAGGAGCAGCTAAGTTGCAGTTCAGATCACCCATAAGATAGAACTCAACATTCTCCGCATCAATTTTACCAATAAGCGATTCGAAATAAGTAAACTGAGATCTCAACTGAAGAGTCAGGTGGCCTATACCAGGTTACCACGAGACAAGGCTTTGATCTCGGTTTTCGGACTTCTATACAAAGATTTTCAAGTTGGTGAATACTGAAGTCAGTTAAATAGCATAATTACAGGGCCCGCGCAGCAACTTTGCAAGTGGGGGGGCCTCACTTTGAACACGATAGTGTGAGTCAACTCAGTGGGTCCGGGGGTATCCTCCCCTGAAAAAGTTTTACATTTAAGTGATCGGAAATGGCTAGAAATGCATTTAAAACTAACATGGTGTGGTGAAAGATACACTTTCAGCAACAAAAAGTGGTGTTTTAAAGCAAGAATTTAATTACCTTTTTGCTTAACTAATCATAACTGGCAATTAGTAACGTATCCACAAAGCTGAACTCATCATACCATTGCCCTCGAGACACTGTACTGTTGAAAAGTGGGGGGAAGTGGGGGGGGGGGGGGGGGGATAAAGCCCCCCAGCCCCTCCCCCTGCGCGGTGCCTGATAACATCCATATCAAACTACAAACTCCTGCAGATTACCTTGTTGCTTTGAAATACCAAGCAATTGACAAATCCTCCCTCTTGCCATCATGTTCTACTGTGTAGGTAAAATTCTTCTTTGCTCCTGCATCAAGGAGTAACATACAAAACAATCAACATCTCACAACAATAGTGTGGAGAGAAATTAACCGTAGAAGCAAATTGGCCAGGAGAACTGACCAAGGAAACACTCTGGATTATTTGTAGCCATTTTTGGGGAAAAGAAGTTTAAACTCCAAGATGTGGCTATAAACCTGTGCGTAAGATTGACATCACTAAATATAATACTACTGTAGTTCTTTTTGTCACCTACAGTCTTGCATTCTGCTAAGTGCTATTTCTTGCTACGTCAGTTAAAAGGGCTGCATCAGTCATATTGGTTCTGAATTACTGTAAAAGCTCCAGTACGCCCTTGGAAGGCAGCTTATTTACTTTCAGGCTTCATTAATGGGTATTTATTAGAGAAGGGAGCTTAACCCATTGGCACCCGTGCCGGCCAAAACCGGCCGTAAAAAACTCCCATGCTTCAAAACATTGCAACTTTCTCAATCGCACGAATATTGCCTTAACTGTTAGTTGTGAGCACGAAATGGAATGCCCTTTAAATGTGGATATCCAATAAATGCAAGAAACGTAACGATTTTTACCAAATATGGCCTTTTGAGTTTGGACAAGAACGAAACTGGCCGTTTTTAACGTCAAAGAGAAACAACAAAAATGCCCCTTTTTGCCTTCATGTTTTTTAGGGAAATCATCGTCGGAAAACCAAAATTCAACCATCATAACGAAATTCAGTCCTTTTTCTAGCTTAGAAATGACATTTTTTGTTCATATTCTTCTCCCGAGCGTAGATACAGCCTTTTGTTCCAGTGCATTCGGGCCTTCCCGACATTTTCAACGTCTTGAGCGCATTGCATGCTGGGAACTAACGAGAATTTTTGACAGCGCCCGTTCCTTCCCCCAATTCTTTCAAATAGCGACTCCGACCTACCGCCAAAATTTCTTGCTCGTGGTCATCTTCAGTACACAGAAATTCCAAAATATGTGGCGGTAGGTCGAGAAATTCATCAATAGTCGAGTCCCAAAGGTACTAAGTGTTCGACCGGCCAAATTCCCAGTTCGTCGAGTAACAAGCCAAATTCAACAACAAAGTACATCACCTTGCTCGATTCTTTGAGAAAGTGGACTCTTAGCTACCGTCACGCTTAATGATGCTCATCAGGCAGCCGCTAAAGATGAAAAATGGCTGTAAATTTAGCAGAAATCGCAAGCAAACCCAACTTGGGCCATTGTTGTCGCTTCACGGATAAAAAATAGCTACGTCAAAATGACGTTTTCAGAAACCTTGAGCCTCCAGTGGCTTAGGACAGCACCACTTTTCCCTGGTAGTTCAAATAAAGAGTCACGAATTGCTATTCATCGTTTATAGGTGGAAAATCACTCCGAAAATGTAAACACCTGCGGTAGTCAATGGGTTAATAGAGGGATACTACACATGGTGGGGGGAGGGGGGGGGGGGGCTTATTTCAGTAAAGCAAAGTAAAAGCATTTCAATATTTAAATTGGGATTTCTAGAAGGTGGCTTGGAGTTTTAATAAAAACAAATTTCTTCTTTGGGGGAGGTTTGTACATTTTCAGGAGCAGCATACATGTAGGGTCTCAAAGAATGATGTTAAAGTTAGAAAACAATAAAACCCACCTATTGTCTGTTCAATGAGTTGAGGAAGGTCCTTAATTTCTAACTGCAAAGAAACAAAGAAGTAAAATCTAAGAAGAACAAAAGCAAGACTAGCTGACTGGCCTTTACATACAGTCATGTGCATGTATCCAGATTATTGTGAACCAGCAGTGTTTCAAGCTGAATCAAGCTGGTTTTGGTAATTTTGTGGGTTTGCTTCTTTTTGCACTTTCTAGTTTCTGGTTTTTCAATTATTATCACATTGTTTTCCCCACTTGGAGAGAAGAGGATGGTTGAGTGATTGGGTGAGTGACAAGGTTCTCAAAAGAGCATTTGACACTCTAAGAGCATTAGTGTCGTTCATTCGCTCACCTATCCAGGACCTAAGTTGTGGAATAGGCTACCAGGCAAAATCAGGACACTACCATTACTCAGGAGTTTTAAACAATGTATTCATAAAATGTGAATTAAGTGTGATGGTAGAAGATGACAATTGCTCGAACCGCATTCTTTGTAACTCATAACAGAATGAAAATTTCTGACTGGGAGTCGGTTTTTTAGGTTTCAAATTTTTCAACTAGGTTTTTATTTGATAGCCTCGCAGCTCCCATAAGGTCTAAATTTCAGTCTTGCGGCCCTGTTGTTTTAGGGCTAAGGTCCATTGTTTGTTTGTTCTTTTGTCTCACTTGAAGGGTGGTCTCCAATAAAAATCATGTAAGACCTTGTAAGAGCTGTGAGGTGACCGTTTTTTATTAGGATTTCAATCATTATTTTTATTAGTCAGTAGTTAGTAGATTTAACAAAATAATGGTAAATGGATTGGCATGCACTATTGAGTTATGGTGCACGCGGGGGGTTGCTAAGCACGAGAGAAGCGTAAGAGTCGCTCGAGGCGTAGCCGAGAGCGACTCTAGCTTCTTGAGTGCTTAGCATACCTCCCAAGTGCATCCATAACTCAATAGTGCACGCCGATCCGTTTACCATTTGTTTTATAACATACACTGTAACATAACATAAACATCGTAGAGAAAGCAAAGTCCCATTATAGTGTACTAACTAACATGACCAAGAAAAACAGGTGCGCGAAACTTCATTCACAGAAATAGCGACGGCTTAATAATTCGGTAGACACTATGACGATTGAAACGATACAAATTTCGTAAAATCTCGCCCCCAAAAAAGTGAAATTTTAGTTTATAAACAGCGCACACGTCAACAGCATTCACCCATGGGCAAATAGTAAATGGTTAATTGACCAATCAGAGCGCGCGCTTTTCTTTAGTTATGTTATAATTCTAATTATATTGTCAAGTGTCCCCAATTAGTAGAAGGTTATTTCCCCTCTGCTAGCTACTTTGACACGTTAATAAAGTATTTGATTGATTGAAGTGTCTAATAAAAAAAAATTATGTAAAAACTAAAGTTTGACACTGTGGATAGAAACTCTTGAGTGAGTCATTAAATGAACTCTAATGAGCGCATAATGAGAGCTTCTAATTCTATTGGCCATGATATGTAACAGGTGTCATTGCTCGGGACATTGTTTTGTTAGCTGTTCTACTGTGCTCTTCGCCAGCGGTGCAACATATTGTGAGAATTGTCGTACATTAATTTCCCCAATGAGACTCCTATGCATAAGCCTAGTTTCGTATGATGGCAGCAATGTTTGTCTTCCAATTTAATCAAAATTTCCATTGGGAGATCTTTGGAGTGAAAGACAGACCATACCTTACCATGTGTTTAGGTATGGGAGGTACACAGCCACTCTCGCACCTGCAAGTACCACCGAATTCTTCAGGAAGATCTTCAGGATTGAAGTACTCAAGGAGTTTATGTAGCTCCGAGCTTTTAAGTACAACACATTTTGCTCTGGTTTTAGGATCGAGGAAAATCTTGGCAATTTTCCAAAGCACAGGAAAAACCCTGGAAAAAATGGTAACAAAGACAGAACTATTTGCATTTAGCATGATTCACATCATACTTTGGAATAAAAGAGTAAATAAAAAAAGTGGATTCACGAAAAGATTTGCCACACAGATTTTAGAAAGAATGCAAAGTTTTGATTATTCAAACTTTAGAAGTCAAAAAAGGCAGAAATTATTTAAAAACTGAATTTCCACAAATAAGCAATATTTAATAGAAAAGACTATATATAAGCCTTAGGGACAGCCATGTTAACTTCTTTTGTTCTCCTTGGGACCCAATTTGTCAATGCTAGTTCACATACACCAGCTGTGTTGACATGGGCATGCCAAAGTACAGAAATAATTAAAGCACCCAGAGATAAATGGTTTGGCAATTACAGCAACTTAAAGGCCCATTATCACCCTTGATGCATCGCATGCCGTGACCGATAATTCTGGAATTTCATGTAATACGAAATTACTCAGACTTCAAAGCCCTTGTTCTATCGCTCTTGTTTTAGCACATCGTGAACAAATCTCCAAATTGATGGCCGTAAATATGTTCTCTGTTTAGTCTTCTTCATTTTCCTTGTATTATTTTGTGAACAATAATATTTGTACGTACCGGTATGTAAATTTTAGCCCATTTAAGCCTGGTTCACACTTGTGACATAAGCACAAGCGTAAGCGTAAGCATAAGCATAATGATGTTCCCACTTGTGACATAAGCACAAGCGTAAGCGTAAGCATAAGCATAATGATGTTCACACTTGTGACATAAGCACAAGTGTAAGCATAAGCATAAGCATAATGATGTTCACACTTGTGACATAAGCACAAGCGTAAGCGTAAGCATAATGATGTTCACACTAGCATCTTACGCATGTGCAGTGCGAGTCACGTTGGTGGATAGACAAGATGGTGCTTATGCTTAAGCTTTTACTTATTTCACACCGGTTCCCATTTGTGAAATAAGCATAAGCATAAGCACAAGAAAAAGGAAAACGTTTCTTTTTCTTATGCTTATGCTTACGCTTATTTCACCTCAATGCACACTAGCATTTTCTTATGCTTATGCTTATGCTTACGCTTACGCTTATGTCACAAGTGTGAACCAGGTGTTGCTGCCGCCTTTTGTGCTAATTTTTTAGTCGTAGGTTATACATGTTAATTGCATTCTTTTGTAAGCTGCATTCATTCCGTTCCTTAAGTGCCTTTGCCACGTTTAATTTTCTAATTTGTTTTATTTTGCCACGTTTATTTTCGTAAATTATTCAAGTTATTTCTGTTACTTCTTTCTCACATAATTTTCCTTTGTTTTAGCTCTTTTTAATACGAGTTTCGTTATTTCGGTTTTATTTCCGCCACTGTCTCTCGCTAAGGTCATTTATGCCTCTTCGCTCGTTTATTTATGCCTTTTGTGTTCTGTCCTGGAAATCATACAACGTTTGTAAGTGCTTTTTTTCTGGTTCAATTTTATGTCTTTTTATTGTTACTTTCTTGTCATGTCTTTATCGACTGCTATTTTTATGCCCCATCGGGCATTCTAGCTTTTACATTCAGTTTGCAGCTTGCCTAAACTGCGTGATAATTAATTTTTCCTTCTCGCCGAGATCTCCTTGATCGATGAGGACTGCACCGCTTTTGTTTTCTCCCGTGTTTTAATGCGGAGCTCAACCTTTTATTCCCAGTTTTGTCAAGCCGCATGGTCAACTGTATTTTGAACACAGTATAAACCAAACGGACAGGATAATTGAATGAGAACGTATGTGTACAGTATTTTCCGTACTCCAAATTAGAAACCATTACCCGAAAATAAATGTTTTCTTGTGCAGGGTTTTCATTGAGAACTGTAGTAACAGGAGAATAGTGTAAAGTAACAGGAGAATTATCATGAAAAATTATTATGAAAGGGCAAAGCTCTTTCAGGGAGCAAGTGAAATTTAGCAGGAGAATTCTGCGTAGTAGCCAGAGAATTCTCCGATCTCCAATGCCTAATTAACACCCTGCTTGTGGATATTTTGTCACCATCCTTGGCACATAATCAGCAAGTTTTATCAATAACCGGGATCGTTCAATACTTTTAAACTTGTGAATGGATTGTTCACGGTTTCATTGAACTTAGTAATGTATGTAAATGGTTAATATCTAATAAATTAAGTCTTAATATCAAAAAATCAAATTTTATTATCTTTTGTCCCTATCAAAAGAAACTCGCCTTCATGCCTAAAATTAATATTTTTGACAACCAAACCAAATAAGTCCATGCCATTAGAATGCAAAGATTATGTTAAGTATGACAATAGAACACATTGTTGGAAAACAAAAATAAAACTATATCGTTTAACTTGATGTTTCGTATGTTTCGACATACATCTTCAGAAGTGACCGTTAGGAATTAAAGTAACAACTAAATTTGAAATTTAAGATAAGTAACTAATTAACAATAACCTTGACAGAAGCTAAAAATAATTTGCATATAAAAGATGCAAACTAATAGAGATACAGCTTTTCGCTGCTTACATTTTCATTTAAGGTAGGTTTCAATTCTCTAATTAGTAGAGTCTCCTTTATCTTGCAATGAGTATCTGACCGACCTTTCGCCAATCTCAAAGTGGTCCCATTTTAAGTTGTGACCAGTTGACGTGACGTGGTCTGTGATAGCAGATGCATGACAGCTACTCGTGATCGCTTTAAAATGTTCAGTTTTCTGTCATGCAATCTGCGTTTTGTTTTTCCAATGTAGAAATCCTGGCAGTCCCAACAACTAGCTTTATAAACAACTTTTGACATTTGGGAACGGTTAATTCTATCTTTGTAGGGAAAAAGAGACTTAATGCGATTAGCGCTTTGGAAAATAACCTTAAGATCAATGCAGCCATAAAATTTACTAATGTAGGTCTTCAGTTGTTTGGTAATAATTTTGCTTTGTACTCCTAAATAAGGTAGAACTAAGATTATTTCCTTTTTGGGGACTGTGGTGGTTGGAATCTTCGGTCTGTTTTGTTGCCTGTTCAGAACATCATTAATGTTGTAATTGACAACACCAGCAGGATAACCGTTTTGTAACAACAACTTCCTCAGTTCATTTAAACAAGACTGCAAAAGAGAAGGTGACGAACAGATGCGTATGCCCATAAAATTTCTACCTTCAACGTCTCATCACGAGTGGCACTTCTTTCCATCACCAGTGAACTCGCAGTGATGGACTGCGTGGAATTATTGTGTTCGCTACTTTCAGATGTAGCAGCTTTCAAAACTACTTTGGCTTTATATCACTTGTAGTTGCTGGATGTTGAGAAGAAATGCCAGAAACACTGGAAACACTTGCTAATGACCTTTTCTAGACTTTCTATGATGTCAGTTTTTTATGACTTCCATACTCAGAATGCCAACATCCTTCATGCACACGATGCATCGTGCCTTGTGCTTGTCACTTTTGATTCTTCCTAGCCACTCTTTATATAGCGGTTTCTGAAACCATAAGTCGCTGAAACACACTTGCCCATTGTTGTAAATCTATCACCCGTTAAACAGTCAGACCAGGGAAACCCACGCAAACAAGGATTAGGAACCACTCGAACCGCATACCTTTCGCAGAAAGAGCGAATAGTACAAAACATTTCATTGGCTCTTAGCATTGCAGATATTGAACCATTCAGAGCAGTTATTATAACCAAGAATGAGAATAATCAATAGTTTTGCGCGGGGCACTTGATGGACGTTAGGAGAGGTGTAATGATCATTTTCATCTCTTTTTATTTTATTATTATTTTTTTTACTATTGTGTGTTGCTACTGTTTTGCCAGGAGCATATATTTTCATCTTATAGGCACTCGAGAATCCAGGTTGCATGAAATTAGCTACAAATTTCAAGGACTTTCCAGTACTGACTGCAATTTTCAAATTATTTTCAAATTCAAGGACATTCAAGGACTTTCAAGACGCGTGCGAACCCTGTAATTGACTATCGACTTTCTTGGAACAATCAAATTGATGTAATTCTATTAAAAATCAGTAAGACAAATGGACTATTGTCAAAACTGCAGCATTTTGTCCCTTCCTGCACACTCATTTCTATATTAGTTGCACCATATCTTCGCTATGGCTTGATTGCGTAGGGCCAAGCTAGCAACTCCCAGTTAAACAAACTTCTTGTTCTTCAGAAGCGTGCCCTTAGGTTTATATACTTTGCTAACTTTCGAGATCATGCAATTCCGTTGTTTCTCAATGCAAAGATTTGCTATGTTCAATGGCGAAACAAGCCGACACTTCTCCACGTGAGTGTGCGAGCACTTACTATCGGATGGATCTTCACACATTCACAAACATCTGCTGAGTTCAGAGTCTTGTCAAGCATCCTGTTCAACAGATTGTTTCCAGATTCTGGACTATGCAACTACTAAATATCAATTGAGTCTTAAGGAATCCATGCATATCAAATGGGAGAAACCCAATCTCAATCAGCTGGTGAAACACATAAACCTGACACTCTCCCTGTAAGTCGCTCTATGTCTATTGTTTAAACTATTTAGTACGCAATATTGTAAACGCAATGTAACGAACCTTGTAATTTCACGCACGTTATAAATTCAATGACGATTTCAAAACTGTACACTGATGATGACGGATGCACCGTCAAAACATGTCTGGAAAATTAAAGAAAGTTGTATTGTTTCTAAGTCCTGAATTTTTTTCAGGCTTCTTTTTGCAATTTCATAAATTGTGTCCACAACACCGAGGATCATTCTTCATTTGATTTCATTTCCGCAGTTCATATATGATTCATTTCATATATCATTCACACTCATTTCTTTCACGGGAACATATGAACCCACAATTGACCTGCTCCCAACGTCAGTGGCTTCATAGCTCAGTTGGTTAGAGCATTGCACCGGTAATCGCGAGGTCACGGGTTCAAACCCCGTTGAAGTCCTAAATTTTTTTTTCAGGCTTCTTTTTGCAATTGCATAAATTGCATTCACAGCTGCGAGGATCATTCTTCATTTGATTTCATTTCCGCAGTTCATATATGATTCATTTCATATATCATTCACACTCGTTTCTTTCACGGGAACATATGAACCCACAATTGACCTGCTCCCAACGTCAGTGGCTTCATAGCTCAGTTGGTTAGAGCATCGCACCGGTAATCACTAGGTCATGGGTTCAAACCATGTTGAAGTCCTGAATTTTTTTCAGGCTTCTTTTCGCAATTGCATAAATTGCATTCACAACTGCGAGGATCATTCTTCATTTGATTTCATTTCCGCAGTTCATATATGATTCATTTCATATATCATTCACACTATCAGTTTTGTTGCTGCTCAGCAGACCATTTAAATTTTACAGTCTAATGATTTGTATTATGGTCTAGAAGAAATCATATGCAATGTAAACAAATGCAGTTTTTATCTATAACGTGCTGTTTCAATGCCTGTGGATGGTAACACAATAATGCCACAAGATGGTAGCACGTCCCTTCGTCTTCGTTTGTTGCTTTAATCAGCTCTTTATTTGGATTTTTTATTCTCTCGTTTTTTTCTTTTTTGTCAACGTTGTTATCGTTTTAATTTCAACTTTATTTTCTTATCAACATATTCCTTTTAGCAGTGTTTCATCTTTCGTTATCTCCTGGCCCGCCTAGATTAGCTTTACTACCTGCGGTTTAGGTAATTCTGTATTTAACTAACAGCAAATCAATAAAATCAACTGTTCAACTGTTCAATGAAGAAATATGAAGAAATACGCAAGTTGAATATGTAGCCATTTGCTTTGCGAAACTGGGGACAAGCAACAACTCGGCGCGATGAACCAGATCAAAAGCCAGATAAAAATAGTTGACCAGTCAGAGGCATCATTTAACAATAGTGTGATTTCAAAACAAAAACAAACGGCCACATTGGATGAAGAGTGATAATGAGCCTTTAAAGGCAAAGCTACGTATACTTAAAGTGTGAAGGAGTTAAATGCACTGAAGGGAAATTTAAAGGGGTTGAAGAGAGAAGGGAATTTTAAAAGGGGATGTGGGAGTGGTTGATGGGTATGCAATTGGGATTCTAAAATCAAAGGAAATGGAGCATTTTGGTGCTTCCCAAGGAGAGGGGAGAGGCCATGTTGAGTCAACTATTTATCGCAACCATGGTAGGGTAGGGAAATGTTCTGTAATCACCCAAATCCCTTTGACTTACCAGGGGGTATTGACAATAAATATCTGGAAATCAAACCAAATAACCAAAACAAAAAATTAATAAAATTATAACAACACAAACAAAGAAATAAAAACATTAGCATATGAAATAAAACAAAGATGTTAGCTGCATTAATAAAAGCAACAAAACATTATAATATTAGATTTTACCAGCAAAAAATATTAAGCAATTGCAAACCTTTTGTTTCTTTTAGGCAATGACATGTTGAACAATAAAATATTAGCTTTTGTCAGCAAAATATAAGTAGCGGCAAAAACAAGTTGAATAGACTCACAATACTCAACCAATGTGAAAAATACAGTTTGAAATTCATTTGAGTCATAGCATGAAATGTCTATTTTTGTGTGTACATTTACAAACTTTTAAGTTGCAACAAACAAACACAGGTTGCAAAATTGACAATTCTTGTAAACAACCATCATAGACCTATTTCATAATGGCATATGATTGGATTTTTCTTTGTATGCATGTTAATTAGCCCTACTAACTTCACTTTTGAGTAAAAGTTCTATTGAATTTTGCACATGCTAATGAGGCTATAGTAAGGCTAATTATCATAAAAATTAAAGAATAATTTGTTGGGTGCCATTATGAAAAAAAGGTCTATTTGTTCTTATCACCATGGCAACCACAGTCAGGGTCCCAGATAAGATTTTAAGGCAGGGTGTCAACAAGGAATTCCAATCCCCTCCCATGTTCCCACCAAAATATTTGAAATTTTGTTGGGTCATGTAGCTGATTTTGTAGGGTTTTTGACCTGAGACCCCTCTCTTATCTGGAACACTGTACAGTGCACATTGAAAAGCTGCAAAACAAACAAACAAAGAATGCAACTTTGGCCCTGTCAACAGGCTGCAAAACTGGCAATCATTGCAACAACCACAATCTTTTGTTCCTAAAACCATACATGTACCTGCCATTAAGGGTCAGGTGGTGCCTGGATTCCCCTCCCCTCCCCCCCCCCCCCCCAACCCCCTACAAATTCTGAATTAGGTCCTTGGCTACTTTGACAGACATACCTCTTACTAACCGAGTTCGAGGTCCGTACTGTAAGTTACGGACCGAGTTTTTTCCTGTTGATTTATGGCCCAAGCGCGAACGCGCGCGGGCCATGAATTAATGGCAAAAAACGAGGATCCGTAACTTACAGTACGGACCGAGAAAACGAGGTTAGTAAGATATTTATTATATCTCCGAGGTTAATCCGGCGCGCAGGAAAGAAACCTTGTTGAAGTCAAGCGGGCCGTAGTGTAGAATACGGCCCGCAAAACTGACCAATCACAACGTGCGTACTAAGTGAGAGATATAATAAAGACAGCTTATTGACTATACCACAATAGGTGGATTCTTCAGCTACATCTTGCATGTTCCTGCCTACTTCAAACGCTAGTGAGAGCCCTGCAGAATATTAAGTTCCAGCTTAGTGAGCTCCTAATTCAGTTGTGCTAGTGATTACCTTTCCCATTCTCTCTGGATAGTATTCTTGATCTAGTCTGGCCAATCTCTTGAAAGTATTCCGGGCCTTTCTGTTTTGAAAACAATTAAAATAAAAAACATAATTGTTCAGATAAGAAACATGTGACAAAAAAAAGATTTCTGGTAAAAAAGCACTCAACACTCAGACATTTACAGGAAAAACAATATTTTTTTAAGGCCCTGGCAAACTAAGACAAATTGTTGCAGACACATTGTTGCTCATGACGTTACTTGGGTGAGCAAACTGGCAGGACACAAAATAAATGTTGTGTTTCCATGCTGCGCAAAACTGAAGTCAAGTTTAGCCTCCAGTTTTCCCCTTTACATTTTACCTAGACCATAATGTTTACATGTTGTGGTTGTATCGAATGTTCATTATTTTATTATTTTAACAAACTGTTTAAATTAATCAGTCTGGCTTGCCGTGATTAGCTCTTCGCTATTTGCAAGCCAGCCTACTGTCTGATTTAAGGTTATTCCTCACAATTGCATGGCCCATCCTTACTGCGCATAATTTATGGTGTCATTTAGTGCACACACACTAGAAACATTGGCTATGCATATTTGCCTTGACATTGAGCTTTTTCAGCTAAAATTTTCCCTTTGGTGTTGTGTTGTAGAGAAACGAGCACAGTGACCCCCCTTTTTTATTGGTGTAATGTACTCGTAATAGGCACACGAAAAACATATTTTAAGGGGAAAAAAAGTTTGACAGTAGAAGTTGGATTATTTATATATAAATGAGGTGAAACTCTGCGTTTGGATCCCAGAAGGAGTTTGAGATGATGAGGTAGTGGTCCAATTTCCTTACATTATTTGCAAGATCGGGCAATTTGAAATCACTATACTAAAAGAATATAACCCAGAAAAACAATAATTGTTTTTAATTATTAGGCTCTAGTTTTCACTACTATTCATAGTTTTTGCTACATAATAACAGCTTTATTTGGTTGTTCAAGCTTCAAACATTTCTCGCGCAACTCCGTAAAAACACTTAGACCAACGAGTATGCAGGGCGAAAACAAGCACGGTGACCCCATCTTTTTATTGCCTTTTTTCAATGTCCTATGCTTGACTATCAATTGCGCCGAGTCTGAAAAAAATCTTAATAGTACGTCCTTTTCAGGGGAATTACCTTAAATGAATAAATAAATAAATAAGTAATAAATAATGGTTCTGAAAAAAATCAGGTGGAACATTTTTTGTGTCTCCACAACAAATATTGCGCACGCTGACAGGGAAACATTTTGTGTCTGCAACAATGTGTCCTCATTTGCCAGGGCCTTTAAAGAAGTGCTATGAAATGGTGTTTGCATCTGATATTTTGAGGTACTTATACTTGAGTGCCTTGTAATTTGAATTTCATGGTAACTTCTAAACATTATGGTGAACTTCAAATAATTAAGCCAGTGAGAATGTTTTTCCATGGGCTCTGATTAAGCTGTAAATTATTGTAAAACAATCTGCTACATGCAGAGACACAGGGACTCAGTACTTGACCTTTTACCAGACCAGCTTCAAATTCCTCCGTACAATGTCATAACTTTATCAGTCAAGCACATTCAGATCAGGGGAAGAAAGGAGTTATCAGAAACGAGGAGATATCATGATATAACACAAATCCTCCCAACCACTATCAAAGAATAAACAGAAGACACTCAGAAGAATATACATGCTGATATTTAATTAGATTATGAGCTTGAGATTTCTATCGCATGATAGCTGATGAGGGCACAGCCTGAATCATCCTCGGAGACCCAGGGGCAGATGGCCGGGACGGGACAAAGATTCGGGACAAGCGAAAGTTTACAAGAAAGTCGGGAGAGCCCCTGGGAACATTTCTTTATCGGACTCGTTCCAGAAGCTATTGAAATCCAGCTTCGTGATTGGGCGGAAATTTTCTGGCAAGGAATTTTTTTTCTGCCCAATCAGCGATCAGCTTATATATTGCACTCCTTTCATGACTCCTTACATCAACAAGTAAGCGGTCAA
>JAEMWC010000061.1:1010000-1040000 GCA_016490735.1 Pachyseris speciosa
CAACCCGACTCTCTGTCCCTGGGTCTCTGAGGATGAGCCCGAATCAGCTATCACGCATAGAAATCGAGAGCAAATACATGTAATCTAATTGTTTTAGTATAAATCTACTAGTCTTTCAAAACTAAACAAGTAAATTATCTAAATCCTGACCTCGCAAACACTTTGAAAATGCGAAGAAGCGGCTGCCATTTTGTTGATAACCGCTACTCACTATCTATCACAGAATAGATATAGCGAGTAGCATAGCCAGTCAGAGAATGGCATTCGTGATAGAAGGCTGGTAGATTTATACTAATAGGTATTAGCCAGTCACTACAAAGAGCTTACCTCAGCAACATGGTGGCTCCGGCCATATCGTGTATGTGTACCATTGTCTCTATGGGACTGTCCTGAGACACAAACCAACAAAACACCAAAACTGAGTATGGTCTACAAAGCAAGTACAGTGAATCCTGGCTGCTCTATGAACACCTGCTTATAATGGACAGTTTTCTCTGTCCCAAGGTCATTACAGTTCCTCTTAAATTACCCCACAGACACCAGGATAATGTGGACACTATGGCATGTCCCATACAATATTACCCTAAAACAAAATCAATGATAATGGACCGGGGAGGAAGGGAGAAGAGAGAGTGTGTGGAAATAATGTTTGCCTGTCAATTCATGATTTTGAAATACCGATTTGCCCAGGGCCAGACAAGCCATGTACTGGTGAATGTTCCTTTAAATAGGGATCACAAAGACACTGGACAACAATCTTTTAATGCCTCCTAAGCATCATGTTGTCATTTTTTCATGGTTTCCATGTTTGTTCACACAAATTTGGCTTTTCTATGAGGAGGGAGCCCAGGAGGGGATGAATATTAAAGCAGCAGGGATCAAGTTTGTGAAGGTCTCATTTAGGGTTCCACACGAAGAAATATAAAAATATATATTTAATACGTATCATGCACTTAAATGCAGTTTAAAGGAGTTAACAACAAAGAGTGCCCATGTTGCTGGTGGTCAGGGGTTGGTCAGAGGCGCATGCATAGTAGTCGGTACTATGTATACGTTCTCGTAGCGTTTGTTGTACCAGCGTGAGGAGTTGAGCAATGTGTGGTCCGTAGTTTTGGCAAATAGCCCTATGTACATCAGCTTGCTTTTGAAACAAATATCCAGTGATTGCCAGACAGTCAATGCCCCATCAACGTCTTATTTTGCAAAATCCTTGGGTTTAAAAAATTAATTTGTGGGGAAGTATTTTCTCTCCTTACTAAATCCTTTTCCCAACCTCTCAATTTTTTTATATTTCTTGATCCAGCTTCTGCACAGCTCACAACTACAGAAGTTCTTAATATGCAGGAGGTCTCCCTCCACCCCCCACCCCCTCCCTCCCAAATAAAAAGGTTGCCAACTCATTTTTCCAGAAAATTTGCAAAAACAACCTACCAAAACTGGATATTGGAGCTTAGTTACAGTCATGGTAACAATAACCAAAACCTTGTAGCTTCTTAATGGCATCTAGTTTATAAGTGCATGTTCTACTCACAAATTCCTTGGAAAGTTCCTCCATTCTCTGTATTTGTTTCTCATTGTTCCAAATGTGCCAACCAATATACTGCTCTGCTGGAAGCTGACAAAAATAAGAAACGTGTTGTTCAAGAAAACACTCATGCTCCTTCCTTCACCCTTCAAACACATCTGGAAACTTTGGTTAATCTACTGTGACAAATTTTAGGATGGCATCAATTTGCAAAACTGGTTCTATTAGATTATGAAGAAAGAAAAAAGGAATTTAAAGTGAATGCTGTCTCTGACCTTTAATAGGGCCACTGTGTCTTGTCGTCCTGTGTGTTCAATGTAGCATGGCCGTCCAAACTTGTCATGTTTGTGGAAAGCACAAGGGATGATCTTAATTTAAAAGGTAAAAATAACATTCAGTTAGAGTGAGTTACATTTTAATATTTATGTTATGGTTCAAATTTTTCTTTGGTTTAAAAACTTTCAAACCAGTTTAATTTGGTTTGTCCTTTGTCTCAGAACCATTACGCACTAACCATAATCTGAGACAAAGGAAAACAAAAACTAAACTGGTTTGAAAAGTTTTAAACCAAAGAACCACAACATTTACTAAATGTGAAGCTAAAAAGGGAGAGGTCATCTGCAGCCCTGTCAAACTTATTTGGAGCAGAAGGCAGGAAAAAAGTAGGCAGAAATGGCCTTCTAGGGGAATAAGGCAGACATTTAACCCCCAAAATTTTAAAAATAACTGCTTCAAATGGTTCCAGCTGGAGCACTTTAGGAGTAAACCTGGCTCCGTTTTGACTGCTTTTTGAGGGCTTTTCATTTCAACTGTCATTTGCCACCTGTAATCTGAGCAGGAAAAGCAAAGGAAAAGCAAAGGTACTAAGTTAAGTGTCGAGTAGGCGGCAAATACTCCGCTGTAGGCAGCGAAATTGCTGGGTGGTGGCACATTTTGACTGGGCTGCATCTGTTGCCTTGCTTTCGTCTTTTCAATTTGACTTCTATTTTGCAGGTACACTCTATTACAACTGTAATAGAGGTGGGTGGGCAGGAAGGTGATTGCACCACCGACCGGTTATGAAAAACAAATTACACAAATATTATTACTACATAAACAACCCTAACAATAAGAATTCTCATTGTACCTGAAGGAGGCTAGCTCAGTTGGAAGAGCACCAGACTACCGTGCGGGAGGTCGCGGGTTCAAACCCCGGCTGGACCAACACTCAGGGTCTTTAATTAAAATAATTGGGGAGAAAGTGCTGCCTTTGTAATTACATCAGTCTTTTAATAGTTAGACTTTCTAGTAGTCTTCTCGGATAAGGATGATAAACCGTAGGTCCCGTCTCACAACACTTGTTCCTAATAATCTGTGGGACGTTAAAGAACCCACACACTGTTCGAAAAGAGTAGGGGATGTAGTTCCCAGTGTGGTGGTCTATCTTTCATCTGCCTTTAACATTCATGTGTGGGTTGGGTGGGTGGGTGGGTGAGATCAAATATTATTGGCTGCCAGAGGCGCCTTTACAGGCTGACGTCCGATCTCACCCTAGAAAAGAATTGTAAACTGCCATGAAACTATGTGATATGCGTGGTATATAAATCTAACAGCATCATTAATCCACCTACCTTTATCAATTCCTTATCTAAGGGCCTCTGTCAGAAAAGAAAACAAATCAACAATAGAAGTTTTAGCAATGTACTGTTTAATAATTTGTATAAAATTCATAAGGAATAGTAATATTATTTAATACAGCAAACAAAGACATGGACAAACAGATAGGTGAAACTCAAAGTGTTTCAATCTTTAATTCAAGGATTGGCTGAAAACTGGGATTGTAAGTAATGAACTGGACTCAGCTGAACAGAATATTTTAAATACAAACACTGGCACATTATAAATTGGAAAACAGACTTGTTGTCACATTTAAAATGAAGTTTTGATCATCATTATCCCTTTGGGATGCAATTGAGTATGAATTTGTCAAGTTTAATAGCTTAAATGTATATGACTCTTATTTACTTTACACCACACAAAAACATGTACCATGCATTAACTTTCAATGCTGATGGAATTTCTGACAATAACTTCAAGCATACTTACCTCTTTCTTGAGGATATTATCAATGTCATTATTTATCCTCCATTCTCTTGTTGCTATGTATTGTCTACCAATAAAATACACGTAAGGCAAACACTTTTTTAAGAGCTTAAGATTTAACATAGGTGAGGGAGAAGTACAAAAAATGTACAGTCATGTAACTAAGCAGGTTATTGGTTCATGCTTCAGCATGCGTTCATTGAGATATGAAGCATGCGGGAAGTTTGGAGAGCACGAAAGATACATAAGAGTTGCTTGAGACATAGTCAAGAGCAACTCTAGCTTCTTGAGTGCTCTCCAAACTTCCCAAGTGCTTCATATCTGGATGAACTCACAGCTGATGCATGAACCAATTGTTTTATAACAACAACGCAGTAGTATAAAGTCATCAGCGTGCACAATAGGACTACAAAGCACGCTCACACAATTGAATTTGACTACACAAATTTAAAAGCTATGTTATAATGTAATGTGAATGATCATCAAAGTTATACTACTTAGGCAGTAGTGAAAAAAATTCAGGCCCGTACAAGCCTGAGTTTTTTCAGGCTTCATTTCCACTACTGCTTAAGCAGTGCTGACTGTGGGTAACAAATATTGTACAGTTCTTGCTTTCCAGAGCTTATAACAACAATTCTGCGTTAACAATCAGATTAAAAAAAAGAAAACAATGAAATGAAAATGTTCATAACTGCGATGATCATTCATGTAATTATTCATTCTTTAATTTGCAGTTCAAATATGGTATTATGATTTTCATGTATTCATTCTCCCAGTATGGTTTAATACAACAACTTTAAAAATTAGTCTTGCAATGTGATAAAAAATCTCCAATCCTCTTGCAACTCACCACTCATGCCTGAAATCAATCTCACATGAGAGTTTGCTAACATGCTGGTTTTCACTAGCGATGGAGTCGGAGTCGGAGTCGGAGTCAAAAAGAGTGCTTATGAGCCAGTGAAAATCAAAAGTCGGAGTTGTACAAGTAAGCGGTGTCATAAGCTTGACGGAATCGGAGTTGGAAGAATCAGAACGTTTTCATTTTCTTCCGATTCCGCTTATGACTCAGTCGCTTATGATCCAGTGAAAACTAGATTGTTGGAGTCGGAAGCAGAAGTGGAAGAACCAACCAATCACAGTGCTTGTTCTCATGCTCTCTGGTTACAGTTTGATGCCAAAATAGTGCTTTAGACTCCGACAACCTAGTTTTCACTAGTCAGATCACAAGCAACGGAGTCATAACAGAATCAGTATTTTGCTTCTGACTCTGTCCCTTTGATTTTCACTAGATTATAATGCTCCACGCTTCTGATTATGACTCCGACTCTGACTCCGTCGCTAGTGAAAACCAGCCTTAACAGGCTGTAAGAGTACAGTTATATTATATTCCACAAACCTCTGCAAGCAATCAACTGTGTGCAGTGCTTTTCACTTTTACTCCAAAAGAGGTTCGTACATATATCTGATATATTTTTAAATTATTTTTTAATACAAATGCACTCACAAAGTTGTTATTGAAACATCCACCAAGTATAATTATTTATAAATACAAATCCATATAAATACAAATCCACATACTTGTGAGCTGCTTTGGGATCAAAATTCCGTGCCCTGAGAAACCTCAATAGTGTGGCCTGCAAGGGAGATAATCAGTAGGGTCTGTTCAGAATATTGGGATTTATTAAAAACTGTACGGATATCAGATTTCCAGCATTTTCATTGGCTAGCCGGACACAGGCTCTCAACTCATAATACCTGCACTACCTTATATGGTCAATGAACGCTTCAACAAACAGAGAAAGCTCAATAAAATTTTCCTTCCAAACAGCAGCCATTAAGGTGATTCCTCTCAATTGCTAGAAACATTGCGAATTTGCCTTGACATTGAGCTTTTTCAGCTGAAAATTTCCCTTTGTCGTCGTGTTGTAAAGAAACGAGCGCGGTGACCCCCCTTTTTTATTGGTGAAATGTACTCATAATAGGCACAGGAAAAACATATTTTAAGGAGAAAAAAAGTTTAATAGTAGAGGTTGGATTATTATTTTATATATAAATGGGGTGAAACTATGCGTTTGGAGCCAGGAAGGAGTTTGAGATGATGACGAAGTGGTCCAATTTCCTCACATTATTTGCAAGATCGAGCAATTTGAAATCACAATACTGAACGAATATAGTCCAGAAATACAATTAGGCTCTAGTTTTCACTACTATTCATAGTTTTTGCTACAAAATAACAGCTTTCTTCAGTTGTTTATGCTTCGAACATTTCTCGCGCAACTCCGTAAAAACACTTAGAACAACAACTATGCAGGGTGAAAACAAGCACAGTGACCCCATCTTTTTATTGCATTTTTTCAATGTCCTATGCATAACTATCAATTGTGCCAAGCCTGAAAATAATCTTAATAGTACATCCTTTTCAGGGGAATTACCTTAAGGCATTAATTGTCTCACAGTGGAATTAACGAGTAGAGATTTCGAAACTGGAACTGAAATACAAATCGAATTCATTGCTGAGTGTTTTAGAACAACAAGAAACAGTGCTGGGATTGTGTTAAAAAAAAATTTCTTGCAGTGCTAAGCAAATTTTCAGGGCAGTTGATGTTTAGCAAATAGCAAAACACACTTTTATTTACGGAGATACCTAAAGAGTTTTTAAACTCAACTAAACAAAATTGAAAATATGTATTCAACAACAAGTGTTGACGTCACCAATCAGTAACTATGCTCAAAGACCAGTCTATTCAAAATAAACTGAACAAACAAGACCTTCAGCTAAAATTTGCAGCAATAATCCACTATTGAAAATCTTTCCAGCGATCAGTGACACTAATTTGAAAAAATTAACACACGTTAAAAATGTTCTGACCTGCACTCGATGCAATGTATCAATCACCAGCTTCAAACTTTCCAGTTACAGATATGATGTTTAGTAAAAAATGAGAAGAATCGCCGTTCTTGTTTTTGTTATTCTGTTCAGCCGCGGTTCGCATGCATCGAGACAAATTTCTATACTGAGCCATTTCTTGAAGCATAACCTGGACATTTGTCTTGCTTATCCCTCATATATCTTGTTTCCGACCAGGTCTGGTGAGACAATGTTCCAGCCCATCAAAATAAATTAGAATTGTGTCTTCAATTCGATGAAATTTGCCCATGGTGCTGTTGTTTTGATGGATTACAAATTCGCTTCCTTCGGCTTGTACATCTTCGTGAAAGCTGTTCCACCCTCTTTGAGCAATGATTGAAAATTTTTTACCGAACTAGTGACCATTTACAACCATTCAGAGCAAATAAACTCTGCACTTTTTGCAAAAAGGACCCTAAACTGAAGCTTCAATGTTGTTCTCGGACAGTTTCACTGAATTCATTCAACTTTGCTCGGAATCGTTGCAACACACCAAAAGGTTTTCATGCCCTTTTTTTGTTTAGTCATGTGATGGACAAAAGTTTCCTTTTTCCGGTTTTCTCTTTCTCCGAGTTCCTTTCTTCCACTTTTTTTGTTCAGATTCTCAATTATGCATGGTAGAGTTTTAATAAAACAATTATTCTACTCTGGCTTGCTGGATATGAAATGATTATAACCAACTCGGAGCTATGCACCTTGTTGGTTATTTATCACTTCATAATTATCCTAAATGCCCTCATATAATAATTGTTAAATATGTTGCAGGTAAAAATTAAATTCAGGTAAAAATCTTTTAACCTAGGTTGAATCTCAATTCCCTTAGTCTTAAAGCCCTAATTATCAATAATTAGGACTAAGAAACAAAGGGAATTGAGATTCAACCTAGGTTAAAATTTTTTACCTGAATTTAATTTTTATCTGTGCTATCGATCATGCTCTTAAGTTGTGCTTCATTTTTGTTATAAAGAATAGATGAAGGAAGGAAGTTGGATTCTGCCTCCCTCCCCCCCCCCCCCACCCCAAGAAAAAAACTCAAAATGAAATAAATGGCAACAACTTAAAGCAGCATTAACCTTTCCAAACAGAATTGAAGCAGAAAATTAGAAAATACATGGGGATTAATCACAATAAATTTTTGAAATCTGTCTGTCATCTTTTAAGGGTGAAAGTCAGAGTTGGCCACCTCACCTGTAATTAAACAACAACAGAAATTAATTAACAATTATTGTTAATTAATTTCTGTTTTTGTTTAATTACAGGCAGGGTGGCCAAGCAGTTAGAGTGCTGGACTTCTAATCCAGATGCCCCAGGTTTAAGTCATGCTCTGTAGCTGACAACCACGCTTGTAAATAACCAACTGGTTCACCTCCTGCCAGTTGCATTTCTTAACCATGTTATGTTTATTTGAACTATTTGTTTCATACAGTCATGTATAATTGAAGGGCTCGGAGCATAACCATCCTATGTCGAATTTTGGGTTGTTTTTCGATTTTGCTTGGATTTGTCTGAATTTCTGCATGTGAACTACAATTCGATGGAAACACATTGTATGGTATTTTTTTGACTGATTCATCCAGAATCCAGAAATGCATTTTTTCTTACGTACACCAAGAAACCAACCTTCCATGGGAGTGGTTTGCAAGTTGCATTACATCTTCTTAGTAAGAAAAAATGCATTTCTGGATTCTGGATGAATCAGTCAAAAAAATACCATACAATGTGTTTCCATCGAATTGCAGTTCACATGCAGAAATTCAGACAAATCCAAGCAAAATCGAAAAACGACTCAAAATTCGACATAGGATGGTTATGCTCCGAGCCCTTCAATTATAGCAATGAAAACGTAAAACTTGTGGGATGTGGCTGGAGTGACAAGGATACTTCACAAATTAATGTGATAAAGTAAGCTGAAGCCACTCAAAAGGCACTAAGGCCACAAGGTAGCGGGCATTACCCCTTAAATCTACCAAAGCAAAGATTGAACCCAAGCATTAATTAGCAGCCATGGACAGCTGTCTTGGCCTTGTTAGGCCTCATCAGCATGGCATAGCTAATGCTAAGGCTCAAGTACCCGCGACATATCAATAAAACAAGCAATGAAAACGTAAAGCTTGTGGGATGTGGCTGGACTGACAAGCCAAATCAATTGTCACTCCAGCCACATCCCACAAGCTTTACGTTTTCATTGCTTGTTTTTGTGAGAAATTATTCTGTGATAATAGAGTTGAACTGATTCGTGACTAGGGATCGCCGTGTTGACAGATGAATTAGTCGTTGCGTAATGGAAAACACAACTATCGTATGACATTTTTTAAGGTGTGTAAAAGAATCTGTGATTCGGGGAGAGATCTGTTGAGCAATACGTTTTGAGCGAGACTACAGTTGTAACGAAGGAAACCTGACTTGGAAAATAATAAACCGTGAAGTGTTGGAACCTAGCGGACTTGTTGGTCTCATTTCCGATACAGTGGCACCTCCGATGGGACAAGACGAAACATGGAGGAATTAACAAAAGAAGCAGACGCTAAAGTTCAAATGTTGAAATACACTAGTGCGAAGACACATGGCGGTGTGGAGAAGGGAAACTTGGGAGCAGTTGAACGTCAATGCAAGAACCTAAAAGAATTAGTGAAAGAAATAGACGCGCTTAAACTGAGTGTACAACAGACCATGTTCAAAGCGGGTAAAAGTGCAGAAGAGGTCGAGAATTGGAGCAGTTGCGTTGAAGGACTGATTGCTGAAGCTGATGGAGAAATTTCAAGCCTGGAGACGTGGCATCAAGACACCAGTAAGGAGGTCAAACACCGAAAACAAAAGGATGAAGAAGAAAGGAGAGCTTGTGCTCGTGAGGAGCTTAAATGCAAGAGAGAACAATGAAGATGAAATTAGAATTCGAGCGTGAGTTGGAAGAAACGAAGGTCAATCAGCACCCTGTGGCAAGGGCTGAACAAAGTCAACAAAGGGCAACAAAACTACCAAAGCTGGAAATCACAAAGTTCAAGGGGACGTACGAAGGATGGCTGCCTTTTTGGAACAAATTTCAAGCGGAAATCGACAAGACAAACCTAGCAACTGTGACCAAATTCGCTTATCTAAAGGAACTGCTAGATCCAAAGGTTTGGACGGAAATAAACGGATTACCTTTCACAACAGAAGGCTATGACAGAGCAAAAAATATCCTTGTCAGTGAGAGTGGGAAGACTAGCGAGATCGTAAATGCGTATGTGCAGAATATTATGAATTTGCCTGTCATCATTGGGGCACAACCTGCGAATGTCCACACATTTTACAAGACGCTCGTGTACAATGTCCAATCTCTGGAGACACTGGGGAGATTGAAAGACATGTCAGGAAATACAAGGAGTGTGCTCGACAAGCTGAAGGGGATAAAGGCACATCTAGTTAGAGGACACGAAGACTGGCAGAACTGGGACTTTCCACAATTGATAAAGGCTCTTAAGACATGGAAGGAAATAAATCCAGTTGAAAGCAACGCTGAGAATTCGGAGAAACCAAGCGCTAAGTTTGGTGGTCGCGAAAAAACATTCCAGACGAAAGAAACAATGCCGACGCAACGTGTGTGCGTGTATTGTGAGGCGACAGACCACAGATCTGTTAATTGTGACAAGTTCGTGACAGTTGAAGACCGAAGGAAGTAATTAGGCATCAAACAACTGTTTTAATTTCACAGGAAACCAACATCGCGCCACTGAGTATAAAAGTCGTACTGGTTGCCGGATTTGCAACAGAAGACATCATACGTCCATCTGCGATAAATCTACACAACGAGATCAATTGATGACCGCAATGAGCGAAACGAAGGGAGTTGTTTATCCCATAGTTACAGCTGAAGTGAATGGTATTAAGTGTAGAGTGCTGTTGGATATGGGAGCCGGAAGTTCCTACGCATCATCAACCCTTTTAGATCGTTTACATTTACGTCCAATCCGCCAAGAATTCAAGCGAATTGAAATGATGTTTGGCACATCTAACAAACCGATAAATATCTACGGTTTACAAATTCAAAGTTTGGATGGCAAATTCTCCCTACAAGCAGAAGTAAACAAGGTCGACCGCAAGGAATTGTTGACACTTGAAAACCCCAAATACACAGAAATGGTGGAGTAGTTTTCCTATTTGAGAGGTGTGACCATAGAGGATGATGGCAAGAAACCTATGCTGCCTATACATCTGATTCTTGGAACAAACGAGTATGCGAAGATCAACACAGAAACAAGACCAAGAATTGGATGCCCAGGAGAACCAGTTGCAGAATACACAAGGCTCGGCTGGACCATAATGTCACCTGGACAGGAATTAGATCTTGGTAACATGTTCCTAACGCAGACCTCAGTGATCGATTACCAGGAATTGTGCAAGTTGGACATCCTGGGGCTAAAGGATAAACCGAGTGGAGATGAAAGATGCGCATTGTGTAGGACGCTTCAGCACGGGAAAGTTCAACTGCAGCCTCACTCAATGAGTGCCTGGAAGTAGGCCTGCCACTACAGAACCAGCTGTGGAGCATGATGATCAGAAACAGATTTTATCCAGTGGTAATCGCGGGCGACTTGAAGCAGGCATTCTTGCAAATTCGGGTTCGTGGAGCAGACCAGCACGCCTTGCGCTTCCACTGGTTAAAAGATCTAAGGAGCAAACAAGTGGAAACATTGCGTTTCACCAGAGTACTCTTTGGCTTAGCGCCGTCTCCGTTCCTCCTAGCCGCAGTTATCAAAGAACATTTACAACGATACAAATCAGTAAACCCAAAACTGGTGGAGGAGATAGGGCGCAGCATGTACGTCGATGATCTAATCACAGGTGGGGAGTCAGTGAAACAAGCGCTAGAAGCCAGGCAGACAGCTCAAACTATCTTTAATGAGGCGACTTTCGAACTTCACAAGTGGCAATCAAACGTTCGGGATTTAGAGGCAGACGATTCGTCGCCAGATGAAGAAGGTCAGACTTACGCCAAGCAGCAACTGGGCGCTAAGAAAGGCGAATCTAAATTGTTGGGAGTTCCTTGGAATAAAGAGAAAGACGAAATCCAAGTCAGCTTTCCGACGTTCACCGCTGAACCGACCAAGAGGGGTATCCTGGTAAAGATCGCTAAAGTCTATGATCCGCTCGGACTAGCTTCACCGGTAACCCTATCTGGAAAAGCACTCTACAGAGAAGCCTGTGACATACGAAGCGCGTGGGATAACCCCCTGGCTAGCAACTTAAAAGAGAAATGGAACAAGTGGGAACAAAGCCTTCCAGAGGACATAGGAGTAGCAAGAAGCGTAGTGAAACATGAGGAGAAGATTTCATCAATCGACCTACATGCATTCGGAGATGCAAGCGGGAAAGGAGTTTCTGCTGCAGTTTACGCGGTAGTGGAGCAACCTTCTGGCATGACTCAAGGCCTAGTCACAGCGAAGTCGCGGCTCTCTAAGAAAGGACTGACTATCCCCCGTTTAGAACTGGTGTCCGGGCACATGGCTACGAACTTAGTTTACAACGTCAAGGAAGCCCTGGAAGGTTTCCCTGTGAGAAAGGTCTATGGTTGGCTGGATAGCACAGTAGCACTACACTGGATTCGAGGCAATGGCGAATATAAACAGTTCCTCAGTAATCGAGTGAAGAAAATTGAGGAAAAACAAATTACCTGGAGACACGTACCAATGGAAGAAAATCCAGCAGACGTGGGGAGTAGAGGAGGAGAGGTTAGCAAGCTGACAACCCTGTGGTGGAGAGGACCAAGCTGGCTATCACAACCACAGGACTGGCCTCCAGACCTTGTAATGGCATCTATGCAAGAGATGGAAGCCGAGGAAGTGAAACAAACACATGAGGTGTTTGCGTTAGCAGTAGAGAAGATGAACGAAGCCAACGCCCTTGACGAGCTACTCGAGAAGCATGAACTATGGCACGTGTTATGAGTGGGTGCCTGGGTCGTAAGATTCCTATGCAATACCAGAACCAACCACAAGAATCGAATCGTAGGACCCCTGACAACTGAGGAGATAGAGAAACAGATGACGTTCTGGATCAAGCGGGCCCAGCAGCAAGCAAAATCCAGTAAGCAATTTGAAGAAGACCGCTTACAGCTGAATGTTCAAGAAAACCAAGATGGTGTATTGGAGTGTAGAGGAAGGATTCAGGGTCACTACCCTATCTTCCTACCGGATTCCGCGCCCTACACACGCAAGCTGATCCATCGATCGCACGTGGATACACTCCACGGAGGGGTGGCCCTAACCATGACTAGAGTGCGTGAGCGATACTGGGTACCGCGCCTGAGGAAACTCGCAAAACAGGTTGTCAAGGCATGCTCAGGTTGCAAGCGTTTCCAAGCCACAGCACTGGCGGCAACACCCCCTGGACTTCTACCCACGGATTGCACCGAAGGAAACACCCCATTCAAAGTTATTGGGGTCGACTTTGCAGGACCCCTCAAGTACCGCGTCAGATCAAAGAAAGAGGGGAAAGCCTATCTTGTATTGTAAGCATGCAGTCTCACAAGATGATTATTCCTGGAGGTTCTACCAAACCTGGAGACGAATGAATTTCTAAGTTTGAAATGGCTGATTGCGCGCCGAGGTCGTCCAGCGAAGATATACTCTGACAATGGGAAAACATTCGTTGGAGCTGAAAGGTGGCTTAAGCAAGTTATGCGTGATGAGAAGATGCAAGACTACCTAGCTCATGGGAACATCAAGTGGCAATTCAACCTCAGCCGCGCCGCTTGGTGGAGGGGCCAGTTCGAGCGCCTCATTGGACTTGTCAAAACAGCTCTAAACAAAACCATTGGAAAGGGAATGCTGACCTGGGCTGAACTATGTGAAGTGGTACTGGATGTAGAGATTGCGTTGAATAATCGCCCTTTGTGCTACCTCGAAGATGACATACAACTGCCGGTGCTGACGCCTAACTCATTGCTGTTTCTCCGATCAAACCAGCTACCGGAACTGGAACCACACCATTTAGAAGAGGTTGATCTGTGCAGGCGAGCAAAGTACCTGCTGAAGTGCAAGCAAGCCTTGTGGTCTAGGTGGACAACCGAGTACTTGCGAGGACTGAGGGAGCGACATTGGATGAAACACAAGGGACAAACCATGGCCCTGGCCAAGGGGGAGGTAGTCATCATCAAGGGCGAGGAACGGAATCGCAACAATAATTGTTGGAAAATGGGAATCATGGAAGAGCTGATTTCAGGACAGGACGGAATAGTCCAGGCTGCAAAACTTCGAGCTGGCAAAAGGACACTGGAGCGGGCGGTACAACATTTGTATCCACTAGAGCTAACCTGTGACCGGGAAAATGTGAGAAGCTCACCACATCTTGACCCTGCAGCCCCGACCTTTAGGCCAAGGAGGGATGCCGCAGTAGCCGCGCAATGTCGCATTCAAGATATAAACGCCGATGCACACTAGTAATGTTATACACCTCTCTAAGTTCATGACAGAGGACTCAACTTTATTTCATTATCGTTCATGTTGTAGTTGATTTAACTAATGAACAATTCTAGTGTTTCTCTCCTTCGGAGATAAACAGGGGAGTGTGTGAGAAATTATCCTGTGATAATAGAGTTGAACTGATTCGTGACTAGGGATCGCCGTGTTGACAGATGAATTAGTTGTTGTGCAATGGAAAACACAACTATCGTATGACATTTTTTAAGGTGTGTAAAAGAGTCTGTGATTCGGGGAGAGATCTGTTGAACAATACGTTTTGAGCGAGAGTACAGTTGTAACAAAGGAAACCTGACTTGGAAAATAATAAACCATGAAGTGTCGGAACCTAGCGGACTCGTTGGTCTCATTTCCGATATTTTATTGATATGTGGGTACTTGAGCCTGAGCATTCTAGCTATGCCATGCTGATGAGGCCTAACAAGGCCGAAACAGCTGTCCATGGCTGCTAATGCTTGGGCTCAATCTTTGCTTTGGTAGATTTAAGGGGTAATGCCCGCTACCTTGTGGCCTTAGTGCCTTTTGAGTGGCTTCAGCTTACTTGATCACATTAATTTGTGAATTATCCATGTATAATTATATATTTGCTTGGCCCACTAGCCTTTGTGAGCTATAAACACTGCTGAAGGTAAATAAAGGTCATTATTAATTCTATTATTATCAGAAATTGCCTATTGCCTGAGGCCTGTATAACAGGAGATTACCCTGATTTAAGACCTCAGAATTTGGTAAATTGTTCAAAGAACTCACTCCTGGGGAAAAAATACCAATGAAAAGCAAGCAAACAAAAACAAACAGAATACATTTTCTTGGTTTGTAATATTTATAATTGTATAGTTTAATCAATGTTTTTGCCAAGTGCTATAATTACATTTGTAGACTCAACGGTAGTCTATTTAATATTGTATAGGGTTTAGGAGAATTTGTATCCAGCCAACTACTATAACAGCTGGACATAACAAGGCATGGAGGAATATTCATGTACCTATCCCACAGAAAATTTCAACTTACTGGCAAATTATTTTCCTTCAATTTTCCAGAAGAAAAGGTTTTGCTGTCAGTAAATTTATTCTTGAATCAAACAAACTACAAACTTAACATTAGCATGCATTTTTTCAGCACTTTGTAATTCAAATAATATTGAAATTTAAATTTTAAAGGAACCATGAAAAAATAATTATTTTGCATCTTTTTTGTCTTTGCTGGAAAACTACAGCTGCTGTACTTCTTTGCAAATGTTTTTCCTTATAATCTATGTGCCATCTGTCTTTTGGGCAATTTAAATGATTCATGTGGGTGATTCATGAGACGATCTGCATTTCAAAAACTGCATTGAAAGAAAATTAACATGCATAAATTTAAGAAGATATTTTAAAATTGCGAACAGTTATCATATTTTCCCAACAATTTTTGATTCCATCTAGCAATTTCAGCCAAAGTTATTCTGAGAATAAATTTCGGGAAAATGTTTTCACAAGTAACTCAATTTGTTGATGTTAACGTAAATAAATGGCAAGTAATCAAGTTTATGCTAAACAAAGACTAAGCAAATTTTCAAATCTGCACGTACGATAGATGAGAAGTACAAGACGACCGAAAGTTTTATTCAACACACCTCATCGACAAAAAGAAAAACCGTTCTTCCGAGTAAGCAATCACATGTTACCGGTAAGTTGAGATACTTCTGGATTAGGAAAGGTCACACAGACTAGTGTCATAAAGTGCAAAGTATATATATTTAACGCAAATGCAAAATATTCATATAACTAACAAACAACTTCGTTCAGCTTAAGCTTAAGCTTAAATATAAGTCGCTTAGCTTAAGTATATTTTTCAACGTTGAAGAAGCCAAAAATTCTCATCGGGGGGTACAAAACTTCAAAAAATCCATAATTAAGTCTCCGTTTACTTAAAACTATCAGGTGCACAAAATAAGGGTCTTTAAACTAATCAGCTGATAAACAGATACAAAGTTCAAAAGCGGAACTTGTTGGAGCAGAAATCCCTATCATGGTATTTTTGTCAACAGATCATAGAAAATTCTCAAATATTTAGAAATAGATTAGACTACCAGCTACTACCGTCGTATACATAACGTATAACGTAACGTAATATAATTAAGCTTGCGTCTGTTTGGTAGAAAAGTGGAGGACAATGCAAATCATTAAAAAAATTCCTTAAAAAATGTTTCACACGCGTTGAAGTTGCGCAGGGAATGGAAGTTCAACGTTCAATGAAGAACTTACATCACCTTCATTCACGCCTCCCATTTCACGATTCTTTGTACGGTTAATGCAAGCTTTTCATAAAAGGCTTACCTCATCAGCTGTCGTTTCTGTTGTTAGCATTTCTTTTAGATCCGCAAGGGACTTCTCCTGAAAAGAGGACAAGTCACCAACGTACCCAGTCATGTTTGTGGAGTTGTGAGAGGGTGAAAAAGTCGATCCGCAGTCTCGTTAACAGGAAAATTATGCTTTTCTCCGCAAACATAGATGACCCATGTTCACGCCGTTCACGGGTGACCGCTTGATAATACTACGCTATCTGTTTCAGTGGACGATCGACGGCATGGTGATAAAAATTTGTGAATTATTCATCGTTCGCTTTTACAGAAATGCAAGCAGGAGTTTGTTATGGTGATGTGCGAGGGGACGAGGGCCTACTTTTCTTCAAAACCCGCGCATTCTCACAGGGAAACAAGGAGAATTTAACTAAAGCCTGGACCACAAAACCTCTTATCAACAGCTCTGGTATCCCGTAGAAAGTTTATATCTGTTTCTTATGGAACAAGTAAACATCATACATTGTATCAGAAGGTGAAAATTAATTTCTGTTCATTCTATGAGCGCGCTCGTCGCAAAGAAAATCAGAAATAGTTTTGATGAAAATCATAAACTCTCTCAAGGTCAGTTGGCGGCTGGACCAATTGGAACACGTGGCAGGGTCATCACTGCCCCGTATGTACCAACACTCGGTCGTGAGCGTTCTATGCAAAAGCGCTTTGGGGAATCAAGGCTGATGTGATTGCATTGGTGTGGACCGTTATTTCGACATGGATTTCTGTGGAGTGGTATTTTTTCGTCGAGGGAAGGATGAAAAACTAAAATAATCGCCATTAGGTGGAAAGGAAGGCAACAGGTTTGGCAAGATTGTGGAACAAACGTCGTTTTACGGGGTGTCTGTCACGAATTCAAGCTTGGGTTGTTATAGCATTGTGTTTGCAAGCACACCGCCTTTCAGTTCTTCTCGCGATCTGCCTTGCAAACTTGTTCAACAGAAGATGAGTGCTGAGGAAAGTTTCGATAGTTTTGGCCATACAGATGAGAGCGGGTGAGTCAAATAGCAGGCTAAATCTGTATAAATTAGAGTGATGGTCCTGCGAGATGTGTGAAGCAAAATTATGCAAAGTATTAAATTGTGTTGTTAGCAAAGTCTAGGCACTTCATTCCCTGTAGCAAGTTTGGTTGCAGTAACCTCGCGACCACAGATTATAAGAATGACATCGATTCATGCTTGTTTGACATCTACACTGATCGCTTTAAACTTGGCAGAGCGGACACGGATATGTGCCATTGTACTGAAATTTACGTTCTCGCAGGTTGTTTTCCCATGCAGGCATTTCCCATGGGGTTGCTTGATCAAAGATGCTACATTCAAAATGCTACTTTTTGAATTCTTTGTCTATTTCATTTGTAATCCGGTTTTCTTACGCCACGAAATTACAACTTTTCCCCACAATTGATCATGAGGCTTACAAAGGTCTTTGATGCGCATGATAAAATTGAAATTTGAGTTAATCCGCCTCGCGAAAGTGCTTTTTTTTTTGCATGGTTTTGAATGACCCGGTCTTTGCATCGTGCTTTAATCCATGTCGCTTCGATCGATTGTCATCTTTCGGCGGAAGGAAGGAAATCGCCCATTTTGGCCTTTAAACCTGACCTGGGTTGTGTCACTAGCCTTCTATTTGTAATTTGAATCACCCATATATACCTTTCAAAATTCTATTTTTGTTGTTTTGTTTTGATGTTTTGTCAGTGCTTTTTCATTTCGAGATCAGTACTTTCTAGCTTGTTTTGATTTTGATATAGTCAAGCTTATGGTTTCTGCGTGCGATTTCTTGAGATAATTCTTCATAAGTTCGTGTAAAGTTAATTTGAGAGTGGTTTGTTTGTTTGTGAACCATAACAATTTCAATTCTGAGAACAAGACAAAACTGAATGGGGTGAGTACATTGTGTGCAAACTGTTGGTCACAAGTAGACTTAAGCTCTTTGTCAACTCAAGGTTAAAATTTGACCTTGTTAAAAAATAGCTACCTTTACAGGAACCAGATTGTCCACTTTACACAGGAAAACCTTGCAGACATTTGTTTATTCACCTGCTAATTTAAACTACCTTTTACAAGGTGTTCCCTGTTCTCAGTCCTTGATTTTCTCTCTGAAGTGATAAGGTTGAAAATGGAAATTATGTGGCATTTTGACAATTTATTCTACAGATTCATCAAAAGTGCACATTCTGAAAATGATATGCACTATAATTTTTGGTTGAATATCAACATCAATAAGATTGGTGTTAATGTGATTATTATAGTTACATAAATCTTGACACAAAAAATCTACAGCCAAACCTCTTCTATTTTTCACCTCATAAAACTGTCCCAGCGGCTAAAATAACCTCCTCACAATGGTCATTTTGTCAACAACTGACAAACGTTGTATACAAAATCCCCTTTTTTGGCATACAGTAACAAAAGCTCACAAAACCTGATCTGCACTGTGCACTTCTGAGCTGTACACCTCTACCTAATATAAGGTGGCCTTTCTCTGGAGGTTCAACTGTACATGTACTTGTTACTGTTATTGTTGAGACCAAGCAGAAAATGATCAGAGTCTTTGTTGAGCAAGAATTGTATCAGATGAATTCATAAAAATTAACATAACCTATGAAACTCATTGGCTTTACAAAAAAATGCATGCATCATCCACTGATTTTTGACCAGTGTATACAGAAGGAACAGTTTCACTTTGGCTTGATAGTTCAGTTGGTACAAGCACTTTACCTTTATTGGTGTTATTTAAAATCTTATGACATCCTTTTTTTAATTTTCAGGTCCAACAGTGAGGATGAGGTAACGCATCAACAAAATATTAATGTTAATTAAAACTGTCTGTGGAAACATCTTTGCACCCAGAATAAGCCACAAATTGCCAATTCCAAATCCAGAAAAGACCTTTGCCACCAGGGCTGAGTTGCTCAAAGCATGGTTAGCGCTAACCATTGGTTAAGACATATTAAAACCTATAGGTTGCCATGGTTGTGTTTTTTCAGAGAGATTCCCACACAGTAATTGTAAATGTAAATGACATTACAAAGAATAATTCAAAAATATTCTTTTCAGTCCCGGAAATACTGGGGACAAGTGACGTCAATTGACAGTAACTACATTTGTTTCCATTTGCAGCTAGTTTTCCAGCCCCCCCCCCCCCCCCCTCAGAATTAACTACATCCCTTATTCCTTTTCCAGGTTTCTGGTGAACATGTCATTTCCTCGACGGAGGAATACCAGCCTCCGTATTATGAGCACATTGAGGAGAATGAGTACTTATTCGACAGGTGATTATTAGCCCTGCTATGAAAATAATTACTCAAAGTAGCTTTATTTATTTACTTATTTATTTATTAATTAATTTATTTATTCTATATATATATTTATTTATTTATTTATTTATTTAATTATTTATTCAACGTGCATGTATATTTATTTTTATCTCTTCACTTATCCCATACTCACAATTATTATACTTACTCTTTAAACAGTCCTACCCGCTACCCGCCTAGATTAGCCTTAGTTATTTGCGGGTTAGCGCTGTTTTGTATTATGTCGTTAATTTTAATAAACTTGAACTTGAACTTGAACTTGAACTTGAACTTGAAAAGAAATTTAAGTTGAATAAATCAAAGGGCTGTTATTAAGTTTTGAGGTACATGTTACCTTGAACGTTATCAATCTTATTGGTAGTGTTTAACCCTTTAACCCCTAAGGGGTCTCCCTTTGATGAGTAAAATCGTCTGGCGTTAGACAGAGTAAAATCTATAAGTCACTCTTAGGGAGTAAAGGGTTAAAATAAAGTTCAAAAGTTGAGATCTTATCAACTGTAACATCATGGGCCTACACTGTATAATGAGGTAGTCAGTTGTAACAGGTGGTAAGGGATGCTTAACCCTTTAACCCCCAAGGGGTCTCCCTTTGACGAGTAAAATCGTCTGGCGTTAGACAGAGTAAAATCTGTAAGTCACTCTTGGGGAGTAAAGGGTTAATTTTGACAGCCCAGTGGATGCAGATGTAGGTTTTAGGAGAGGGAATATGACAGTACCCAGTGGAAATGAAGGAAACCATTAACAATGTCAGCCATATTCATCAGTGGTATTTAGAGAGGCCTTGCCACGGTAAATTCCAACAAGCGACACGGCCCAAAAAGTAGCGATATCACATAAAATGAAATCCTGACGAGAGACATCATTCCCGGCAAAATTCTGACAGTGACATCAAGGCCAAGAATTAGCAATTTAAACACCAACACAGGAGATTTGAAAATTCAGACAATTGTAATTACATGTTGTTTATTATTTAATGCTGGTCAATGCTATCAAATTTGCATCATAGAAGGAAGAGGGTGAACAAGGAAGTTCGGAAGATGCAATGTGACTGCACCTATGATGCTGGTAAGAGTTACAAACATGAGTCAAGAGCACCAGTATGTGAGATTGTGAAATCAATAATAAAGTTATTAGGTCATAACTGTACATGTGCACGTAGGTTCAACTCCTTTGGGGAGAACTCCAATTTTTTTCCAAGTATCAGTATTTTCACAACTTTTGAAAGTAGGAGTTGCATATTCAGGGTCCAAAATTAACTTTTTTCTATTGGTGCCAACTGGCGACTACATGTAAACCAAAATTTTTTCTGCTAACAAATAAGATTAAATACAAAACACGCTGATTATTTATACATATTCCACTGAAAAACCACGACGAATGAATCATATACGCAATCGATGTCATCAGGAATCAAACCAGTGCTGAAATCATCTTTTGACCACTTTGACTGATCTACATTGCCACCTTTTGGCGCCCAGAGAATATAGAAATCTTCAACTAATTTCTTCGCGGATGTTCCGTCTCCACTTTGTAATAAATTACGGAAAGATTTCAGAACATCTTCGGACACAACATTGCCTGAATAAATATTCATGGCGAAAGAGTGCACATGGTCTCTTGCGCCCACAATACATATGTTATGGGAAACCGCTGAAAAAACATGGTGGCGAAGCTTTGTACTGATTGTAGCTGTGATTAGATGTGGTAGATTTATAACAAAAGGAAAATCGGTTTTATACTTCAAAAGCAGCGGAAAGGTAAAAAGTAAGTGACCAATTGGCGGGCTGCTTTGAATTTTACTTTAATGGATTTGACTGAAAATCAAAGTTATTGTTTGTATAATTATCGTGGCCTGAAATAGTTAATCGCCCGCTGGTGACCAGTTGTGAAATTCCGGTCGCCAGTGCAAACTTTTTAGTCACATTGGCGACCAGGAAAGCCCAATTTCAGACCCTGATATTGCAGCAAAATTTCAAGTTTATTTACTCACAAACTCCTTCGTGGACACTTGGCTCTTCAGAAAAAGCTTATTTCAGAATTTATCCAAGGGAAAGTAGCCGTTGCAAATGGAAAAATTGTCGTTGGATGCGACGGCCAAAGGCTGGTTTTGAAAACACTGAGTATGCATGCGGCACTGACGGTATAGAAACATTGCATCTTTCATTTAACATGCAAGGTTTTTCTGATAGTACATCTGCCAGTACATAGTCAAGGAGAGAGGAGAAAATTATTAACTAGTCAAAAAGAGATTTTTTTCCCTATATTCTGGAAATCTACTGTAGTGTGTATGTCATGAACTAGAAGAAGACATCACATCTTTTTACACATTCGACAAGCTAAAAATTGTAAGAATTCTAATAAAAAATCTAAAAGTCTTGAAATATATTTCACTCTTCCTCGGCATCTAGAATTGTTCAGAAGTGTTTACAGTACAGCTCACTGATAAGCGAACCAAAATATACGCAAAAAATGCACATACACAGTGCGCATAGACGAGTCAAAAACAATTTATATACGCGTCTATCACACACACAAAATGGCTCATTAGTATGTATGAGCTTACTCATTGTCTTCCTTTTGTTGTTGAGTCATTGTTAATTTTGAATAGTCTGAATAGTAAGAGTTACAACAGTATACACCGAATATTCTTGAAAGTTAACGACAGCATTTTTGCCGTTTCACTCGTAGCGCCTCAAAGTGTTGAGCATTTGTTCGTTGTGAATTCATGCTTGTCAGCGCATGCTAAATAAATAATCTATACTCTTCAATAAATGGTGCATCATAAGAACATTTCTAATGGAATTCAGCGTTTAAGACAGTATTTTGTCGCTTTAATTGTCTCTGTGTCTTGTTGAACCAGAGATGCCACATTTTTGTTTGTTGTCACGGCACAATTCACGTTCGGTGGCGTGTGATAAAAAGAGAAAACGCTTTATAAAAACTTTGCTTTGAAAGAAACAACTCGTCAATAACTGGCGCATTATAAGCACTTTTCTAACGAAATTCAGCGTTTAAGACAGAGTATTTTGCCGTTTCAATCGTCACTGTGCGTCTTGTAGAACCAGAGATGTCACATTTTTGTTTGTTGTGACGGCACAATTATTCATGCTCGCCGGTGCGCGATGAAAAGAGAAACACCTTAGAAACTTTGCTTTCAAAGGAACAACTCGTCAATAAACGACACGCCACAAGCACTTTGATAATGAAATTCAGCATTTAAGACAGAGTATTTTGCCGTTTCAATCGTCTGTGTGTGCCTTGTAGAACCAGCGATATCAAAATTTTGTTTGTTGTGACGGCACAATTATTCATGCTCGGGTTGCGCAATGGAAACGCTAATTAGAAACTTTGCTTTCGAAGAAACAACTCATCAATAAACGGCACGTCACAAGCACTTTTCTAACGAAATTCAGCGTTTAAGACAGAGTATTTTGCCGTTTCAATCGTCTATGTGCGCCTTGTAGAACCAGAGATGTCACATTTTTGTTTGCTGTGACAGCACAATTATTTACGCTCGCTGGCACACCGACGTCTTCGAGATTTTGCAGATTTTTTGCTTCTGGGAGGCTGGTATTAATTCTTTTGTTACCGAAAACAAATACACACAAAGAGAACTTATGGTTATGAATAACAAAGGCTAGGCGCGTATAGGATACGCAGTTTTAGACGCGTCAAAAAAAAATGTATACGGAAAAAACACGTGTATATTTTGCGTCTGCGTAGTTCACTTATCTCCAAGCTGTACTGTATGTCCAATACCAAATACATAACAATAAGAGTGTTATTTATTTATTTATTTTTTTTTACAAGATCCAGTTATAAACTATCATTTTCTCAATGATGTTTTTCTTTTTGTGTTTATTTGTAGATGAACCTGGGTGTGTTGGATGTGGCGAGGACTGCCTTAACAGACTGTTAATGATTGAATGGTACTCTGTTTTTCAATTCCTTTGTTTTAGTGTTGACTTGTAACTTTTGTTCTTTGTTTTTTTCTTACTGTAAAAGCTCTGTTAATCCCTGGGGGGCTTATTTAATTTCAGACCTCATTAACGGAGGGCTCATTAGAGAGGGGGGCTTTTTTCAAATCTTAAACACTCCATGTTCGTCTTCAAATAGTTTTTATACAAAACTCAAACAACTGCAGTGAAATAGTATTGTGTGTTTGAGTGTATATTATTTTGTTTAAAAACAAACCCACTGAGCTGCATGAAGTGGATTTTGTGAGAGGGAATAGGAGGGACTAATAATTTGTCTTGGGGGGGGGGCTTATTAGAGAGGGGGTTAATAGAGATGGGGGCTTAATAGAGCTTTTACGGTAACTTCTTTCTTTTGTTTTTTTTCCATACCGATAATTTTTTTACGTAATTCAGTGTTAGCAAATCTGCAGTGCTTCAGATGAGTCCTTGCTTTTATCAAAGGAAAAAATCGAAGAAGAATTAGTGAGGATGCATTATGCTTTTGACATTGCAATTAAAGATTTTAATCTGCTAGTTCTTATTCTGTTTATATCCTATTTTGAACTTGTAAATTGCACAATGGATCTTTTTGTTTTGTATGTGCATATACATGTATTTCTTGTTATTATTACCAAGAGCCACCTTTGCTTCAGTTTCAGTTTACTTTTTTGCCATTTTTCTTGCACATCATTACAAATTGTTAAATTTGTTTTTAATATGTCTATCATCATCATCATCCTCATTGTCATCGTCATTATCATCACCATCATCACCACTATCATCATCATCATCATCCTCATTGTCATCGTCATTATCATCACCATCATCACCACTATCATCATCATCATCATCAATCCCCGTACCATTTTCATTCTCATTCTCATTCTCAGTCGCATTGAATTTACTAAGTGCCAAACGGGTGGGCTCCTCCAGCTCAGCACCTTTGTATATACAACTTATTCTGCTCAAACTGGTTATCTTGTTGTTTTTGTCAGCTCATGCTCATTTATTTTTGTCCTTACAGCAACAGCAGATGTGCTTGTGGAACAGCATGTAGCAACAAACGATTTCAACATGTTAGTATTGTTGGTGAGACCGGTACAGAAATTGTTTTTCTTTCACAGCCTGAAACTATGGCGACTGGGTTAGTAAATACGTATGTGTATTTGCTGTCTTATGGGGCTGAAAAGAATGTCTGTTTCTTTTTAGGGTTGTAATGTGAAAGTAGAAGTTTTAAAAACTGAGAAGAAAGGATGGGGATTGCGAACTCTTGAGGATCTTGAACCGTAAGTTTGGCCATTCACGTCCTTGAAAACTCATGAGAGAAATAAATTGAACTTTAGGGTTAGTACAGTGTAAGTCATCCAATGTTGAAGATGGCATTAAACAGAGTACTAAAACTTGCTGGTTTGTGGTAGCAGACTTATTGACATAATTTGATAATTGAATAGTCTTTGTTTTGACCAGGAAATTTTTACATTGGTATTTAAGGACGGTGCCTCCTATTGCTAGTGCGCATTCGTTCTGCACACCACGCAACCATCTTATCTTGCGCGATTACTCGCGTGATTTCCTCAGAAGATTGTTTGTTTTGATGGTTATCATATTTTTGTAAGCTCTTGATTTAGCGGATAGTTTTACGGGATTGGCAACAGGCTGTCTACACCAAAAACCTGTAAACGAAAGCGTTATTGTGGTGTGTTTTATGAAATTACGCTGAATCACGCTGGGAAAAGCAATTGAAGTGAAGTGGCAAATAATATAAGACTTAAGCTTAATCAAAACATATCGCTGTATAAACTGATTCAAAGGAATCGCTTAAAAAATTCATGTGCTACACATATCGGTTTAATACACAACAAATCCGTTTCGGTTTTATTCTTTTATTTTATTGCTGTTTCAACAATAATAAAAAGAAAGATGTTTTCATCGTATGTAAGATATAACATAACACGATGTCTTACCTTCGTAACTGATGAAAAGCTTGAACTTAATTGGCCTGAATAACGGACTGCGAAAATCAGAAGCAAGGAATCACGACTGCTGGCTCTCAAACTGCGTAGTTTTTATACATTTCAAAACTCCTTCCAGAAAGATAATACAACCACAAGAAACAACTGCGAAAGTAATTGACAAAACTACAAAACGTGATCTTACGTATGTGTTTGTCTTCCACCTCGCCAGAGCCTAAAAGGGCAAGTTATACTGGAAAAAACTTTGAGATTTATGCAAAATGCACATCTCAAAACGTCTTCGAATTTGCTCATAGCATTCAAAGCCATCTTCATTGAAAAAATGTCCTCTAATTCTCGAAGAATCAAGAAAACTTTTTGTTCCAGCATGTGTCGCCATACCGGATATCCCAGCAAGCCCAAGGAAAAGACATGCAAATATTTCACTTACTAGGGAGGGGGTAGAGCAAAAATTGTCTCAAGCCCCCAAAACAGCACCTTAAAAGTAGAAAATAACCAATTTAGCTCTAAAAAACGCATGGTGACCCCCACTTTTTACCTCACAAAACGAAAGTGGTAAGCCTACTCAACACATGGTGATTTTTTCATAGTTCGCAAAATATATTTAGCCTGTGTTTTTGCTCAACTAGAAGGGAGAAGTCAGGGCCAAAAATGCCTCCAATGCAATGATTTTGTAATAAATACCACATAAAAAGTAGTTTTTATATCACCAGTTGTTATGTGTTTCAAAGCTTGTGGTTTGTTGTTGCCTTGGTATATGTAAACAGGAATTCTAAGGAAATGTTCAAAGAAATACTTCTTCTTTTCTTCTTTGCAAAAAACATACTACAGTACCGCTCAAAAGTAAGTTACCAGTCGCGTCGCGTTTCCTGCGCTACGCAATTCGCGTCGATGGGTGGTAACTTACTTTTGAGCGGTACTGTAAGTCTCTATTTTTTGCAGCTTTGGACTTACATGTAATTATCTCTGAAAAATGCATGGTTACCCCCAATTTTCTTTTCAATTTTCGTTAGCACTTACCAACATCTACATTTTAGCATAGTGATAATCCACGAAAAAATATCGTCGTATTAGGAGGCACCGTCCTTAAATGCGTTATAAGCATTTTACAAGCCACATATTTCTAGTAATTACAGTGTATGAATTACGTCCATAGAGCACTTTTGAGTTCATGTTTTCTATAATTTACTTCTTACCTTTGCTTCCTAGAAATCAGTTTGTGATGGAGTACTGTGGAGAAGTGATGGACTATAAAGATTTCCAGGAAAGAGCAGAGCTTTATGACAGAGAAAACAGACGACACTATTACTTTATGACACTAAGAGCGGATGAGGTATTATCTTCACATTTAATTTTTGTTGTTGCTGTTGCTTTTGTGCTTTTGACCTGGTTTCATTTTGTACAGGCATGTACATGGATAATTGAACTGGCCCTAATCAGCCCTGTCGAACTTATTTGTGGCAGTAGGCGGGATAAAAGGAGTAGAAGGCAGCAAGGACCTTCTAGGGGGATCTGGGAGCATTAGAGACTTTAAGATCGAGGTTTGACCATCTTACCGCAAACGGCAAACGGCAAACGGCGGTTTGCGGTTAGCGGTTTCACGTTAGCTGTCTGCCCGTATTCGAGACTTAAGATTCGCGGGTAACAAATAGCCGGCCACCATGTTTGTTTTCATTCATTCGTTCATTTCTATTTTAGCTGAGAAATCGTCTTAAAAATTGTGTTTCTATGAAAAAGAATTCGATAATTAAGAGGCGAAAGAGTTCTAAAAAGTAGTATTTCCTCTCAAACGTGGGATTGTGATGTTTTAGGGTGCAAAAATCCTTGCGGTAAATCACTTACCTCTAGAGCGTGGTCTAGCCGTACAAACGTGAACCTCAAACCGTAAACCTGACGGCAAGACACTGGTCACGTGACTTCTTGACGTTCGCGGTTCGCAGGAAATGCTGAAAAACCTCAATCTTAATCTCTCTATTCAAACCCCCACCCCCTCCCCAAATGTTGAAAATAACTGCTTCAAATGGTTCCAATTAGGGCACTTTAAGGGTAAACTCCGCTCCATTTTGACAGCTTTTTGGGGGCTTTTTATTTAAATCATCATTTACCGCCAGTAATTTGCATGGGAAAAGCAAAGGAATTTAGCAAGTATTTCGTATTAACTACCATTAAGTTTTGAGTAGGCGGCAAACACTCCGCTCTAGGCAGCAAAATCATCAGCTGCCAGCACATTTTGACTGGGCTGCCGTTTCTACTGGGCTTGGTGTGACAGGGACAAGACTAAAGATGCAGCCCAAAAGAATGATAATGTTGTCAAACTGTCTATGTCTCCATTGCCGGAATGTAAAAATTAATATAAAAGACAGAAAAAGTGATGGAGTAGCTGTTTTGGTAATTTTGAAATGTTCTTGTGCAATTTTATGCACTTTTCACTTTCAAAACCTTTTATTTTTCAGTGTTGTCATGGTAAGAATTTTATAAGTTGTATCTTAAATTTGATTGTCAGTATTTTTCTCAGTACAAATAATCAGTGTTTCTCTAAATTTCTCAGATTATTGATGCCACTTTCAAGGGCAACTTATCTCGCTTTATCAACCACAGTTGTGAGCCAAACTGTGAGACTCAAAAGGTAATGCTTACCTTCTATAAACAATTTCTTTAATTTGCCAGGATCATGTAGCCTGCGTCGCAGACGTAACAAAACCCCGGTTAGTAACGTCTGCGAAACAGCGCCAAATTCCTTGTTCTGTACCAGAATTTGAGTACGCGTTATGATTGGCTCGTCAACAAAAGGCTTTTGTTAACGAGTCAATCATAACGCGTATGATTGGCGTTATGATACGCGTTATGATTGGCTCGTCAACAAAAGGCTTTTGTTAACGAGTCAATCATAACACGTACTCAAATTCTGGTACAGAACAAGGAATTTGGCGCTGTTTCGCAGACGTTACTAACCGGGGTTTTGTTACGTCTGCGACGCAGGCTAGGATCATGTTGTTATTATTGTTAACTGGATTGGTATTTCTGTTTCAGTGGACAGTCAACGGCCTACTCAGGATAGGTTTCTTCACTCAGAAGCATATTCCTGCAGGAACAGAGCTCACATTTGACTATAAACTACAGCGATATGGGTATGCACAATTTAACATAAATAATAATGCAGATGTGACCAATTGTCGCAGTTATGAACACTACTTTCATTGTAAGTGGTAGTGTAACTGGTCTGAAAACAATTCAGGGTGTATGGGAGTCAACCCATGATTTCGGAATGCTGCACTAGTGTTGTAGAGGTTGTACTCTGTATGAGCCTGAATTTTTCAGGTTTTATTTTGTTCACAACTGCGATGAACATTCACATCTTCATTCTTTAATCTGCAGTTCAAGTAAATTGAACAAACACTCCTCTAGTGCCTTAGAACCATGGGGTTCTGGCCCTAGAAGGTAAATGTGGACAAGTAATAAAGTGAAGTAAAGTAATAATAATAATAATAATAATAATAATAATAATAATAATAATAATAATAATAATAATGTGTTAACAGTTGTTAAATAACATTGACACTGTTCTATAACAATTTTATAGAAAAGTTGCTCAGGTCTGCTACTGTGAAGCACTCAGCTGCCGGGGTTTTATTGGCGGTGAGAAACAAACTCCCCTCAAGAACACTGTTGAAAGAATTGCCACCCCGCCCACCAGCTCTCCAAGGAGAAGGCAGCGCAAAAAGAGGAATTTGACGGCAGATTTTGATGATATCACTGTGAGTTTCATTTTGAATGTCTTTGAGCAGAATTACTGGGTTGAACAGAAATTACAGGCCACAGTCAGGGAAAAGTTGGGGAAAACAGAGTGTTTTCAAGGTCAGGGAAAGTCAGGGTATTGTGCATCAAGTCGGGAAATTCTAACTTCCACCTGAAAGTCAGGGAAGTTTACTCTTTGCTAACCAGTAGGGTTAAGAAGGAGATTCCTTGTTTCAAAAAATTCCTACAAAGGAATTGATTTATCTGGCTTCTCATTGCTGGTTTCATTGCCCTAGGATTTGTCTGGTTTTGGGGCAGTGAAAAGTTTGGGAAATGTCAAGGATTATTTTCTATCCCAGTGAGTGGCAACCCTGTTAAGCCCTGCCTAAATGATCAAACATTTTCCTCCAACATCATGTTGCACGAGCATGTTTGACTGTTCAGCCACCTCTCTCCAAATTGCATGTGAACGGTTTTCCATGTTTGATCTACATCAAACATTATCATTCAACATTTTGGGTTACAAACAAATGTTTGATCGTTTAGCCACCCCAACCAACAAAGCGTGCACAGAGACATATCCCTAATGTACTGTAGCAATGTATATATGTCAGAAAAATAAGAATAATAAAATAAGCTCAATGGTGGCACACGCTTTCTTATGATTGGCCATTTGGTTTAATTCCATTGGCCTCCATTATTCAGTT
>JAEMWC010000061.1:1045000-1057500 GCA_016490735.1 Pachyseris speciosa
TAATGGTCTAGTTTTGCTGCCAAAGACTGTAGTACTGCATTGACACTCTAAACTCCTGTATTCCATCAAGGATGATGAGGATGAGGATGATGTCAGTTTTTTCAAAATTTCAAGCTATTCATTGAAAAATCCCCAAAAACATATTTAATGGTAAGCTCTCCCTGCTAAAATTTCATTGGAATTCATCTTGCTGATTCTGTAGGAGAATTTTTTGCATAATAACAGGTAAAAGGCTGTGATTTTGGCAGAATTGAACCAAAAACAGTGACAGTGCTCCTTTAAATCTCACAAGAGGTCTAGATGTATAGTACATGTACTGTATATTAACCAATTGCTCCTGAAGAATAAGTACATTGTGAAGAAGGTTGGCGCCAGAAAGAAAGAAAGTCATCAACTACATGTTAAGGATCGTTGTAAATACATTAACGTTTGTCACTGACTTTAATAAATAGTTGTTTCTTTAGGACATTTTGGCTAACTCTTAATTAATAAGCCTTCATCGGTTATCGGGATCTTTGATGTTGTAAAGTGTGATTTAAAATTAAAAATAATGTTGCACGAGCAGTATGCACGTGACTACAAAGAATGTGATTCCATATTTAACAACAAGCAGCAAGGACAAGCTGATGGAAAACAATATTATCTAGAACCTGTTGCCTTGAAATACTTTACCATTTTCAGGATTTCCAAAATGAACTTGCCATGGTATTGATATCTTTACTTAACTTTTCTAACACTGCTTGTATTTGTAGGAAGTGTACAGAATACCAAAGAAGTCTGCAACTCCAGTAAGTTATAATCTTTTAAAAATTTATCAGGTTATATATATTAGTAAAGACGCCATTCTCATTTTCTTGGATGACGAAGGCATGCATTCTTATGATAGAATAATTATTGTTTCCATTTTATTTTATGTCTGACTTGTTGTTCGTTAAAATGTATGCATTTTTTAATTGGTTTTTGGTTAATTGTGCAAGTTTGTGCAAATTATAACCAGATTAGGCAAGCCTTTGTTTTGTTTTTAAACATTTAGTTATCATTGTTTTCTTAGGCAAAGCAAGACAGGATACTTGAATTGTCAGCGACTTGCAGCCCGGCAGGTAAACCATTGTCAACATTGTTTTGCAAATTTTAGCTTTCTTGCTTTCTTTAAACTTGTTGTATAAAAGCACTTGTTGTAAGATTAGTCAGGCGTCTTCAGCCCGCATACAGGAGGGACTGGAAATCATTTCAAAACATGGGGTGCGAAGTTTTCAAGAGCACATGGCAAGTGAGGTTGTTTCCCTGTAATCAAGAGTTGTGGCCGATTAAAATGGTTGTGTTTATCAGAGTGTTTGAATCAATCTGTGAGTTTATTGTCAGAAAAACAGTTAATATTTAATAATAATATTTAATATTTATATTGCACTTTTTCTAGAAGAATAATCAAAAGTGCATTACAGTTAGCATACAATGTAGTAAAACTACTGACTAATCTTAAAAGTTAAAACCTAAAATCCTAACATAATTTAAAATATTACCTGAAAAACTTTAAAACTAAGCATTAAATTTAACAAAAAGCCTTAGAGAATAAAAAAGATACTTGTACATGCAATAAAATACAATTGTATTAAAATAATAATAAGAACAACATAAAGCGAAAGCAAAAGCAAGCAAAGTCAGTACAGTCCTACTAAGGTGTTGAAAATGCCTTGGTAAAAAGAAATGCGATTTAAGGTGGCATTTAAAATCATTTATATCACTCTTGCTTCGCAGCTCTTCTGGGAGGGAGTTCCATAGCCTAGGAGCTGCAACCTGCGAATGCCCTGTCACCTAGAGTCTTTTTTGTGATTCCTTTCGGCATGAAAAGCAGAAGCTGATGTGAAGATCTTAAGTGGTAGTGATTCTCTTTGACCACTACTAACTCCCTAAGTTCCAACACCATGTTGAAAACCATAGTTACAGTATTACTTCCAACTGTAGTTCTCATGTATTCACACATTCTTTTATTGTTCTTGTTTTCATAAATTAACAGTTCTAATTCTTATCCTAAGGTTATCTTTACCTTTAATAGTTTGGCAATACAAAAGACTACAAGTAGTGACAGGAAAACCCTTAACAGGAAAGAGCTTCCCTCACTGAAGGGTTACCTAAAATTCACAATAAATAATAATTAACCCATTGGCACCCGTGCCGGCCAAAACCAGCCGTAAAAAACTCCCATGCTTCAAAACATTGCAACTTTCTCAATCGCACGAATATTGCCTTAACTGTTAGTTGTGAGCACAAAATGGAATGCCCTTTAAATTTGGATATCCAATAAATGCAAGAAACGTAGCGATTTTTACCAAATATGGCCTTTTGAGTTTGGACAAGAACGAAACTGGCCGTTTTTAACGTCAAAGAGAAACAACGAAAATGCCCCTTTTTGCCTTCATGTTTTTTAGGGAAATCATCGTCCAAAAACCAAAATTCAACCATCATAACAAAATTCAGTCCTTTTTCTAGCTTAGAAATGACTTTTTTTGTTCATATTCTTCTCCCGAGCGTAGATACAGTGCATTCGGGCCTTCCCGACATTTTCAACATCTTGAGCGCATTGCATGCTGGGAACTAACGAGAATTTTTGACAGCGCCCGTTCCTTCCCCCAATTCTTTCACATATAAACTAAGTCTACAGCCACTCCGACCTACCGCCAAAATTTCCTGCTCGTAGTCATCTTCAGTACACAGAAATTCCAAAATATGTGGCGGTAGGTCGAGAAATTCATCAATAGTCGAGTCCCAAAGGTACTAAGTGTTCGACCGGCCAAATTCCCAGTTCGTCGAGTAACAAGCCAAATTCAACAACAAAGTACATCACCTTGCTCGATTCTTTGAGAAAGTGGACTCTTAGCTACCGTCACGCTTAATGATGCTCATCAGGCAGCCGCTAAAGATGAAAAATGGCTGTAAATTTAGCAGAAATCGCAAGCAAACCGAACTTGGGCCATTGTTGTCGCTTCACGGATAAAAAATAGCTACGTCAAAATGACGTTTTCAGAAACCTTGAGCCTGCAGTGGCTTAGGACAGCACCACTTTTCCCTGGTAGTTCAAATAAAGAGTCACGAATTGCTATTCATCGTTTATAGGTGGAAAATCACTCCGAAAATGTAAAAACCTGCGGTAGTCAATGGGTTAAAACAGCTTTAAAAAAATCATAACTACATAAACAGGTGAAAATTATGTACAATATTAAACTAGAAAAATGATTAAACTAGTAAAAAATAAATTACAAGAATGTATTTAGTATCCTTCAGGTTTAGAAACGATTTCAAGCGATCCTTAAATTTGTTTAAGGATTCAATTTTTCTTAAATGTAAAGGCAGAGAGTTCCATGATTTTACTAGTCTAAACAAAATACGAAAATTTTAGATTGTTAATTCATGCATATTTAATTTTAAACTGGTAATTGCTGTATTCTATCTCACAACTGACAATGGCAGTGCAGAAACTGCTGAAACATGTCTTGTTTATAACTTAAAAGTGTCGTGTTTTCTTAAAAATTTTTTTACTTGTCTCCCAGTGCTGTGCTCTAGCAGCACCCGGTGGCCCCTGGCAACTTACTTTTGCCTTTGGGCAACAAGGAAATCTTAGTTTTTGCACAAAATTTAAATGCTGGGCATCCTGAATTTCAAAGGCTCAGAGTTTTGGGCTCCCCAAAATTTTTCTTTGAGCACAGTCTTCGTCTTCTGCTATCAAGACCTTTGCAGCAAATAATATTTATATAATGTTAAACAAATGCACTGTAATAGGCCATTTCCGAATTACCTTTGGCCTCTTTTTCAAAGCGAGGCCTGGTGCTCAACTATTTGTATGAAAATGAGTTTAATTTGCATGCGAATAAAAACTAATATTATTTTCACCAGGACTTGTTTTGAAAAAGAGGCCAAAGGTAATTCGTAAATGGCCCATTGTAAAAAGTAGTAGATAAAAATAGATATGAGAGGGAGGATCTGTATGGGCATTTACAATGGCGAGCTGAAGGCGAGCCATTGTAACCCCCATGCAGATGTCACAGGAATACTTTATCGTATTTGTGAAATGAAACAATAGATTGTGTTTGTCCTGTAAATCAGTAGAGATCTGTAGCAAAAGTTAATACATACTAATTAGCTGAGCAGTACTCAAACGTTAATGCAGCAGTTGATTTATATTGTAGATTGGTCATAACTTTATGAATCATTTATGAATTTTACAAGTGACCTTAAAAATATTACTTAATTTTGTTAAAATTTCTTTTCCAGGAAGTACTGATGGTGACCATTCAAGGTAAGAAGCTTGAGTCCCTTTGTCGTCGACATGCATTTTCTCCTTACTGTTCTTTCTCTTTTTCTCATGGTACTAGTTCAGTGTTTCATGTTTGCGATCATTTCCTTTTTCTCATGACCAGTGTGCCCTAATTGTAATAATCAAATAATTGTGAAAATGTAAGGAGAGATTACACTGTTGCTGCTTGATACTGGCTTAACAGGTCAGAATGACCATCCAGAATTAGTATCATTGTACTGTGGATGGCCACTCTACCACATAACCAACCTTTGTTTAGTGTTTTGAGCATAATATAACTTGTTTGTGGAAGGTAGTCAGTTTCATTTTTGGGCATGCGATATTGAAACAGATCCCAAAATTATAGTTATACAATACAACCTCACAAACATGCAAGGGGAACCAAAAATTGTTTGAAATAATGGCAGGTAATAGTAAGTGAGAAATTTAAGTGCTGTAAGCGCTGTAACAACAGTTAGAGTGGCGTGTTGTATCGCAGAGTATTTTTACGATTTGTGCTGTATTTTGACTGGCCCGCCATACTACATACCAAAACATCTAAGAAGAGATACTTCACAAATTAATGTGATCAAGTAAGCTGAAGCCACTCTAAGGGCACTAAGGCCACAAGGTAACGGGCATTACCCCTTAAATCTACCAAAGCAAAGATTGAACCCAAGCATTAGCAGCCATGGACAGCTGTTTCGGCCTTGTTAGGCCTCATCAGCATGGCATAACTAATGCTCAGGCTCAAGTACCCACATATCAATAAAACAAGCAATGAAAACGTAAAGCTTGTGGGATGTGGCTGGAGTGACAAGGATACTTCACAAATTAATGTGATCAAGTAAGCTGAAGCCACTTTAAGGGCACTAAGGCCACAAGGTAAGCAGCCATGGACAGCTGGACAAGCATAAGCAGCCATGGACAGCTGTTTCGGCCTTGTTAGGCCTCATCAGCATGGCATAGCTAATGCTCAGGCTCAAGTACCCTTGTCACTTAAGCCACATCCCACAAGATTTACGTTTTCATTGCTTGTTTTATTGATATGTGGGTACTTGAGCCTCAGTATTAGCTATGCCATGCTGATGAGGCCTAACAAGGCCGAAACAGCTGTTCATGGCTGCTAATACTTGGGCTCAATCTTTGCTTTGGTAGATTTAAGGGGTAATGCCCGCTACCTTGTGGCCTTAGTTCCCTTAGAGTGGCTTCAGCTTACTTGATCACATTAATTTGTGAAGTATCCTTGTCAATCCAGCCACATCCCAAGCTTTACGTTTTCATTGCATCTAATAAGAGATTTATTATCCAACTTGTATTGTAAACAAAGAATTCATAGAAAGAAAAACTCTTTTTGGGAAAGTGTGACAGGTTTTGAGTGGCACACGTAGTAGAAAAAAACCTTAAAACAGGTTTTTCTACAGTACAAATATCCAAATGTACAATATTGCAGAATATTTATACTCGCCTTGTGCGTTTTCTGTACAATAACTAACAGAGTTGGATAATAAAGTGGGATATTCAAGATAACTAGGGTTGGAGATAGAGCGCTTTTCAATTGAGTGTCGTAAAACCAAACCAAAGCAATTACTCTGACCAATCACAACAATCGCAAACAACGCAATGAGCCAATCAGAATACGAAGCAATTACATGTAGCCGGCGCAAAGGGCGGGAAAATACGCGCGTGCAAGTCGCGATTGGTTTTGGTTTTGCTTCTCATTGGTTGAGAAAGTGGCGCGAGTTTTCTTGGCCAATCACAGAGCGAAGCAATGCAAAACCAAAGTAAAACCAGAATTACTTTCGACACTCAATTGAAAACTGCTCTAGTGGGAGTGTATTGTATTTTAGCCTGTGAACTAAAAAGTCAATATTTTCTTCAGAACTACATGCACAATGTAAGAGATGTTTTCTCTCGTGTTTTTCTGTAGGACTCCAGTGGAGCACATGTGCTCTCCTGGGAGGCTTGAAACAATCATGAAGAGTCTTCGTAATTCACCAAGACCCCTTTTTCCTGTGGAATCGAACATCCCCACAGCATCACAGGGCTTCTCCACGAGTAGTGAAGATACCAATGTCGAAAAAGTCTCGGAAGGTGAAGCCAATCAGTCAGAAACTGCTGATTTTAGCGCGTTGGAGTTTGGAGAGGACATGGAAACTAAAGACAGTTCAACGCTCGATAAAAAAGAAGGCTCTTATTCGGTTCCTTCAACGTTAGACATTGTCGAGAAACCTCATCGGGCAAAATCACAAAGTACTATGCAGACATTTGGCTATCAACAACAAATGAACTTCAATATGTACCAAGGGTTTGGTTCGTTCCAGCAAAAGCCAAGCCGCAGCAAGAAGAAAAAGAAGAAGTGGAATCAGCAGCAGAATTATTTTCAGCAACAAGATCGCAACGTTCAGGGCTCAGGAATTTTTAACACAAATCTGCAACCAAACTTCGGTCAACAACCAGGTGGGCCTTCATGGAGGGGTCCTTCTCAGAGCATTCAAAATGTTGCTCCAAACTTCCAAGGAAATCAGCTCTATAATAGTGGACTTAGTCAGGGTCCAAGACCCCAAAATGTGGGCCCTGGTGGTTTTGTAGGAACGTTTCCACAGCAAGGACCATCATTTCCTAATTTTAACGTCCCTCCTCCCAACATTCCTCCGATGGAGTTCTTTCGTAAAATTCCTCCTCCAAACTTTCCACAACAAAATCAACCGATGATCATGCCGCAACTGCCGCAGAATCATCTAAGTGTTCCTCCACCACCTCTTCCTAACACTCAGCCACCATTCTTCCCACCAAACCAACAAGCACCCTTTAATAGACTTCCTCCTCCACCTCCTTTCCAGCCGTCTGTCTCCACACCTCCATCGTCTCAGTTTCCGCAGTCTAGTGCAATGACGCAGCAGCAGCTTCCTCAGGGTGGCTTTCCTTCACAGCAAAATCAGCTTCCCGCATTCACTTCTCCAGCGTCACAAAATGTTAGCATTGCTCCAACTCAGCAGCTGACTCCTCCAGGGAAACTTGCCATGACCGTGCAACACCAAAGTGGTATGTCGGAATCTGTGTCACGTTCGGAGGGGGAATCATTTGCACTTCAAACAGGAGCAGTCACAACTTCATCAGCGGAGGTATATGAGTCCAGAGAGGAATCAGAGCCATGTACTCCTTCCCCTGTAAAACACAATCCAGTCCATCTTCCGCCCCACTGGAAGTCGGCAACAGACCCTCAGGGGAAAGTTTATTATTACCACACACGGACTCGGTAAGTAATGACAGCTATCGTTATTTTCATTGTGTGGATAAAATAGTTATAGTGACTTATGTTGAAGTAAAGGGCAGTGACTGCTAATTCTCACATGGCCAGTGAATGGGGCTGTTTCCTACTACTCACGTGGTACCTATTTTCCAATCTGAGCCGTGACTTGTAAATTGCACTTGAATTAGTGTACCCGGAAAATACACTAGACTGCCTACTGATACAATTTCGTCTCCATTCTTGACGTCGGACAATGTTATCCATTTTAGCTGAAAACTAAACAAGACTTTGCCAGTAAATTGGGGTTTGATTTGCAATCTTTTCAAGGGTGTATTGCATTAAACAGTAAAGTACAATATTGGAACAGTTCTTTCATGGCTTTTCTACATGTAGTAGCTCTTCTTCTGTGTAGTGTCCGAGTTGAACAAGAGGGTGCAGCACTTGCAGTACCTCATTTGTGAGGACCAGCAAAGAGGTTTCATCAGAAGGGCTGTGTAGTTCTATATCATCTTTCATCTCACATCTCGGAAAATTGATTATTAATTTTATCATGAATTTCTACAGGAAAACTCAGTGGGATTTGCCCAGGTGGGATAGCAGTCCATTCTCAGATGATGAACACTCCAGCAATATTCCAGAGCCTGAAGCCACCAGCATCCCAGTGCATAGCTACTCTAACACTGAAGAGGCAAGGCTCTCAATTAACTGCTATGCGGACCCCAATACTCTCACTTTTAAGCACCATTTATTGTCTTTGCTGTAGGTGGAGTAATTATTTTAACCAATCACAACAGACGCAAACGATGGGATAGACCAATCAGAATACCAAGCAATTACATGTAGCCGGCGCAAAGCGCGGGAAAATGCGCGCGTGCACGTCGCGATTGGTTTTAGTTTTGCTTCTCACTGGTTGAGAAAATGGCGCGAATTTAGCCAACCAATCGCAGAGCGAAGTAATGCAAAACTAAAGCGAACGCAGTTTACTATCGACGCTCAATTGAAAACCGCACTGATAACCAATTAATTTAATGCACTCCTTAAAACTCCTTTGTACTCGACATTTACTGTCATCAGTTCCACCTTATAAGATGAACTTTTTCCCAGGTGTCCTCACCTAAAGTGAAAGTTAAGAAAGTTGCCAAAACTCCAAGCACGCCCCCGGGGACCCCCCCTGAAAGCCCAACACGTGCGTATATCACAGCTCCTGCAGATACCACCGCACACAGGAGGGATGAGCACATTCGGGGAGAAGGACCCTCTTCTGGCTCCGGATCACATCACAGCAAGAGCAGAGAGATGTTTAGAATGAAGGTCAGTCGACTGATGAAATAATTAAGTTGGACCTTTCTTAGAGTGCGAGCAGTCGTCCTTTTTTTCCCTCAGATTATTAGGCTGATTTAGCAAAGACAACGGGGACTTCTTGACAACGGCGCGTGCAGATCTAAAAACCGACTTGACCAATGGCAGAGCAGCAAATTGAGTACCGGAAGTCGTGTTCAGTCCTTTCCGCGCGCTCTCGCGTCCTCAAATGACGTTCCCGTTCTGTTGCTAAATTAGCCTATTAGCGCGAACTGACGGTAAAATCATGCAAATTGAAGAAGATGACGGGGTCGAGGGACTGGGAGAGTGAGGAAAAACCCCAATGCGCGCTACATAACATGGGGAAGAAAGACTGCTCGCAGTCGATTTCTTAGTGAACTCCCCTGAGAAGCAACCAACTCGCTTCGTTGACCTCTTGTCCATGATGTTGGATTTCGCTGTCTGTTTTATTTACTAACGTTTCGATGTTGTTCTTCTCCGTAGCTCTCCAATGTGGTCGTAAACTGCCTAAACCCGTTCTTCAAAGTGGACTGTAAGTCGGGGCGGATCCTAAACACAGACGATTTCAAGTATTTAGCTAGGAAGGTGAGTTTGTAGTCCAATTACTACGATTCACAGGATTTCGAGCATTAAGGTATCCGGATACGGCTTGTAGTTTACGCTGCTATTAGAATACAAAGGATTGCAGTTATCGAATGCCAAGTATAGCAGGTTGAAGTCGAGAGAGTTTAATCAATTACATTCTTCAAATATGACTGGCTGACCTTTGGGGTTTATTTCTTCAAACTTCCAGAGAGTGTTATGGACGCGAAAAGTGTTTTTCAAATCCGCTCTGTCGACTAGTGGTGGCTGTTCGTGCAAACTAACTAAATGTGTTACTTTATCTTGAAAAAGTTGTCGTCGTTTTTCCTTTCAAAGGCATTAGTTGTTGATGCGCCGGTGGTGACCATTGCAGGTCAAATAGGTTTTGGTGCCCGAAATGTTGGGGAATTGCGTGAAAGGCACGTCAGGGTCAAATTATAGGGACTTCATGTCACCCTGTTCAAAGACTGAATTCTGCCCCCATTTTTACGGGTCTTTCGCATCCCGTTAAGGTTGCTTTGTAGCCATTTTATTATGCGTAGAGAATAATCCCAGCCTTTGCATCAATGTTTCTTTTCTTTTGCAGCTGACACATGGAATTCTGATGAAGGAGGTCGGTCACCTAAAAGACGAGGAAACGTTGCAGTGCAACGACTCTGTTAAAATCAAAACAAAAGAGTATATTCGATCTTATATGAAAAAATTTGGCGCTGTGTATAAAAGGACATAACTATGGGTTTTATCTTATACGTTGTACATATTAGGAGACTATTTGTCACTCATTTTAGCGTTTAGATTATTTTAATGTTTTAGCACGTTGATGTATATATATCGGAGACGAGTATTTAGATTATTTAGATTTGATGTTCATTCTGCGATTCACGGAGGACAAGGAGATTTTTGCTGTACAAAAGTTGCATGTGAATTTTTAGTAGCTGTTGGAAAAGGTTTAAAGCATAAATTTAAAGTTCTTGAATTATGCCCGTGGTAGCGATGTAATTCTACATTCGTGAAATTTTTGACGTTCTGTGATGTGTGTACAGTACAAATTTACACAGTGAGAGGAAAGTTGTATATTTTTGTGCCATATTTATTATTCTAGTGAGGTGTTATAGGTAGATTTTCGCCCGTCCTCCTTGATTTGTAGGGTTTCATCCGAGAGTTAGCGTGGTTCGGTTATTATTCTGTAAAATAGTGTAGTACGCGTTTATCAATTTTGGGGTATAGTCTTAAAAATTGCATTCGTTTTTTTTTTTTTTTGCTTAGTTCTTATGGCAACCAAACGGTGTTTTACATTGTGAAAATAAGTGCAACCTGTATAAACGTTTTAGTAATTTTAAACTTATTTTCTTGGATATTTTTCTTATTGTTTTGTTTCTACTTTTTGCCTTGAAAAGTTTTTTTAAGACCTTTTTTCTCAGCAGAAGCCTTTTTACATGGTTTACGCGCTTGAGATGTTTTTGTTCCCTTTGTTTTTTCGAGTACGGAAACCTCTTTGTTATTGGCTATCTGCCTCTGTCCTGGAACCTTTTGCTTGTCACGCAACGCTATCTACACTCTTTCGTTACTCGCAGTAGTTGGTCACGAAACGCAACTGGACGCGTGACGTCCCACGTTGGCAGTGATGAAGGTTAATTATTGCATTTGCAACAAGTAATGCTGTAGATAGAAGCGTCATTTCTTTCATAACACGCCTGTATTTTCGCCGTTTCTATTCTGTACCTTATACAAAGACATGACTATTTTTAATTTATTCACTGGCTCTGAAGACTGCAATAAACGTACCCTCTTGAAACATTTTGGCTCTGTTATTGGAGTTGTCATTTCATTCAATGAGTAAATGGTTTCATAAACTCACAGACTCACAAAAAACTCCCACGGTAAAAACCTTCCCCAGCCTTCCCTAGAAGAATTAGAGGTGTCGCAGTGCACCCCGCGTTATATTTTCCCGCCCTTTTTATTTGCTGTCAAGTTTCTGACCAATCAGATGCTTTGTAGCCCGTGACGTTGTGTGCGAGAAGAAAACTTTTTACTTCAGAAAAAGTTTCCCTTCGCTGTGTTTTCGCTTATTTACGGACGTTTTCCCAATAAATTGCCCTCGAATTTCAATTTATATTCTTTTAAACTGACTGAGCAAGCTTAAGAAGAATTTCCGAGATGTAGTTTGAAAGGATTTTGACAGCGCCACTGAAAAAGAAGGTGAGAAATGGCAAGTTCTGTTCAAAGTTTGGACAATTTGTAAGCTTACTTTTTTGTAGGGTTTGGATATTGACGAAGCTGAATATAATTAACCTTAAGCGTAACTTGAGTTTAAGCTTACACTTATCCAGAAAAACAAACCATCCACAGTCAGCACTGAGGGAATGAAAGAAATTCTCTAGTAGTTGCTTCCATGAAGAAAAACAATTCCGTAAGCTTATACGTACGCGTTCGAGTGGTGGGCTTTTCTGATAGGGTTTCAGAGGATTTCATCGACAGCTTGTAACTCACAAACATTGATTTCGAATTGATTATTTAATTCTATAGGCTGACAAGAGGATTCGTTCATTCAGGCAAATATGAACAATTCTTTGTCAGAGTACGAACTTTTGCGACTCAGAAATATCAAGAGAAACCATGAATTCTTGAAAAGTCTTGGTAAGTAGGCTTATTATTTCTTTAAGATAAATATTTTTAGAGCCTATACCTTCCTTTCCTTTTCCTTCGTACAATCTTGTATTGTTAACATGATAGTAAGGATATTTAATTGAAGTCTTCTTCACAATTTTCCGAGCAGCTTTCGCACAGTTGTACTTCATGAACAAAAGCGAAACTTTGCAACGAACTGGAAACTGAACTAATTCCTTTTCAGGTCTTCCCGTTCCTGCGGTTCCAGCTGGACTTCCATGTCGCACTCGGAAGCCACCTGCTAAAAAGGGCAAGACTCTGTTCACCAGTGAAAGTTCAGCTGAGAGTAGCAATGATAGCGATGAAGATTGGGTGCCAGGATCAGAGGAAGCTAGAAAACGAAAGAAGATGATTAACAGATTCATTCCAGGTAACTTTATGTACTTATTG